>JAWWES010000168.1:49586180-49703740 GCA_035583135.1 Lophotriccus pileatus
CTTACCAAAATTATTTTTTCTCAGATTTATATGATCATATGACTATAACCCATTGGTATTTGGTCTTCCCACTAGACCTAAGTGCAATAGCAGCATGATTCACCAATCAATCATCTGAAGACACCACTTAATGACTTATAATATCCCATATAAGATCCAGCTTATTTCGCTTGGGTGTTTTTTTTTTGGGTTTTTTTTTGTTTTTTTTTTGTTTTTTTTTTTTTTTTTTTTTTTTTTGGTTTTTTTTTTGTTTTTTTTTTTTTTTTGGTTTTGTTTGTTTGTTTGTTTTTTTGGTTTTTGGTTTTTTGTTTTAATTTTATTTGGTTTTTGTTTGTTTTAAACTGCAAAATCTTTAAACTTGTAGTGTATGGTACTTAAAGTGTATGGTAACTGCATAGTAATTAATATCAATTGATAGTAAATGTACCTTAGTGGGAGAATGAATTTTATCAACAGAAAGAACAGTTCTTCAGCCTGTAGAATAACCAAAAATAATTAAGCAAGAACACAGTAGATATTGCTAAGCCAGAACCTATACTTAAATGCATGAAAAACTACTGTGGTAGTTACTGAGGAAGCAGAATATCACAGAATCAAAGAATATGCAGAGTTGGAAGAGACCCACAAGGATCATAAAGTCCAACTCTTAGCCCCACACAGGACCATTCCCAAGAGTCACACTGTGTGCCTGGGAGTATCCTCCAAAAGCTTCCTGAACTCTGGCAGGCTTGGTGGTATGACCACTTCCCTAGGGAGCCTGTTCCAGTGCCCAACCTCCCTCTGAGTGAAGAACTTTTTCTAATATCCAACCTAAACCTTTCCTGACACAAATTCAGGCCATTTCCTTGGGTCCTGTCACTGGTCACCACAGAGAAAATACCAGTGTCTGCCCTTCCCCTTTCCCTCAAGAGGAAGTTGTAGGCTGAAGTCTCCCCTCAGTCTCCTCCAGGCTGAACAGAATATGTTTATCCTCTCATAACAGCTATTATTTGGAAGTTGTGTGCATTTCTACAAAAGATATTTTGTATGTTGAAGTGATGCTGGCATCAATTTATGTACCTTTATGAACACACTAGTAAAGTACCTTTGCTGTGATTAATCTTTCTGCCATCATTGTGGCTGAGCAATACTTACCATATATTATAGCTAAATGCTTGGTAGGTTCACTTGGTTTACAAATCAAATATTCATATTGGAAAAATGTCAATAATAAACTGGTTTTAGTTTAATAATCTTAGTAGAATTAAATAGCTCTTCAATAGAAACAGACCCTCTTGGGTTTGTTGGTAGAGGCAGATGCAGTTTGATACGCCTACAAAGTTCAATCGAATGATTTGAAATACCTACAAACATAAAACATCTGCTACTATTGTCGCTGAAAGAATGCAAACTTTGATACGAAACTTCAGAGGGCATGTTTTATTATGAAAAAGATAATACAGTGAACTGCTGCTGGATATTCCATCTGCTTTTTTTGATATTTAAACTCTAATGGTTTTATAATAAAGTTTAGGAATATTTATATTGTTCTAAATAAATTCTGGAATGCTCTTTTTAGGTAACTTTTTTGTCTTCCTTCCATACTTAATGAACTAAACAGATCACAGTTCCTATTCAGCTGTTCTGGATTTCTTGATTACCTCAGTAGTATTATGATCTCTCTATTCTAATGCGATGTTTCAATAAACTAAGAATGACAATGTCCTACACACTTTATTAAGTTTTTGCCTCATAAACTCTACTGAATTTAGAAAAAGTCAAATTTAACAGTGGTGGGGAAATTTAACTGATGGTGGGGAAAAAAATGTTTGATGGTGTATGTAGATTTTTTTAAGCTTGGGTTTTGCAGTAAATTACTTTCTCTAAATAAAAGACAAAATCAGGAAAGTAATAGGAAAGGATAAAGAAGAAAATTACTTTTGATGCAAGGTGATAAAAGCCCCAGCTTATTGGGTAAGGCAAGCTGCATGCATTTATTTAACTTAAGAAACTAGCCAATGCATTTAAACTGCCCCATAATAACTGTGGCCCACACAGACACTGGACAGCTTACAAGTGCAGGTGTCTTTTAGTCTGTCTTACTTGTGATCTAGCACACCTGTTTCATGTTTGCTATTTTAGAAGTGAATTTTCTGAATAAGGTTACTAAAGTAAGTTTTTACATACTTAAAGTCTGCACATCATGTGAAAATTTTCACTTCATCGAAGATTATTTCTGTGGCGTTTGCTTCAGTTAGGGTAATATACTGACCTAAAGCAGATAAAATTATTAAAGTTGAATGGAACATTAGATCAAATACCCTTCACTGATTGGGCACTTCAGATGGCATGAAGATAAAACTTCAAGCAAGGCAAGCTGGGCAACCCTTGACATTTGAGAAACAACTTCCCCCCTCCCCCTCATTCTGAGTAAACTCAATAAACACAATACTTAGTGTGTAAGTTTTGTGCTGCAGCTTCCACTTCAGCGTTCCCCAGACCTTGCCCTGCGCGGTGTCTGGTGCCGTGTGCCTTCCAGAAATCTGGCATGCGCACTGTCCTTGTTTGCGCTCTCAGTCTGCAGCGGAGCTGTTAATAAAGAGATTGATGATAAAGTTGTCGAAAAGAGACAGTTGGACAGGACTGCTCGCCATGAGTGACAGAGGGCACGCTCTGCCTTCACAGCCAAGAACGCTGCCCCCAGCAGAGAGCCGGCCATGCCTGGACGCTGTGCCAAGCCTGCTCAGTGCTTGGGGAGAGGAGTCTGCAGCTTGTACGGAGGATTTCAATTAGATTTTTAGCTCGTGCTCTTAAAGGGAGATGTCTCTTATTTAGGATTGGCACACAATTTTTTGAAAACTTCATGGCCTCTTGAGAATAAACAGTTTCAACAGTGATATAAAGGCTAGTGTAGATAAGTTCTGAATTTTTTGAGAGTGATCTCCTAGGCCTTTTAAATATTTCTTTGTGGTCTGGATAAATGAAGTGAAATAGAGATTCTTAAAATTAACATTTTTTGCTTTTACGGAGAATAAATGCATTATTCATGTACTCAATCTAGATATTAGCTTCTGTAGGAATCTGCCTGACAAGGTGTCATAAACTTGATTCAACTCAGTCACATGGTTGGAATAAGAGAAACCCAGGATGATGGATGGAAGCATTCATCGTCTCAGCCACACTTTATCATCTATAAGTTTTATCCATCACAATGTAAAAAACACTAAGACTGAGAAAACATTTGATAGTTTAGGCCATCTGCTCACACAGTATATTGGAGTTATTAGTGATTATTCCTACTGTTTCTTACTGTCATCCAGAACAGTCTGTGGATTTTCTATTCACTAGTGATCACTGACTACCAAGTGCAATATCTCATCTGGGAATACTTTTTTTTTTTTTCTTGCAGCATCTAGTCCTTATTGGTAGTGAGATAAAAAGATCCTCACAACCCAAATCAAGAACAATGCCTTAAAACGCAGTTTCAGTAGCTCACTCTTCAATGTTCTGCTTTTGAATGTATTTATGGAAGGAAGATCAGTCCTTTTGGTCTGATCACATTTTAAGTAGTGGTAGATTGTTTCCTGTGGACAAATTGTACAAATACTATTATAGACTTTTTCCAGGATTATTGTCAACTGGGCATAATTTCATTTCATAATTTTTTTTAGTAATTTACTAGTGAATTAATAAATTCATTCTTCATGTATTCTTCCTAAACAACAAAACACTAAGAGCTTTTTCTGTTCAACGAGCCTTTTACCTCAATAGGGATGAAATCTTGTTTTATAGTAGTTGCTGTGAGTAAAAAGAAGTGTTGAACTGATGTAGTAACATTTTTCTGGTAGTTGATATAGGCACAAGAAATTTTTTTTCCCAATTTTTAAATTTGCATCTTGGCTTAGGCTATTTAAAAAAACCCGAACAACAAAACTTTGAAGTTTGCTTCATGAAAATGCAAGTTTAATTCTGAAGAATCTCAAATCTGTCAATTGACTGGCTATTACTATAATAACCTAAGAAGACTTTTTTTTTTTTTTTTTTTTTTTTTTTTAAATGCAGGGGTTTATGTTTGTTCTGAAGATGTAGGAATTAGTTAATAGTCTGAGTGGTGTTGCTTTGAATAAGACTTGTCTAGCCAGAAGCACACCAGATGTTCTGTCCTTCAGATAAAGTCAAAATGCAAGTTTGATATAGTAGTTTGAAGTAGGAGGAGTTATTTCAAAATACAGGACAGCTCTAGATAAAGGAAAAGCACGTTAGTTTTACAGAGCAGCAGAAGGCAGTGCTTTGTTACACCACTGTGCACAGCATCGCACAGCAATGCTACCTTTGTTTATATAGAAATTAGTCTAAGCAAATAGTGAAAGTTCAAGTTCACCACCTTTTGAGGGTCAGCCTGTGCAACACTGCAGAACAAAAACTGGAAGTAACGCGGGGACTCTCTCATTTTGGCAACTAGTTGTAGGCTGGCCGACTTAATCCAGAAACAAATGCCTATACCCCTATACTAGCAAATAGGATGTGCCCTATGTTGATCCCATTGCCCCTCAGATCTTTTCAAAACCTTGCAATTGTTTGTTGTTTGCTTCCAGCACTCTTCTAAGTAGTCCTGGTATTTTGAAATAACTCCTTCTACTTTCTTTTTCTACCTGGAGGACTGAACAGAGCCTGCAAGACGTAAACCCAGTCGGGAGTTATGTGAATGTGTGCTATGCTGAACGATTGCCAGTAATGCTTTGCTTGCTATTCACAGCTTTTATCTCTTGTTATCTAAGCCTGTCTCTGTCAGAGGTCCCTCAAAGTATCCAAAGCTTGGCCTCATGTCTGCTGTTTTAGGTGTGGTTTTTTTGGAGAGGTTAACACAGCACTTACCCTTTCCACATGAGCATATTTGTTTCTGGGAGACAGGTTGCAATTAAAACCCATGAATACAAAAGATGGGCTGGACTTTGGGGTGGGGGGGGGGGGGGGGGCCATATACCATTGTGTTGAGGAAATCTGTCTTCAGCTGGCCTGGTCCTGCTTGAAGTGGGACGCTGTTGCAGTATCTTAGATTCCTTCTGTGAGCAATTTTAAGCTAAAACTACTTAACACCAGGTTAGGAGGAAAATTATGGAAACAATGTCATCTGATGGGAATCCAGGCCACTGAGGAATAGAGTTTACTTGGGATCTTGGAGTTATTTCTAAATCCTTAGGGAAGAGGTTAATAGCAGTGACCTAGATGCTATAGCATTAGGATCCTTGGGGAGAAGGGAGTTTCTTATTTATTTAGGCACTGGTTGTATGCCTGCAGATATTAAATTCAGGCTTTTCTTCATAAAACAGTCAAGGGAAGATGAGTGTCCATTGATCACAGAATTACAGTATATAAAAATGTTAAATCAAACTCCATGTATGTGCTGCCAACTGCCACTGGGAATTTTTGTACAGAGTATAGAATCACTCTGGAGAAAGGACTTCTTTTGTGCTGGAGTTGAAATATAATATACATCTTCCCAAGAGCTCTTTTATAGCTTTCTAACTGTTTCCAGATCTACAAGCTGTGGTGGTTGGTTCTGTACACAGTGGAACATGCACGAGACTTTATTTAGACAGCCGTGTATTTCCCACTGATAAACTAGAAACTGAAATATGGACAATACTGATAGGAGAAGCCGTTTGTCCAATTGACTTTCTTGGCACATATCCATTTTTTTTTTCTCATTGACTTTATAATATTTTGGACCTTTCATCTGTTGATCTCAAAGCTTTTTGCAAACATTAATTAAGCCTGTTGATGCCCCTGTGAGCTAAATAAATACAATAGGTGTGGTTTAGATGGGTAAATGAAGATAGAGTAGTTGTCTTGCCCAAGGTCGCCTAGTAATTCAGCAGTACAGCTCAGAGGTAGAAAACTGGCTGCCTGACTCCTCTTTCTAATCGCTGGGTTTAAATCACATTCTCCCAGATAAATGCAAACAACAACCAGACTTTCAGACTGGGAAAGACAGATACAGCTCCCTAACTGCAGTTTGTACTCTGACAATGACCATAGCTTTCCTAAAATACTTAATTGTTACTAGCCTTTGCAAAAACAATTATCTGCTTTGTGCAACCAGCCCAGTGAAAGAATTAAATAGCAATAAAAGTCATGACTCAAAACTGTAGTTCTGTGTGTTTAATATTTCCTGTTTTTACCTAATATCTCTTAAGATGTGTAAACCATGTCTCTTCATGGCTTGCTTATCTGTATCAAATAAGAGGCTATCCCATACTTAAAAAACATTATGTATCAGGAATGGGACTAGCAGGAATATGAAGCAGGGATGAGGAAATGAAGAAAAATGTGAGATAGATCTCAGAGGACCCGAAGCTTAGTATTTGTGATATGAGTTTGTTTCTCATCAGAACTTTATTGTCACCTGAATTCAGAAGGCACATACCTACTTTTGCTGATAGGTTGAAAAGTCTAGAAATGTGACTTGCTGTTTACAGTACGTGGAAAGAGTGTACGTACAAAATAGTGCATCGTGTGAGAGCATTACCTTCACCCAGGACATTGGTCTTGCCTTGAGCAGGGTGACTTTATTTCTCACAGTTCTTTTAGTGCATTAAGTGTTTAGGAGTCCTTTTGGGATGTGACAGTGTCAAGATTTATAGCCTCTGATTTGATTCTCCTTGCTACTAGTAAAATAGTTACTGCTGCTAGTTAGTTCATTGATAATTAATCAATAAATTTTTGCTTTTTGCATCAAATAAGACTAAGAACTAGTGAACTAAGTCCTCTGACAGAGCTGCTGTGTTTCTGAGGAGTTTGTTGCAGATGCTGTGCTGCTAAACTCTCATCTTGCAGTGCAAACTGCAGAGGGAGATCTCCAAGCAGTCACAAATTAGCTTCTGCAGGAAGACTCATACGTCGTACCGGTCCAGGAATAAACACCTCCAGTTGTTCTGATACTTACTGAAAGTGGCAAAGCATTTTGTGACAAGCATTGTGTAGTCTGCTACAGGGCATTGGGAGACAAAGGTAAATGTGTGAACACAGCTCAGTTTAACAACTTCTGTTTTGCAGTCCATTATTCTCTTGCTTTTGGGTTCCGCTTATTCCTGATGCAGGAATAAGGACATAGCTTAAATCTGGAGTTGGGAAATGGAAGAAAGATTATTACTTTTTGAAGAACTGATCACAAATACAGTTCTGTCTTCATATAATTTTCTTGAAGGGTTGGTTAGGGGATTTGATGTAATATTAAACAAATGCTTGTTCTATTATAACTGTATCATGTCCGTTACTTTTCAGTTTCTCTTTACATTTGGCAGAATACATCAGCTGATAACCAGTGAAATGCAGCCATTTCTAGTCTGGCAATCAAATGGTACATGAAAGGCAGTGCAGTAATGATGGAAAGCTATCAGCTCAATAACATCCTGTGCAAACTCAGGCTGATTTGACCTTACAGTACCTTGCTTACCTCAGGAGTGCACCCTGAGATTATTATGGTGGCCTTGTTTAGTCAGGAAAAGGAATTAATCCAAATCAGACCCAGAAAGCACATTGTACGAATAATCTTGCAGAATGTAGTAAAATTGAATAAAGACTTTAATACATTTTTTATCGACTTCATTTTATGGAATTGGATTTCTATTTTTTTCAACATGCTCACATAATGAGTATACATTAGTCTAATGTTAAAAATTTCTATTTGAAGTTCTAATTATCTGCACAAATGTCTATGAAATTCATCTGATGTTTGTTGTCCACATCTTATTTAGAAATCTTTTTCTCTTAAGTACATGTTTAATAACTCTACATTAAGGACAAATATTTCTCTATCAAGCTGTCTCTTATATGTTATTCTGATTTTTGGGGGAAGAATCCTGACAGAGAGATGAGTTTTGTGTCATGATCTGAAGTTTGAAGCACACAGATCCTGTCAGATTTGGATGGCTGACAAAGCAACTTTTTAAGGTGAGGGTAGGCTTTCAGTAGGCTGCCTTCTAAACCCCTGAGACACAACACATCTATTTAAAAAAATAGAAATCCCAACACTTACTACTGGCTAAGGTACCTTTCATTAGTTCAGCGAACGCTCTGGCAAGCACTGAGCCTGAGCCCTGGGAAGCACCAGGATGGGGAAGGTGTTTGGCTGGTGTGTCTGTGGCAATGCTACAAGGACTGGGTGCTGCAGGTAAGGTACAGGACTGATATACTGGACAGAACCAGGATGCAACGGAGCTGAGAGCGCACATGCTTGGTTGTGAGGGCTCCATGCACGGCCGGGGTTGCCGCCCACTCCCTCCTTCAGTCCGTTGCACCTCATTAGCAGTCTCTTTCCGTGGAGTGTAAGAAACTCCTTTTGACCGGGGCATGTTGTTTACTTCCAAACCTGTGTACAGCTGGCATAAATCCCTCCAGGCTGTGGTCAGAGCTGGAAGCTGGCCATTAATACAGGCTGCTTCTTTGTCATGATATAGACTTAAAGAAAAGAAAGCAGGTGCCCTCCTGGCATTTTATAAAGAGTCATTCATGAATATAAGATACTGCATTTTGCATATTAGTGTGAGTGCCAATATAAACCCAGCTGTGTGCAAAATAAAGTGAAATATGTATTTCAAAAACTAGGCCACAGCTTTTCTATGGCGCAATCTGAAAGCATTTGAATCAACTTTGCATATGCATAGCCTTTTCTTTTAAAATTGTATTTTTCCTTTTTTTTCTTTTCCTTGCTTTCTTTCTTTTTTTTTTTTTCTTTTTAAAAATGTGGTGATTTTGTAAAACTTCTCCCAAGGTAATGAGACAATAATACAAGCACAAGCTGAGGAAAGGACAGGCAGATGCCACAAAATGAATATTCACCTCTGTGACAATTTGCCATCCCTTTCTCTGGTCCCAAACCAGAGGTCTCCTCTTGTACCAAAGTGGGATTCTGTTCTTCCACATGCAACTGTTTCTGAGAAGACAGTCAACAATTTTCCTTGGCATTTTATTATACTTTAGGCCAAACTCTGCAAAGGTAAAAGTTCTTTATTTCTGCATTTAAGTCCTAAGGGTTGAAAAAGTGTATTTTTAGTGTTCCCAATATACAGCTGGTCCTGAGCGATCTTCATGCTGAAGGAAGAAGTAAGAGGGAGCAAGGGAATGCAGGTGAAGTAGAAGAGAGCCCTCTGGACTTTGGTGGAGTTATAGCAGATAACATCCATCAGGCGGATAACATCAGGAGTCATCTGTTTTGTGGGCCTGAGTGTAACATCCCCTTCTTGCTCCCTGTATACTTTCTTGCTTCTGTTGCCTTCACAGATAGTCAATTATTTATAAAAATCTCGTGTGGGGAAATAAGATAGATGAGTCCAGGGTTCTTTGGGGTTAGGTAATTATTAAATTAAGGATGTCAGGGGCATCAGAAAGACAAAGGGCCATTCTTGCCCTTTGCCCCAAGCATCCTCTGCATTCCCCTCTGTACAATCCAGGGACAGGAGAGGTCACTGCTGAGGAGCTGATGGGCCAGGCCAGAGTGTCTGGCTGTGAATGAAGGTGAAAATGGTTTGGTTTCATCAATGAAGATATCCAGGTGCTGTATCAACCTGTGTCCCAAGGTCACTAAGGGAATTGGTGATGCAGCAGAAACCTCAGCACCACAACCTAAGCTTTCAGGTTCTGTAATCAGCCAGCCAGCAGATGAAACCACCTTTTTTTTTTTTTTTCTTTTTTTTTAATACTCCTCTTAAATCCCATAATGGATCCATCTGCATTCATAGGCAGTTAAAAAGTCTGATCTGATGACAACTCATTTTTCTGCAGTGAGTTGTGACTGACAGAATGTGATGCTAACAAAACCAGAGGCCTTTAAAACTGGGTGTGTGCACTTGGGAAATGAAGATGTGGGGGTTCAAGATGCACTGATAGTAGAAATTAATCTAAGTAAGAACTATGTCTGATTGATTTTGCTCTACAGTTAGCAATGTTTTGTTTCAGGAGGATTCTTTGTTTTTTTGCTAACAGGCGCTTGGCTTTAACAATATTCTTTCACTGTTTGGTTTTGGTAGATTTAATAGCATAGTTGCTAAATTGAGTTTAGATAGCTTATCCTGTATATGTTTATAGATAAGAAGTTCACTTAGGGATTAAGGAATGCTTCTTGTTTATGCACCATTACGCATAGCACATCTGGTACTGAAGTAGCAATCAGCAGAATATTGACAAAAGTTATAAAGAAATCTTTTTTTTCAAGTGAACACACTTTTCTATGTGAGGTCAAAAAGCTTACATGACAAAAGGAGTAGCACCAAAAAAGGAGTAGCTGTAAATTAAAACCAAACTCATACTGTGCTCGGGCAAAATATGAGTAGTGATCTGGGTTAGAAACTGTTGTAGTGGGTCAAAAGATTTGGTGATAAAAACATCATCTTACAGCAAAGTATGACTTACCTTTTAGTTGTAGTTTCTGCTTTTAAGAGAGAAAGAGGAGCCTGTTTTCTAATATATGGAAAAAAGCTGAAGAAGCAATAAGTTGTGAGAGTGGTGAAAAGGAAAAATGAAATATAGACCTTGACATAATATTTGCTTTAACTGGACAGTCAGACCTCTAAAAGTGGCCTTCAGAGCAGTAATTGAAGTACAATTAATTTGTACAATTAATTTGTTTTTTCTTAAAACAAACAAAGGAAAAAAACCAAAGTGCTTTAAATAGTGGGGAAACTGAACACTCTCAAATTATCTGGGAGTGAAGGGAGATAGAATGACCACATTACTGATGCTCACCAGCTGGTAACCAAAACCAAGGAGGGAGCAGTGACAATGAAGGGGATTCATCCAAATTGTCGGGTATCTAGTCTTTATTCATGCCAAATGTAACGCTTTATTTTGCAATTAACAGAAAAGTGATTAAATCTTTGAAACATGGAGATGAGCCTTTCAGACATGCAGGTGGTTCTTCTGAAATGCCTGTTTTGTGGAGGAGAGATCTGTGTGTATGTATATGCATGGGCAGCTCTACTCCCACCAAGCAGCTCAGGGAAGCTTTTCTGGGCTATTTATACACTTCATGGCAGGCTGTTTTTGCTTTCTAAGTGGAAAAGCTGATTCATGTTGGTGTGGAAGCTGATTGTGCTGCCAGTGGGAGAGGCAAATTTGAGGTACATGGGGATAATTCAGCAGGAGAGCTGTTCTATTCAAAAATACGGACCCGTGTTTCTAGCAGAGATGTTTGTGTGTTACTGTGTGGGGCTCAGCTGCAGGTGTCACTGTTAGATCTCAAATAATGGCCTGCTCTTTGGCTACGGCTGCAGTCACAATAGGCTCTTTTTTTCTTACCAAAGTCGCACTGGTGGTAGTAATGTAAAATCTAGGAGATGTGTAGTGATCACTGCAGGCCCTGTGTGAGTGTGTCTGCGTGTGCACGTGCGCTTCCATGTGTGCTGACGGTGTGCCCACACACCTGCACGAGGTGTGTGCCTCTGCCCCACGCACTCACCAGGATCTCCCTCAGCACCTTCACAAAGAGCGGAAATACCTCGATAAATTAGACTTACAACTTTTATTCTGAATGTTTTGAAATCCTTCCATGATTTTGGGATGGGTGTTTAACTTCTCCTGACCCTCAGCAAAGTGATGATGAAATCTTTAACAGAGCCAGCATCTGAAAGTTTTTACTGTGATTTGCAGTAGCTCAGTAATTCTTTTCTCACCAAATGAATTTTCTTGGAATTCTTTGTGGGTTTTTGTTTGTTTATTTCTTTTAAATATTCTCTAGCTTTTTTTTTTTTTCCTTTTTGAGCAAACAGGCCTGATTCATCCATCATTTTTATTCAGATAACAAATAAAACACTGCAAGTTTACTGTCTCTTTTTCATCATTTTTTCTTTTCCTTTTCTCTTCCATAGCTCTTTTTTGAAGAAAAAAAGAGGGAGTGAGAAAGAATGAAAAAAAGGGATTTAAAAAGTCTTGTCACACTCTTCCCTACTGCTTAATTTGAAACCACTATATTTTTTAGAAAGTGGAAAAAAACCCTGATTTTGAGTGTATTTTGGAGTAGCTCCCCGACAGCTTTTTAAACTAAATTTTAAGAGAAATGCAATAGTCTCATTAAGTACCAATCTCCACAGCCTGTTCTTCCCCACCTGGATACACTGGTAGTCTGGTGCAGACACTGATTAGCTCACAGTATTAACATTTATGATGCTTTGTTGTTTTTTTTCTTGACGATACTTATTCTGAATTGTTTGTCCAATTTTATGAAGTATATCCCTTGTCTAGATCACTGTATTTCTATTACTTCATTCCCAATTTTCACTTTTAAAAATGTTGTGTTATGCACCTGCGTGTGACTGTTTTGTTTCTTCTCAAATCTTGCCAAACGCTTTTGCTGAAACAACTGTGTTTGTGAGACGAAAAAATACTCCTTCCTCAAAGGAGACAGTGGAGTTTTTCACTTCCACAAATAAATGTATAAATCCCTGAGTAAGCCCACTCTAATTGAATCCTGACCATTCTGGAGGGATTTAGCCCTCCCTTTTTAATTTTTCTCTAAACTAAACCTAGAAATGAGAAAATATTTTGAGGTGGGCAGGAAAGGGAGGGGGAATAGAAAAATAAAGCAAATAAATTTTTGAATAAGAATGACCCATGTACTGTGACCAGAGGGCAAATGCAAATGTCTGTTTTCAAACACAGACTCGTGCATTCTTATTAGGGGTTCGTGACTGTGCCTCCAAGCACATCATTACATATTCATAAGTGTGAGGAAAATAGACTCCTTCCACATTCAGGTGTGTTCAACTAAATGCTGCCCCTTTAATCTTAAAGAACAGCTCATTTGGTCTATTTTCTTCAGTTCACAAAGTGTTAAGGGAATATGAGATAAAAGATGCACACACACAAAAAGAAAAAGAAGCAGCAATATTCCACCAAGATCTTTTTAGTGTCAACTTAAATGCACACAAATAGCAGATGATGATCTCTTTTATTGGACTAACATTTATCCACTAATATCCACACACTTTTAAAACCATTGAGACCTCCTCTTCAGGTGTTCATTTGAATAGAAATAGCTGAATGAGTGTTTTTATAATTGATCCCCTGAGTACTGAATGTCTAGTGCTGCATAACCAACATTTTCCCATTGCTGATTTTTTTTTCCAAATTGCTACTCTGCAAAATTAGGATTTTGTATAGTTTTGATAAGAAAATTAACCTTCCAAATGCCAGATCCCCTTAATGTTACTTAGGAACTGTTGTGAAGATACAACTGGAACTTTTGTTCTCAAACGAATTTTTTCATGTATGTCAAGAAAAAAAAAATCTGTTCTTTTAGAAAATTACACAGAAACTAGAGGTCTTCCCCCTAAAAAAATTTTGAAGTTGTTTGTTTGAGTTTGGTTTCTTAGCACTGTCACTTTAGACTGTGCTTGATGAAATGCCTTTGCTTTCAACAGCAACACAGAAACTTCTTTGTACTGCATTGCTATTGTTTCACTTTTACACTGGATGAAAACTCTGATATATTTTCAACTTTTCTTTTTATCATTAAAGTCACCTTTAGATTTTTGTTGCAACATATATTGTGTGTCATAGGAACTAAATTTTCCTGAGATGGTGTAAATTTCTTCTTCTTTTTCTTTTCCCTTAATAGGAAAAAAATACCCAGGTAGTGCTTGAAATTTTGAACATGAGTTTAAAAACATTGATCTCGTTGTGAGGAAAGGGAACAGCTGAAGTTTAACAACATGCTTTACAGGTGGCTGTTCCTTCAGTAGCCCCTTGAAGGAAATGGAATTCCTAATTGATATGAAATCATTTTGTAGCAGCAACACCTGAAGAGTAGAGAGAAAGGGAAGAAGATATGATAATGACTGTGTGATAAAACCAGTTAGCATTTGTGTGCCATAGTAAACACTCATGAGTATAAAGAAAATACTAGCTAGCCACTAGAGATACCCACTTATGTTCATGATACAACCACTACAAACTCTAGTTCTATCAAACTAGTATCAAGCACAAGATCCATCTTTAATTAATTTAATCCTATAGAGCTGTGACTCATTTTATTTGTGACTGTGTAGAGTGAAATTACATTCCATACTTGCCTTGAACTTCAACCTTATCCTTCTCTATCAGTCATATTGAATAACACAAAAGCATATGCTCTGAAATTCATGTCCTGTTTTTTTTTTCCCTCCAAAGATTATTCAGATCTTCCTACATGTGGCTCACTCAATAAAAAGCATAGAAAATGCCTCCCCCCTCTCCTCTTTCTTTAGGAGAAAGAGTGATTTCTGTTGCAGAGCAGAACAGCTTATTAAACCAAAAGTCTTTCTCATAATGAGTAAGAAATGTGGAAATTCTAGAATAAGGCAGAAAGATTTCTTTCCCATCCTTGGTTCAGGAAGGAACAAGTCATGTCCCACCGAGGGTCAGTGCACGCAGGACAGTGTATTTTGCCTCTTTTCTCCCTCCTTTAAAAGCATGCTTTGTGGAAATTACATATTCTGCATGTGCTGCTACTGTACAGCTACTTGCTCTGCCAGTAATGTATTCCACATGCTCTTCAGGTGTCATGGTACATCGTGCAACTAAAAATATAACTGTGCACGCTGCTGAGAGGGTGCCACAGTGCTCCTCATGGTGGATCCATTTCCCAAGTTCAGGTCTTGCAAGGAACAATACAAAAGTTCTTTTAAACATTTTTTCATTTTTCAAACAAAGACAGGCCGAGCAGTGACACTCCAGGCCCCAGGAGAAGCAGTGAGTGCTCCACGAACCTTTAAAACAGCACAATTTCAAGGGCAGGACTGCTGCTTCTCACCCTGGATGACCAGACTCGGTGTGAAATTGTGGTATCGCTGCATAAGGCATGTGTCAAGGTTTGTAACATTTCACACAGCCACGAAAATATGTGGTTTGAAAAAAAAACACTGTGTGCATCTCGGTGGCACATCTTTAAGGTGCAAAAAGCTCCAGCTTTCATGCAAGCCCCTAATTATTGGCCCTGACTGTGATTCTTCTCATGTGCAGAGATGCAGGGAAGGAAGTTCCTCACCTGCCACTTCGAAACAGAACAGAATCTCACTTTATCCTTCAAAAAATTAGGAGAAGCCAAAGAAGTGCAAGATCGGAGTTCTAAGATCGAAAGGGAAAATTGCTGAGTCTCCTCTACCAGCAGGCTGGTAGGCTGGAAGGCTGTGTGTGCCCTTGGTCCACAACAGGCCTTTTGCTTCGGGATGTGTCCCAGGGAAAGGTTTGCTTTCTGAAGTCTATGTGAAGGAGAACCTGCAGCCTCCCAGGTCCCTCCTCCCCTAACTACCATAGGTACTTGTGTAATTCTTCATCATGGCCACACTGTTTTCCTGCCTTGGTAGAAAATCTTAAGGATTCACATAGTTTATTTTGACTTACAGACTAGAAACTGCCAAGCTTTGTAGAGATGTGCTACTATCTCTTTAGATTTCCTCTTATCCTTATGGCCATATGCCCACCTTTAAGCACTCTGGTTTGTTCACAACAGAGATCCTGGCCTCAGCAAATACCCATTTGTAAGTTTGAGAATCTCTGTGTTTTAAAAAATACAATAGTAATTTGTAGGCATGAAGTAACATTTTAGTAACACATCAAGTTAAATTTCATATTAAACCATGGCTCTTCCAACTTGCCCACACAAATTCCTATCTTTTTCGAAGGTTACTGTTATGCCTGCTTCCTATTTTTCCCCTTCAATATTTCTGTTTTCTCTCACACATAAGAGGAGAGAATAAGAGAATTAAATGTCAAAAATTATCTCATTTTAATATGTGGGATTTCTGTGATCTGAGTCTGCTGCCAGCCTGCCATTCACCATCACTGAGTTCCCGTGTTTTATCACTAGCTTTATCAACAAGGCCATTACTAATTCTTCACCATCTACAAACACAGCCCTTGTTATTATTTTTCATACTCAAATTCAGTCCAGTAGTTCAGTTCTAGAATGAAATAGCTCTGCTTTGGCTTTAGGTTTCAAGGTTTCTGCATCTTGTTGCCCTTGACCAGTCTTGGATTGCATTAACTCACTCTCCTGCCATTTGACTCACCTTATTTTCCTTTTATGAATTTTACTCCACTGATTGAGTTCCTGCTTCATCTTTTGTGCCTTTTACTCTGGTGTGGAAGAAAGGATGGATCTCTTATATGAATATTTTCTATGCCAGGCCATCTTCCTCTGGTAATGGAATTGCCCCTTGCTGTGACTGAACAAGGGAGTTATTTTCCACCCTCCTCCCTCTTACAAAGTCACTTCTGGCTCTTAATTCCACCTTCCTCTGCTTCTGTTGTGGATTTATCTTTCTTATGGTCTAATAATAATAATACTTACCTGCCTCTCAGGGGTGTTGTGAAGATTAATTAGTTAATGAGCTCTAAAGATGAAAAGTGCTGCATCATTGCTAAATATTACTGTTGTTCTTATCCTGTACAGATTGAACTCATCAATATCAGTATTTCAATTATAAATCTCACCCTACCATTTTTCAATTAGTTTGACTAGATCATGTTATCCATCACTCAGTCTACTCTCTTGTTCCTCTGGTTTATCTCTACCTTTCTGCTTTTTGAGAATAGACACAAAAAGACCACATATTTCTGTAAATAAAGGATTCACTTTTTGTTTCAGGATGTTCCCATCTCTTTTTAATATTAAAAGTTAGAGTCCACAGCAGTCACTGAACAAGGTGATAGTTCCTGCTCCTTTACCTGAAGTAAAATCTTCTTTAAAGTCTGTGGTATTTCCTACTGAACACAGCACCCTCAGCAGAAGCTCTGCAGGAAATCCCATGACCTCCTGGCCTCCAATACCTCTCCCCTGTTGGATCACCATCATGAGCTACATTTTTCGCCTTCTTTTAACAGTTATCTTTGACTCCATGAAACCTTTCTTTGCTTCTATGGATTGCAGTGGATCTGCTGAGTGAAACAAGAAGTAGGAATTACCCAGAACTCTTCAGCTCATCCAGAAACTCTTCCTACTATGCTGCAATCATGAAAGTCGGGAAGTACCACGAATTGTTATTTTTTTCAACTGAATTGGAGATATGCCTGACTGTACTCTTTGTGCAGAGCAATCAGTCAGCCCCACTGCTTTTTTTCCTGTTTATCATTTCCCCTTTCACCCATGGCTCACATTCTGGTTTTGGATGCTGCTCAGTCTCATATTCTCTAAAATGTGCTGGAAAGATATCTTATGAGTGTAGATTTGTCTATGACTCTGTGTCATCTATTCCATCATTTCATCTGTTCCTATCTGTATGTAGTCTACACTATGCTGTTTCAGAAAACATGACGACTGTTACATAAAAACTGATCCTCAGCCCTAACTCCTACAAGTTCCCTGGGTACAGACAGGACTCTTTAAATGAGAGCTGCTGTGCTGTAAGCATGGCAGGAAGGCCAGCGATGCTCTGGTTTGGGCTCAGGGTTTTCCTTCGCTATGGTGTGTTGTTTCTGGTGCAGTAGGCAAGGACTGCTCGGGAGCAACTCCAGGGTTCTAATTTCTGTGATGAGGCAAGTCTGCATCTCTCTTGAAGAAGTGGAATCATGGAAAACATGCCCCATCGCCCTGAATGCACATGTGGGAGGGGACACAAATTTGTAACAGAGGCAAACTGCCTCTTTACATCACAGGCGAGTGCCCTCGGCCCAAGAATAGTCAGGCTCAGCTGCCCTCTCCTGCTCTCCTCGGAGCTGTTTCCCTTTGTACAAATAATTAAATAGTCATTGGGCCTGGCACAGGGAGGTGTCTACAACACTGCTTGCAGGAAGGGAAGAACATGATCAGCTCAAACTGCTTGCAAAAAAGCTCCTAAACCGTCAGACATCTTAACTCTTCTGTCTCATGTCCAGACCTTGGGAAGCATAATCTTTCTTTGGAGAGGCATTGTCAGATCAAGTAGAAATAATGCTGCCTGAGCTTAAACAACAACCATATTTGATATTTTCTGCTGATTGAGCTGTCCAGTTGACTGGAAAGGGCTGACAGCAGAGAGAGCCCTGGTCTGAGCAGAGCAGGTCCCAGGCCAGCTGGCGAGGGAATGGGTCTGCGCCAGGTAATTATTGCCTAGTGCAGAGGTCGAAAGCCTCAGAGAGGCTGATGTACTAATGAAACACAAATGGGACATCTGTGTTCAGGAGTTCAGCAAAGCACAGAAAGCAGAGCTTTGCCAGGGATATCTGTACTACTGAAAGCAAACTCACTTTCGTGAGCTAAGGGAAACCCACTGAAGAGTAAAGGCATAAGAAAGCCTTTTGCAAACAGCTCAAAGGTTTCTGATGATTGCTCTAGACACTCCAACATTACAGAGCAGAAATGGAGGCATTTGAAGAGCAAGATCACATGTGGATATGAAGAAGGGGTGGGAGAAGCAGTTAAATAAAAGTCAAGGTAAATGAAGATACTGGGAGTCTTTGGTGACATGAAAGAACAGTGTGGTACTGTGTGTGTGTGTTGTTACTCCTAAATGACTGTAGTTACAGATACAAATGTCAGCATATCAGTTCAGGGTCTGGTCTTTTGGGCCTTGTGTAGCCATCTCATTAGAACTGCATTTCAAAAGTCTCTCTTTTTAACACTAGGACAAAGTGGACATATTACATAACATACACACACACACATGCCCATTTATAAAAGTGTAAGAGAGCATTTTCTTCAAAATAACCATTAGAAGGCTCAGGGCACTGACAGTACTGAAATAACACTGTCATAGTCACGTTGAAGTGGAGATTTACGGCATGTATCAAGTAAAAGGATTGTGAGTTAAAGCCTGAACATCAAGAACAGCCTCTCAGACTGACCAGAACTGATTTGAGCAGTTTCTTAGGGCCTCCCTATCAACTTAATTTGTGTTAGGGGATGTTAGTTGCCCATTTCGAAGGTGCGGGATAGTTGGGTGAAGTGGAAGAGGCTGTGAGGCATGGGGCTGAAATTCACCTTTTTGACTGGGAAACAAAGTGTGATATCCTTCATGTCTCTGCAAGCTTCACCAAAGTCAAGGGGTGGGGAAAGAGGTGAGTTGAGGTCTGTGCAGGCACGTCTTTCACCTTGGTGAACCCAAAGGCATGCAGGAACATATCCTGCTATTCCCAGCAGTGCACAGACTGGGTGGGAAGCACCAGGGCCCAGGGCAGGGCAGTGCTGGCCCCTTCCCAGCCCATGAGCTGTCCCTGTGAAGGTGAGAGCAGCACTTCTCTAATATTCCACTGCAGTGTCAGGGTTGGGTGTAAGCCAACATCTGATACCAGACAAATCTAGGACCTTGTGGCTCAAAGGTGAGCATGTGAATGCTGGCACAGAGGTCCTGACTATGAAAAGTCACAAATGAACTTTGCTTAAAAGCGATCTTTAAATAGCAGCAAGAGTAGCATAGTATTTTCTCTTATACTTTCTGGGATGTTGGCTCTGAACATTTTCCTTTTTACCCATTTGATGACTCATTTTAGAATTAATACCTCCAAATATGAAGAATATAGCACAGTTCTTCTATTATATAAAGATGATAATCAACAATGGCAGGGTTAGAGCCTTTGTAGCACAGAAAATCTGAGCTGGAACTGGCTGGTGCTATAACACCTCAGGTTGTGAACTGATCAGATTCCTGTGGCAAGACAAAAGGAGGCTCCCAGGGAAATTTTGGTGTTTAACAAGGGCATTCTTTCCACTTAGAAACTTCTAATTCTCCCTCAAGGCAGAAAGGGCTCCATGTCTGGCTTCTGCATGAGGCACAGCCTGGGTCTTTAGCACTTACATCTTACGGTATTACCTGTAAGAACAGGAGCGTTTGCTGTGTCCGCCTTGTAGCCACCGATTCAGGTAATTATGGTCAGCATATCTAAAACTTTCTTCTGTTTTCCTACCTGCACAGAGTATTCCTGCTGTGCTATATTGCTGTTATCACGCTCCTTTGTCTTGTTTGGACACTGATCTTCATTGGCACTAACGACTTCATTTCAGTGATGGGTGAATCATGTTTAAAATTGAACTTCAGTTTACTGAACACAGTTTGGCTAAAGGTGCAATTTTTATGCATCTGTTATTGTAAAAAAATCTACCAACCTTCACGTGGACAATGTAATCGGGCACATAACACAATGCTGTGTTCTGCCATAATTTTTAAGCCCTGCTTGGATTCTTTTCCTGTGATTCTCATATTACTAGTTGTTATTCAAGACTTTAGCAGATGATCACTTCTGCTTAGTGATGACTTTGATCATCTGTCCTAGCCTGCTTCTGTCACACTGTGAGTGCTGGCCACTATAGTGAGTTCTTGCTTACTACATTTATGTCTGTTTGCAGATAGGTCTAACTTGTCTGGAGAGGCAGCTTGATAGCCATGAATCAGTGGCTACTGGATTAATTGGGACCTTGTCCAAGAGAACACCCGATTAATTGCTGAATCTGAGAAAAAAGCATTTGGGAGGTGAAAATTAGTTAATTTTCATTGAGGAGAAGCAGCTTTTTGTTGGTTCTGGCTCTAGAGTAAACTTGCAGGAATAAATACATAAAGTATACATGGCTATTGTTGTGACTAAATCTTAACCCACTCGTTTGAACTACCTGTGTAGAAAAAAGTGGTCTCTTTTCAGACTTGTCCTAGTTTTGGCAGAGGATGACTGCCTTTTGTGGTAGCATGAAAGAGGAATTTAGAGGAGCCCTGAGTGGTAAAACCCTACGAAGAAGGAAGAACAGTAGTGCAGAATTTTACAGCAGAGCTCTGGAACCAGACATCACTGCAAATAAAAGCAAATTAATCTAGATAAACATGAAATAGTCAGCATAGTTAAGAAAGAAGGTCTCATGATTTTTTTTTTTTAATACTTTATTCACAAAGAAAAAGATTGGGAAGCTGGAAATGAGCTGGCTTCACCCTCCTTAGCATTATGTAGAAGTGCTATCCTGTAGTACAAGGAATGATACTAGATAGTTTTGTTCATTCAGATATTGTTCCTCCTGTCCAGCCTTCTCACTGATGATGCTGGTTTCTGGCTATTTGACTTTAAACCAAATTCCAGACATAGTGCACTCTGTAGCAACACACGTGAACAGCTACTGTCTAGATATTAATTAGTCTCTGTAAGGATTTCTGGGGTTTAGTGGACACGAATGAAAGGAGAGCCAGGTATGCCCTGTAGTGAGGGACTGTGCTGGCCACTTGGCCAAGAGAGAGACTGGCTGGACACAGCCAGCCAAATTAGTAAGGTGACAATGGGAGTATAGGGTCAGGTCCAAAAAAAAAGCTACAGCAAACGTATGTATGGGCCTGGGATGTGCACTGCAGCCCTGGAATAGGTGGCTGCAGCTAGCACACAGGTGTAAGAAGAGACCTGCTGCTCAGAGATTGCTTGAGGATTTTTTTCACACTGCTTCTGGCCATTACAAATGTGGGAATTTGAAATCTGCTACTTACTGAGCACCATAGAGTGTATTGCCCTCTTAGCCAAGGTTTGGGCTGCTAACTGTTTTCTCAGCTAAGTCTCCAACTGGTGTGGAGACCAGCAGGTAGAAGCTAAAATAGTAGTTTTATCTGCCCTAGCTGTTGCCTTTCTCTCTACAACTCTCCAGAGTTGTAGTTTTCTTACGCTTTCTTTTTAACACTCTTTTAAAATTATACCTTAAAAGAAAAGGAAACGTCCCAGACAGTCCTTGGGAGCCAAAATTATCTTAATTAATTTAATCCAGATCTCAGCCCAAATCCTTTTGAATTATTTTTTTCAGAAGAAATTGTTAGCCTGAAAAATCTGGAGTACTGCACCATATCTCCAGCCGGGTGGCTTTGTTTAATCTACTCAGTGACTCTACAACATGAAAATTAGCTCATTTAATATGAGGCAACGTAGATGAAGCTGGAATCATTTGTCCTAACAGCTTTGGGGGAGATTATCAAAAGGCACTAGAACTGAAGCCTAGAGAGAAGAGAGGGAAAATCTGTCCAAGTTCTCCAGACTATCAGTGTCAGTAGAAATTACTGACAGTGGTAATCAGATAGGAGGTTTCCTCTCAGAAAAAAAAGGGTACACTTCTAGTGTCCCTTCTTTGGACAATTTCTCCAAGTACAGTTTCTGCTATGCCAGAAAAATGAAGATGTACTCGAGGTGAAAATCTATTGCTTGACAAGAAAAATATGCCTCTAATATCACATGGAAAGGGCAGTTTGGAGGTGGGAGAGGTCACCTTGTAGGAGCAGGTGACTTTCCACAGGATTTCAAACAGCAGTTGCCCCACTGGGTGAGGAAGATTCAGTCTAAGCTTGTCCTGTCCTCATCACCCAACTGTTTAGTGTCCCTCTGTGCAGTTCCATAGAAAATCCCAATCTGCATTCCTTAGAAAGGGAACACAGCTGAGTTTTCAAAGTCATCAAAACCTACTTACACTTGCGTCCTTGAAACTGTTCTCGAAATAGCTTCTGGCTTGGACTTGCAGGCAGTTTGTCAAAGGCTTTCTTTTGTTTTCACTGAACTTTGTGGAAGCTCCATCTATACTCCAGAGGACAACATGCAAAGGACAACCATATTTTAAGGTCAGATGTAAATTTTCAGAATGGCTTTCCAGTGGACCTCTTCCTCCATTATCTCCACATGTCTATTGGATAACTAATTGCCCATTTGTCCCTGTAAAGAGGTAGACCCTTGCTACCAGGAAGTGCTTGCCCTCTTTTGGTGACCATTTAACTCCCCAGTGTTTGTTTCTCAGAGCTGCCTCAGTCCATCTACCATTCACTGGCTCCACAGTCCCACTGGGGTGTGTGAAGAGTGGCCTGAGCAGCACCAAATTAAACAGTGTGCTGGTTTTGACTGGGGTGGCATTAATTTTCTTCACAATGGCTGTTATGGGACTGTGTTTTGGATTTGTACTGAATATAGGGTTGATAATACGAAGATGTTTTTGCTATTGCTGAGCAGGACTTACACAGAACCGAGGCCTTTTCTGCTTTTGGTACTGCCACGCTGGTGAGGAAGCTGGGGGTGTATGGAAGGTTGGGAGGAGACAGGTGACCCAAATGGACCAAAGGGATATTCCAGACCACGTATATAAAGTGGGGTGAAGAAGGAGGAAGAGGGAGACATTTGGAGTGATGGCATTTGTCTTCTCAAGTAACCGCTGTGACGGGGCCCTGCTCTCCTGGGCATGGCTGAACACCTGCCTGACCATAGGAAGCTGTGAATTGATTCCTTATTTTGCTATGATTGTATGCACAGCTTTTGCTTTCCCTATTAAACTCTCTTTATCTCAACCCATGTGTTTCGAACTTTTACCCTTCCTATTCTCTCCCAGTCCCACTGATGGGGGAGTGAGTGAGTGTCTGACAGGGGCTTGGCTGCTGGCTGGGGTTAAAGCACAGCAAACAGCTGCATTTTTATCATCTTTGAGGGTATATGGGCACACAGACCTTCCATCCATGCCTGCTGAAATGTTGTTCCTGCTCTTAAGGGCAGCGGTCATCTGGGCAGGGACTGGGATCTCTTCCTGGGTGGCGTGGAGCACTGCAGGGGCTGCATCCCTGTTGTGCCGCTGGGCAGTGGGATCAGCCAAGGGTGTGGATGGCCACGCATGGCTGAGCATGACTTCCACTGAAAGCAATGAGGAAAGGCTGGCACTTGGGCTTTCCATTAAGGTCAGCTGCCCCAGACAGAGCAGAGCCTTCAGAGGGAGAGGAGAGAGCCCATGTTCAGTCTGTCCAATTTTTCTGGCATTGGTTGGTTGAGGCTTTTTTTTGCCATGCTATGAGGAACACAGAGGTCTTGTTCACTCACAGGAAATAATTGCTTAAGGAGGAAGAGGTTTGGCTCAGTGCTCCAAACCTGGCTCCAAACCTGGCTCCTGATGGACTGATGAAGGCCTTGGAATGAGTCACATCACATTTCTACTATGCCTGGACAAGTGGCATAACAGCAGTGTCATTCACCAAATCGCTCAGTCTATAAATGAGAATTGCTGTAGTCAAGTATTAATGGTGGGGTCTTTGTCTCTCTCCTGCTTTGCTTCTGTTCACAGTTTTGCTGCCTGTTAGCTGTGTGGTAGAGTCTTCATCTTTCCTTCTGACTTACATCTACAGAGCAGAGAAATACTGTTGCTGTGTGTCCTGGCCCCTGAATACTTCTCCCAGCCTGCTCAGGCCCCATGTGACCTTGGGTACCTGTGGCAGTGAAAGAACAGGACTAATGGAAGTACCAGAAACCTTAAGGACCACAGACCTGTTTCATAAATGCCTGTACATTTAGACATTGTTTGGATTATTCAAGGTGTTCCACTATCCTTGAGTCATCAAGGGAAAGGTCTCATTTTGGCACTAAGATAGGAGATGCTCAGCTCCTTTGAAACTCTGGCTGCAGATGTGGCTGTGGGAAGAGCAGGACTTGTGGTGCTCTCAGAAACCTAAGCCTGAGATGTATAAACAGGACCTGAGTGCTGCTGGAAGAAAGTCTGATGTGGCACTGGGAGCCGAGAACTAGAAAATGTGACTCAGAGCTGTACTTCAGCCGTGGCTCAGAGCTGTGAAAATGGGTATCAAAGGACACTGTTGTGTCTGAGCTGTCTTTCACACGCTCATCATGCTGGCACGAGTGATCACTTAATATGGAGCACAGCAGAGAGGTGGGTGATAGCACGTGCAGGCAGCCAGGGGCCAGGGTGAGCGCTGACAGAGACGTTGAGAATAAAGGGAATTCTGCCTGAGCCCAGTTTTGTGCTCTGAGTAGATAGTACTATACAGAAAAGGCAAAAAAAATCATGCTTGAGTCTTCTAATAAATTTTACACTTTTACTTAAAAGTGGAAAAAACAAACAAACAAAAATCCCCAAATAGGCTTTTAATCTTCATAAGTGCAGATGATCTGTACATTCCACAAAAAAGAGCTGTAGAAAACACACACACACACCTTTTAACTAGTGAGCAATTTAAAGACTAATAGGATTCATCCATAATTACATAGTTAAGTAAAATTTATGTATGAAGGAATTAACTGATTTCCCTGAGGGCAATATAAACCATAGAGACAGTGCTCTCATTTAAAAGTACCATCTCAATGTTAAAATACTTTGTCATTCTTCTGTAGCAATGGTTAGGTGCTGTGAGAGCCACATGGAAGTTTATTTACTGATCCACAGACAACTGATAACAGATCTCTGCTTTGTTTGGAATAGAAAACTTGAACAGCTTGTCTGCACCTCTCCACTCGGACATTAAATCAACATGGCTCTATTAGTGGCCCTAGGATGCCAGCTGAGCCATCTCTAAGCCTGTCACCGTGATGTCTTCATCTGTAACCAGAGCAGACGTGAGCTCCTGGCAGCTTCGGGAGGTGACAACAAATCCAATTAGCTCCTCTCCATGGCGCCACAATACTACTGTGAAACGGCCTGACAGGGAGGGTGGCTGCAATACCCTGCACAGTGGGCCATATCCTTCATATTTAAAAAAAAAAATGAAAAAAAAAGAAAAAAAAACAGTCTACCAACACTTAATTGCTGGAGTGACTTTCCAGGCGGTTGCTGGAACCTTGTGCGCAATCTGGTCAGAAATGTGAGCTGTCCTGGAGGGCTGGATCATGCACAGTTTGGGGAGGGCTTTGCGAAAGGATAGAATGCTCCAAGAGGATGACTCTGTGCCAGCACTGTCATCTCCCTCCCTCACAAGGAAATTTTTGGTCTGAAAATCATGCAAAAGCCAACCTCTTCCCCCTCCAGTCCCACGTTGCACAGAGATGGGGACTTTTGGTGCCCGGAGGTGGTATGTGCTCCGTACTGTCTCTTTTGGCTACAGTGCAAGCCAAAAGATGGAAACAAACTCCTCACTCCAGGACTTAGGATTTGGAAGCGGACAATTAAGCAAAACTCTTTGAGCATGGACTGGGAGGAGTTGGTAGCACTGCTCATAAGTTGAGGCTGGGCAAGCTGAACTCGGACAATTGTATTTAAATCCAGCTTTCTTCCTCCCAGCCTAGTTAGCAAGTGCAAAGAAATATCTCACATGGTGATTAAAAGTTGCTGATGTCCTGTGAGGCATAATGTATTAAGTAATTTAATTCTTTTGGGCTCTCACTAATGTGATATTTTTTGCTTTTTCTGACCAATACTTCTATCTGAAAGTGCAAGGTGAAGTAGGCTGGGGAAAAATAGAGACTGAATTTAGCATCCTCTTGAGTGAGAAACTAAATCCAGTTTCCTCTATTTTGTTCTTAAGGTCATAGAGATGATCAGTAAAACCTGTGCATCCCTGTTGCTGAAACGTATACTCGAGATGCAACAATATTCTCCAACCCAATTCATGTAGGTAAATTCTGTCTGTTTTAATGAGGGAAGCTAATAGGAATCATTATAACCATAAGCTCCTCTTAGAGAAATAACTCAGCTTAGTAACTAGTTTGATTTCTCTGCTTCCAGTGCAGTAGTAAGCCTGCGGTTACATCAGGGTAACTGTGCTACCCACAGTGTAGTGACTGTGGTCACTAGACTAAATTAGACATCTCTAACACCCTTAATTTCATCTTCCAAGGTAGAGGGGATGTGTCTGTTTGAGTCTGCGTTAGTGTTTAATGCTAAAAGAACTAATTTATAGGTGACTGAACTTGCAAAGCAACAGTAAAAAGGTTGCATCACCGCATGTCTACAAACTTGTTTGAATGGGGAATCTTAATTCCTCCAAGGAGAGAATGCTTTAAACCCAAGCAGAAGACAGTGTTTACCTGGAGCATGGATCTGCCTTGTCTCTGTGTTAATGCTGCTGGGGGGCTCGATGCAGAGAAAAACCACTCAAAACCTGCAGAAATACTATTGGGAGGAAGCAGGTATTACTGTTTCCAGCAACTTAAAAGCATAGTTTTTAACTGGTTCTTCCGATGCTCAACTTCCATGCTTTAAAAGTGCAGTGAGATCTGTGAATATTTCAGCAGTAGTCATGATTTTTGAGGATGGATATCTCCAGGGAGAGCATATTGCAGCAGTGTTTGCCTCCCAGAGCCAAGCACACACTACAGTCAATGGGAAGCAGTTGGCAAGCCACCTTTCCCTTGTCAAGGAGCCAGTTGTTCTGTTGTCTCCTGCCACATCCCTGAGGAATACCTGTGGGCACTGGCAGCCACACAGCTGATGAGAGAAAGGGAAAAAGGTGTAACTGGGATAAAACAAAGGTGGTTTTTTTTTTTTAACAGAAGCAGCTTGTTGCAAATATACATTGTTAAATCGAACTCATTCCAGATGAATTGGGCAAAATATCTAGGCATGTGGCTGGTTGACAGAGCAACCAAACACTGAGTGAGCTTTGGAACTAATGGACTGGTTTTGGAAATCAATCGAGTGCTGCCAGGCCCAATTATTTTCAGCAACATCTTTCTGTTACCAAAATGTGGCACTGTGGACTTTGGCCTGCTTGGTAAGAGATACTCTGTTAGCTCACTGATGAGCACAATCCAGACTGCAGCCCCCGAAGTGGGCCTGCACAGCATGGAGAACAGGATAGTCTCCCTGATCAGCAGCACAAGCCTATGTCTTAACCAGAAATTAGCACTGGTAGTGGTTAAGCCCGAGTTTTATTTTAAGCAAATTACACATATGTCATGTGTAACAATGCAGTTGGCAATTGAAGGAAAGCCTTGCACTCTCCAGGATGACTGAAAACAGGTGATGGGATTTAAGGCCTTAGCTATCCCAGCTTTGCATGCACATGGACTTAATTCATACAACAAACAGAAAATTTCAGGGAGAAACAGTTCTAGAGATCTAGAGCAGGATGTGAAACCTGATTTGTTGAGGACTTATTCTTAGCACATCTCACATCACAGGATGCTCAGCTGGTCTTACTTGACCGCAAACATCACAGTCAGGTCAGCTCTGCCAAGACAGTGGTGGCTGATGTAGACACTTTGCAGCGAATCTGATTGATGCAGCTCATAAGCCAGCTGAGAATTTGACACTGTTCTGTGGTTTTAAGGCAAGAATTCATATGGTTTTGCTGGTGGCAGCTGAGTTTTGCTTTGCCAATTTAGGGAGACTGAAGGAATGGCTATAAAATGAAACTTGACAATTGCTACTTCTGTACTGAAGCTTTTGATGAGCCTTTTCCCCCTACTCCTCTCAAAGTTACACACTCATAATGCGCTTACAGACAACTGTACCCCAAGCATGATGACTTGATGCACAGCATGCAAGGAGAGCTTGCTGTGACACCTTGTCAATTAGAATTAGAACATTCTTTTCTATCTTTTCTATTGTCTCATAAAGTCCAACTTTTATAAACAGTGCAAAAAGAAGGCGGGGCATAAAACAATGAGTCTCACAAGAGGACTGGACACTGACAATGACACTGAGATTGTAGAGACCTGAAATACAGAAACAAGAGGAATTCCAGATATATAATCAGAGGGAAGAAGAGAAGATATTCGTAGAGTGACAGCAGAAAGATTTTAAAGAGTAGGGAAGAAGTGGAGAAACTATTTGAGTGAGCTAAGAATGGAGGCAATATCTCAGTTGATATCTGAAGGTGATAGAAATACAAGAGAAAGAGGGGAGGGAGGAGGCATGAGACCATGAGCTTCTAAGGAAAGTGCTTCAGGGAAGCACAAAGGTGCTTTAAAAAAAATAATTAACCTAATTTATGTTAATTTATTTTTTAGTTTAGTTTTGTCTAGTTTAGTTTAGTTTATTACTGGAGTGGGCACTGAGCAACCTGGTCTAGTGGAAGGTACCCTTGCCCATTGCACAGAGATTGTAACCAGATGATCTTTAAAGTCCCTTGCAACCGAAACTGTTCCGAGATTCTGTTTCCTGGAGGATTTGTGGCAGCTAATAACATTGACGACAGGGAGCCCTCCAACCTACTTCTCTAGGCCAATACAAACTGAAGGCACAGACTAAAAACTCTACCTTTCATCTGTTCTCTAGTTAACAGCAAATATTGGCTACAATTATGTTCCCTGACAAATCTTTTAAAAGCAAAATATATGGCTTCTGTTTTTGGGAAGTTTGGGAAAATTTAGCTGCTTGGATTATCACAGGAGCTGATAAAGAATTCTTGAGACACTCTTTAAAAGGAGATTTGTATAAGACATTATGCCCTTTTTTAAAGGACTGAAGGTTTTCTCTCCTCTAGAGGTCTCTGAGATACTGCTTTACAAAGATTTGTCAGCAAAACTGTAGGGTTTTTTTTGAAAATCCTCATCAGCTCTCATCTGTTCAAGACAGCATTTGCTCTGTCTTGGAGAAGGAGTTCCTAAACACAGTTATTCTCTTTGTGGGATGTGGCCAGCTGTGACTGGGACTTTCTTACTGAAGTCACTGGGATACACGCTGTGGATGATGGGGTTTGCACAGTCAGCTGTAATTTCAAAGTTAATAATCAGAATAGTATGTCTGTGAGCATTCCCAACCCATTTAAAGGTTGGAGAGACATCTCACAAGAGCTGGCATTAGTCAAGCAGCTCTCTTCCCTCAGTAGACAGAGGGTCTGTTCTGATAGCCTTAGGGAGCCTATAGTTTAAATCAAATGGATTTTGTTGACTTGTTTTCTTTGCGTGAAGTTTTTAAATATGTCAGAGGTATCTGCCTCTGTTGGAAGCAGAGGGTGGTTTACACAGTTGTGTCACCAGACCCTTATCCCACTCTGTGATTTCCTCTCTTTAACTTGAAGAGAACTCAACAGTTTTTGAAGCTATAGTTTTACAGTCTCCTGGGCTGTCTTGCAGCTTTGGCTCCTGGTAACAGTGGAATCCAAGCTTTTTAAAAAAACTGTTCTGAAATGGGACTCTTGGAAAGGTATAGTGTTGTTATGAAGCAAACAGTTAGTAAAGATGATGGCACATCCAAGACAATTTCCCCTTGGTTTTTGGCCAAACCCTCTGGTACTTATGTAGATGCCATCTGCATCTTTTCTCTGTGGCATTGCAACTCCTCATAGGCTTTAGGGCTTCTCTAGGCAAAGAAATATAATTGCGATAAAAATCATTATTTGAATCACAGCCTGAAGTTTCACTCAGGACAGAAACTTTGAGGAATACTCATGATCTTCTACCCAGGCTTGTTTTTATCTACCTAAATGCCACCTTCCCTAGCCTTGTAATATTGCTGTGCTGAGTACTTGCATTCTTCTTGTGCCCAGGAGTACCATTCACACACACTTAACTCTTTTAGGGGCTAACCACAACAATAACACTGGCTTTGTCTGGTCAGCTAGCGAATGGAGCACGGAGAATATTGTTGAGTATTCCTTTTCCTAGTTGGACTTAATGATATTGGAAGCATTTTCCAACCTTAATGGTTTAATAATTCTACAAGACTTGCTCAAACTGATGTTTAAGGCAAGTTCCTGCTCTAAAAACCATTTGGTCTGGAAGGGGATGGAGTTAGGATATTCATGTAAGATTATTTAAGATATATGAGTGGAGCAATGAGGAGAACTTTATCTCCTCTTGAGCCCCTTGGAACTGATGATAGTTTGTTGTTGCTTCCTCCTTAGCATCTGTTTAAAAACCTCCTCTGCTCCATGGCACAGCTTCTTCAGAACAGGGCGAAGTGCCCCTTCCTGGTGCCTGGTTGCTCTGTTTTGTTCCTGAAGGAATTAAGTGATGAAATATGGTGCAAATATCCCTCCAAAGGGCCTGGTACCGTGAGGCAATGCAGTGCACTGCTATGTGGTGATACAGCTCCCATATACAACCCAATTAAAAAGCATCATGTTCATGTGTCAGCATCGCATGTGATGAAACTAGCCCTGTACCTTTTTCAGAGTAGTGGGACCTTCTGCATCTTCTAAAGCCATTCACAGTAATTTCTGGGGTAGAGGTGCTTGTCTTGTCTTTACACATTGGCAGGAAGAAGCTGAGTATCAAAACCTTGTTAGTTGGGTTTGGAGAGCCTTTCTTCTCACCCTGGAGGCTTCACAGCTTCTGGCAGACTTGGAAACAAGCTCAATAAGGATTCAGTCTCAGGCCTCTCACCTGGGGCTATGAAACATTGCTTCCAGACCACTGAGCAATTTTGTAGGTGACTACTAAACATGCAAAGAAAATTAAACGATTCCTTCGAATATCCTTAGCCAGAAGAATGGCTCAGAGGGTTATTGATTTTTTTTTCTTTTTGAATGCACAGTTCTTGTTTATTTGAATGCTGCATCAAAGCTGAGAGAAAAGGCCATTGTGCCTTTGATTGGATTGGAATTTTCTGCACCAGCATTGGCCAAAGGCAGTCTGTCCTCTCACAGGCTCTCGCACATGACGCAATGGGGAATGGGGGAGGGGGAAAACCTGACAGACAAGCAGACAGATCAAACACAACACTTCAAAGAGAAGAAAAAATGCAAGAATGAAGCAGTCCAGCAGTACAGTCCCTCAATGCTATGAAACAAAGCAGACAACCCTCTACACATGGCCATTGCTGCCATCCAGAGACTGAGGCTGTATACATGAGATCTTACCAAAAGCACTAGGGAGTGGTCTCTAGTGACTACATGACCAGTTATTGCACTATCCGTGCTCAGACACTCTGAGGGGCTAATTAGTGCTTTTAATATGTAAATCAGAGCCTGAACAGATTAAATCTAGGGAAAAAAATAACCCGGCTGCTGAATATGTTGTTTTAATTATTGCTCTAAAGAAAATATGGACATGGCTGAAGATGATGACAGAGAGGAACCTCTAATGCTGCCTTGTAGAAGATGTCCCTGAACATAGAAAACTAGCAGGAGAAGCTTGGTGCTGAGCTGGAGGAGAGGAGGAGCATTAGGAGCACACGCAGGGTTAGGAGAGTCCTGCTGGCTGCACATTCCATCCCAGTCTCGGGTCTTCCACTCCAGTCAATGGAGTTTCCAAAATCATCTTAGTACATACATGTGCCCAAAGACTCAGTCAGGATTTCATCTTGCTGGGTGTTGTTGAAACATGGCAAAAGGGCTATTCCCTGCTCCACGGAGAGAGATCTGTGGGCAGGGGGCAGAAAGAATAATACCACATGTTACACTGCAGAGATGAAAGTCTGTAATCTGTTTGCCTTCAGATGTGCTTGCATCCTTTAAGTTACAGGGGGACAGGTATATTACAGGGAAGGAATAAATATTTAATTTTCTCAGGCTGAGTTTGTCTGAAGACAGGTAAGGAGAATTTAGCTAGGATGGGCAGGGAAGAGAGATTAAGAAGAATAGAAGGGAAGGGGCAGATTGGATGATTACTTGTGTTTGATATAAAAAGCTCTAAGCAGGAAAGAGGCTATTAACTTTTGTCGAGCTGTGTCCACTGATACTGGAATGAAATAATGTGCACAGCAAGTCTGGACCGCAGTCCTCTCTGCCAAGTGTGAGTTGAGAGGAGGAAGTTTGCTTTCCAAGAAAAACTTTTCAGAAAGGAGGGCATCTGTATGCCTCAAAGGCCTCTTGCGTTATTCAAGTCAGAGCTGCCTTCCAAACCGCCTGAAGGAATTCAGAACAACTTTCCTCTGTGTCAGTTGCCGAGGCTCTTTTGCAGCCTCTAGTAAAGTGAACATTTTTCTATGGATCAATTTTTAGCTTCTGTCAGTATTGAAACTCTGAACTTTTTTCCAGAGAGCAAGGGAATAGCAGGTAATTATGTTTCCTTTGAACATACATGCCCTTTTATCTGTGCCCTTCTGCCTACCTGTCTGTCTCCTTATTTATCTGTGTATTGTAATTAAAGATTGAGAGTTGGGGGAGAAAAAAATTCCGTTTCCCGTTCTTTTTCTCCCTTCCCCTTCATTTTGCTGGTGTCTAATATAGATGCATTACTTGAAACAGATGGTTAAAAGTTTCTTTTGCCTTTTTCTCAATATACATATAGATACATAAATAAGATATATAATATACATATATATACAGGCACACATCTGTCTATATATTTAGCCATAAGATGGTACATAACTGGATCTGTTAAGTCATATAATAGACTGCTTCAATAGAATATTTCATCAAGTGCTCCTGATCAACTATAAGAACTAAGTTGATTGCTCTAGGTTGCCTGGGATATAGATATGCCTTCCTGATAATTTTTGTAATGTTTTAATAGAGCATAATTTACTTTTCTCTTAGTTCAGTCTTTCCTCCTCTTCTTTCTATCCTCTCCTCCGTGATGCTGCAAGTGGATGCCCTAGAAGGTAAATGTGCATCTCTAAAAAGGTTTTTGCTTTAACTCATATAACACAGTAGCTGTTGGATGTGATTTTCTCAGTGTCAACTGTTCCTTTGTAAATCAAGAATGTCTTCAATGAAGCAAATCTGCCTGCACATCACCCCACATTAACCTGTCCAGTTAAATTCTTGAACTCCTTGGAGGGACAGAGAAATTAAACACTGAACAAGAACACAGGAAATCTGTACTTTCCATCCTGTCTTAGTCACTTTTCTGCTCCGTGACCTTTGATCAATCCTTTGAGTCAGGCTGATGATGTGCAATGGCAAATGGGACTGGTATTTTTGGGCATGCTCCTGTATCCACATTGTGAAGTGCAGCACCCTACAATGGTTCTGGCTCTATTAACACTATGCCCCTGAGAGCTAATTAGTTCAAGCGCTGGTGCCACTGATATGAAGCTTCTGATCACTGTGTGAGGAAGAGTCCCAACTGGTGTAGGCACATCTACAATGTTAGTGCTGTCACTGTAAATGTACTGTTAGTTTCTGTTTGTTATTTCTGGTTAAAAAACCAGTTGCTTCTGTTAATCTTAAGACCTGATGTTGTGGTACACAGACACTTCCACTTAATGTGGAAAATTTTCCTCTCCTAGGAAAAAAAAAGTGAGTGCTAGAAATTTCCATAGTGTTAGTTTCATAGTGTTGTTCCTCTGCTTTCAGCCCTGATACAGAGCTCTTCATGTGCACCCAGCACTTCCTAGAAAGACAAAGGCAACCTGACTATCCTAAGGAACTTTTGCTCCAGGTGTCATATAGCTAGCTGAAAAGCTTAGTGACAAAGCACTAGGCAAGCCAGGGATGCAAAACAAAGAGGCTTCTTTTTTCCTCAATGAACTTGTCATATTTTTTGGATTATAAACATTTACTTTGCCATAAATACAGGCACACTGCTGTTGGAGGCAGACCGCAGAATGGATATACCACCTCCAAAGAAGATTTCTTTTTGATGCAGAAAGTGTGAATGCCAAGGAATGGGCATCAATGGGAGAAGAAGTGGAAGGAATGAATTTGTAGATGGGCTGGATAAATGTGGCAGCAGTGCTTCTGTTTAGCTGTTACTCACAGTCACAGCAGTAATGCCCAAACATTGAGAGTCTGTGATATGGAGGTTTTTTTGGCTCCAGGCACATAAAAATAGAGACTGAAATTGGTCCCAGGAAAGAGTTAATTTGATATGTATTTAAGCAGCTCTTTGGCCATACCCTGCATGAGGGAAGCAGCGTATTTGGTATCACCATCGCTTGCCCCAAAGAGATGAACTCATGGATGCATTATAGATCATGCTTGATGCCACAGCTTGACATCCTGTGGCAGAAAATTTCCTTCAGATCCAGTCTGAGCAGTTTGCACTCCCACAATCTTCCACCTTCCACCTTTTCTACTCTGGGATGAATGCAGTGAGAGTAACTGTAAAATGAATTCTAAAGAAGTTTTTAGCTATGCAGGTGATTGTCTAAATGCCTTTATCACTGTGCTCTGGAGCCTTGCAGCGGAGATTCCTATTGTGGGGACCAGTGACTTTCCCAGGAAAGAAAATTCATTTGTCTGACCTTTATCTACTACTTGCCTGCTAATACAGCCGTTTCAGCTCCTGTGGAAGACTGGAGGTCTTCTTCTTCCTACAAATACAAGGCTTCTATTTTGGGTGTTCAGTAATGGTTTAATAAAGGGAACAACCAACCAACCACCCACCCACCCCACCCATGAATAAACAAAGATCCCCACCCAAAAAAAAAAAAAAAAGAGAAAAAGGAAACCAACAAAACCCCAACCCCAAAAACCCCAAACCAATAGTCTCACTGCCATGGACCTAGTAAGATATATGCTCAAGTCACCTTAAGGACTGTGTATGTTTTTCTCTTAATTTAAAACTTGGATAATAGCATGAGATTTTGTTGCTACCTTGCCCGGGAAATGGCCAAGATGGACCTCACTGGTGCCATGTTTGGGTGACCCCTTGGTTAACATTTACTCTCTCATATGTCATATTCTGATACTCCCAGTTCACATGAAGTCCTCTTGTATGCTGTGTAGACTCTTATTTGTCTTCAGCTGAATGTTACCAAAGGAACTCAACACCCACCTATGCAGTCCAGGAGTGCAGTGTTACCCACAAACCCCATCCTTTCTTCAAGGGTATCTAGAAATAATGGTGAAAATGTCTCCTTGTCTGGGGCTAAACTTGGAACTTTGGAGTGAGAGCTGCCAGGTCGTGAGGCTAACATGTAAGTTTTGGGAGATCACTGATTATAACTTGTCTGGCCATAGCTATGGCCTTGTAAATCCCATCTCTTCAGTGTTGCTATTAGTATAGTGATTGATTATCTCCACATGAGCCTACTTTGCACTTTGGATTGTGTATTCTTTCCAGCAAAACCAGCATCTCTATTTGATCATGCTGTTTTTCTTGCTAGGCCTTGCAGACTAAGACGGTTGCTACTTTTTCTAGCTATTAAGTAAGACAGAGATTCCCCATCAGCTTGTTATTATTTTGTGTCTACCTGCAACGGCAGACCAGACCAGAATGTTGCAGAAGCATCCACTGCAGCTTACTTTTGTCAGTTTTCTTATGGACTATGTCCAAGTGGAGAATTAATGGCTAATTCTGCAGGACGTTGTCCTGAGATACACAACGCTGTGAAAGAAACCTCAATTGTTTTTGTCAATTTTTTACAATCTTGTAATTAATAAAGAGATACAAGCTGCTGAAGCAGCCAGTCCTCTATCGTTTACCTGTAGCTAAAAATAATTGCTAGAAATGATATTTTGCTGATATTTCAAATCCACAAATGCAACCGAATTAATTTGCACTAGACACTTTCCATTTTAGTGTCTGTATACACATATATAAAATATAACCACATCCATATTTATAAGTATGAAAATGAATGTATTTTGTACCTAGAAATATTCCCACATACCTTTTGACTTGTCATTGAGAAATACACACAGGACTCAACAGTGAGTAATAAAAGCAGCAGAGGTGATATCCTAGGGTTTGCTACCCCTGCAGATTCGTTATGTGGTGGAGGAGAGCCCTGACAGGGTGAATGTCCTTGAATATGTGTCCTGAACCTGCAGCTCAGGGTTTTTGGCTATGCTGAGGGGCAATCCTGCTCCATCTCCTGAACAGGCTTCTGCTTGAGCATATGAGGATGATGTTCCCATCCCAAATCACAAAGGTGACCCATAACCATAACCAGGCTTAGAGGTCTGATAAGCTCTTCAACTCCCGGGAATCTGGTCCCATAAGAAAAATTAAGCTCATGCTTAACTTTAAGCACATAACTCCTACTGTATAAAAGCCACATTGTCCAGTGTCTGACCAAGCAGTCTGGGCATGTTTGTCCCCTCAGCTCTTTACGGTGTCCCTCCTTTTCTCCTTTAGGGGAAAGGTATAGCTCTCATGCCCCAGATAATTAAGTCCAAAAAAGTGTAGTCTGCTGAAAGCCAGGGACATTTTGAAAAATAATGCTATCACAGAAAAATTGTGTCTAAGCACTTGCTTTCTTCCCCAAAATATTTTCACTACAAAGCTAGCTATTTCATTATATATAAGCATAATTTTAATGAATGAGCAAATGCATTCAACTGTCTGGGGCAATGTGATGTGTATCTATATGTTAGGATAAATCTATGCACACACTCACTGATAAGATGTGTCTTTTCTCTTACACTGAGGGATGTATAATACTTTCCAGGAATTGTATTTTTTTTCCCTGTATTACAAAACTATAAAAAGCATTACTCTATCTCTAACTGAGAACTATTTCATGCTTTAGCATAGCCAAGTGTCTGCAGGCAGAGATAAGCTATGATTTCTCATTTTCCTCTACAAAATTAGTGATCTAAAAGCACAATAAAACCATCACCTTGTGCCACCAGTGGGGGTAGTGGAAAGCATTAAGTTAAAAAAATAATAATATAACAAGTATTAATGGGGGAAAAAATTGAATAATGTATGTGTCTGGGTTCTCCATGATTCAGGTTTGTTTGTTTGTTTTTTTAACTTGAAAATAGTTTCGAGAGAAAGATAAATTTCTGAAATATTGTGGAAGGGTTCACATAAAATTAACTCAGTGAAAAAAGGGGTGTTCAGCAACAATTTGAAGCTGATATTTTCAACAAAACTGGAAAAAAAAAAAGTAGTTTAGGGGAATCTCTCTGATCCTTTTCATTCCATATTTTTTGATCACTCTTTACTGCCTGGAAAATGCCCTAAGTAACACATCTCTTTAACAGATAATAATTTACAGGAGTTATTTTGATGTTATATTTCTGTTAAACTCTTTTTAAGGCAAAATCATCCCCAGTTAAGTAGTTATAGGGTTGGTTTGGGGTGGGGTTTTTTTGCCATTTTTAATACCTGTTTTTTAAAGCCTGGAACCAAACTGGATTTCTCCCCTGCTGGTGAGTTTTGAAGAATAAGTAGGGGGAAAAAGACCCCTTCCACTGACACAGAACATTGGCTCTTAGGGGGTAAATGTGAGGCTCCCCCCACACTCTGAGCCTTTTAGAGGCTCAATATGCCCAACTTTGCACAGAGCCTGGCCCGAGGAACAAAGCCTGCGGACCACCACCGGGAAGTGGTATTAGTCCTCTCCGCAGCCTTCCCACTGTGGATGCATGCTCAATTCCCGGATAAATGCACCTTTTAAACTATATTAATGTAAAAGTTTTATTTGAAAGATGCCAGCTGTGGTCCTAGCCCAGGTTTATTCATGTGGGACATTTACTGGGTCAACTTAATACTTGACTACTGCTTATTATCCCATCAGTCTTCGGGGACAACCCATGATCTAATTGCCCAGCATTTATGTTGCCCTGGCAACTATAAATACAGAGTAATAATCCTTAAAGGGGCAGTGTAGAATTTCATGCCCCTGCAGTGAACTACACTTCATTTCCCAGAGCACCCTGTGTTTTTTAATTCAGTGAATAAAAATGTGTAATGAATAATTAATTATGTGCTTGGAGGCACAATAGCTGCCTACTTTTGAATATTCATCAGTGACATTATTAATTCACTAGAAATCCCAAGGAGCAGTGGGATAGGCTTTTAGCCTAGCTGGAGGACTTACAGATAATACTCTGCAACATGAACAAACTTTTTCAAGCAGACTTTTCTTTTGCAGAATTTTTTAAATTTAATTTACATCTTAATAAAATAATAATAAAAAAAGCACTGTACTGGGTGTAACCAAACAGCAGTGAGCAATAGTTGACTGCAGTAAGAGCCTATTTCTCCCTGACACACCATCATGCCCAACCTCTGCCTTAGGTCCTGGCATGCACACCACAACAGAGAAGAGAAGTCTTAGGAGCATTCTGAGTGAGATGGAAGACAAAAAGCAGATGGCCAGTCATAATTTCTAATGATGTATCAGGTTCTCTGACCAAAACCCATCTTCTTTGCTTGTCAAGAAAGTAAACATCAAAAAACCTGCCTATGGAAAGTAACTTCTTGTCAGCCTACAAAGAGAATTATTCTACTGTTGAATAAACCTGCAGGTCTTTTCCTGAGACAGGGAAGTGCAACTTTTCACGTCATCACGTGAATTTAATGATGCCATTCTGTTAAAGCGGGGATTTATGCCAGGTGAAAGCTGATGCTGAAGTGCAGAGACAAACCCAATCAGTTTCTTGGCAGAGAAGAAATGGAATCATTATACAGAAATCCAAAGTATTTTTGTGACTTTTCCTTCTCTCCCCATCTGATTTGCAATGCCAATGCAGTTGCAATGCAGTCTCTTTTCACTGCTGATACCTAAGGCCAGATTCTGTGCTGACACAATTTCTTTGACTTGAGAGAGAATTTGATCTTCAGCGCTTTGGGCCAAACCTTACAGAACCCTCTTCTCACAAATAGCCCACCTTAGGGTCTTGTTGGGAATTTTTCTTCTGAGGAATTTTTAGATGAAAATTTTGTTTCTGCGAAGATCAAAATTCATGGCTACAGTCACCCAAATTCCTGCAAAGAAGCGTACTATCAGAACAAAATGTAGTTTAATCCTTCAGCCAGTCCAACAAACCTAGAATATCTATAAAATCTTTCTTTTCCTCCAGGGTTTTTTACTCAGCTGTAATTCCTATTGGAATATTTACAGGCCCGATTCTTTATTCGGAAAGGAATAAAACTTTTAAATCCTTCAAAAAGCAATTGGATTGCTAAATCACAGACACATTTTAAAAAATGAGACCTGTAATCCGCTGAGGATCTTAATGGAAAGAAATCATTATACCTAATTAAATTGAAAGTAGCTTGAAAATGGAGCTTACTTGGAGCATATGCTTGTAATAAGTTATGTTTAAACTACCTGCACTGTGATAGGGTCTTTTCTATACAGGACTGAAACCTGACATTGTTTTCTCTTGGAGACTTCCTGTGCCTTCCCTTGACTTTGTCTTTGACCTTCTCCTGGCATGTGACGAGCTGTGCCTGATTTGCTGCCCTGACCTTCGGTGACTCCCTCGTCTTTCCGTCCTTTATTCCAACAGAGAACTCCAGCACCAGCAACCAGAAAGGTGCACCCGGGTTTGATCAGCCTTGATTCTCTGCTGCAGAACTTTTTAACCACATAGTGATGCAGAACAGCAATAATATACATTGCCTAATATAAGATAAAAGTGATCAGCAATTTCTTTTTTTTTTTTTTTTAAATCAGAAAGTATATTTAGGAAAAAATTTAAATATCTGAAATATTGGGATTTATTTCCTGTACAGTCATGGTGAATACACCTTTAACAGCAGAACTGATACTATCCAGTTTGGTCACAGGTTAAACAACAGTCATTTTGCTCAGCAATTCAAACTTTCATTACAATTTGTAATGCAGCAGAACACTTGGGTTATGTAGTCATTTATTGCAGTGATTTGCATTAAAGAGTGTCATTGTATTACCTCTTAGCTTTGGTTGAGATTAGAAGTAATATCTACATTTATCTTTCACTCCTAGGAGTATAAAATTGTGCTAATAATAACAATAATAAAGCTAGTTCCTAAAAGCAAGTGAACTCTACACAGCTTTTTTCCCCTCTTTTTTTTTTTTAGCAGCTCAAGTGGGGGAGTAGAAGAATCATGAATAATAAATATGGAGATAAGAGAACTGAAACTGGGAAATCAATTTACTGCAAAATATTTGCATATTTTATTAAAAGAAACTGTGCATAAACCCCACAACAGGGTGGAATGATTTATATTTTGATTTGATTTGTATACATTATACCTCTGGGAAAACTGATGCAACTTAGTCATCCCTGCAGGATTTTTTTGGGGTAGGGTTTTGTTGTTGTTGATGTTGTTGTTTTGTTACAAATATCTTAGACAAGGGAGCAGTTGGTCCCCAACGGAAATATTAAGTCAGTTTGATGCTATGTGATATTTTTGGAATCTCACACAATTGAGTGTCCAGGACTGTTCTAAGTAAATACCCAAGTCCCCTGGGGGTCTGCCTGTATCAAGACTAACCCCAGGATTTCTCCAAAACTGTGGTTCAGGTCAGAATGTTTTCAGTTCTAGCTTTGTAAAAAGTCTACCTCAATACACCCAGGCTGTACTTACTGTCTGTTATTAGAAATGCAAATCATTAATATAAGGGAGAGTGTTTACACTCTCCTCTATACATTAGCAAATATATCTTATTTAAATATAAGAAAAATTTTGCCTAATATCACAACATCTGACTGGTGAGCACAAGTGCAAGGTGTCCTGGTAAGAACAAGTTGGGTGCAAAAGCAAGTTATAGGCACTGGAGCAGCTGTGCAGCTTGGGGTGCTGTGACTTCCCTGCTGCACAGGAGGACAGGGGTGTCTTATCAGTGACATTGGGACTTAAATTTGGCAAGCTTACCAGTCATGAACGATTAGACTTTTTTTCACAACAATGTAACTTTTTAACAATTTCGTTGAAGCTCACAAAAGGGAGCTGTGAAAGTTAGGGTGCTTTTTTGTGATGGTTTTGGCTGGGGTAAGGTTATTTTTCTTCATAGTATCTGGACAGGGGCTGTGTTTTGGATTTGTTCTGGAAACAGTGCTGATAATGCAGAGATGTTTTATTTCTTGCTGAGCAGCTCTTACACAGCACCAAGGCCTTTTCTCTCTCTCATCACAGCCCACCAGCAAGTGGGCTGGGGCTGCGCAAGGAGTTGCAAGGGGACACAGCTGGGACAGCTGACCCCAATGCACCAAAGGGGTATTCCACACCATATGATGCCATGCTCAGCAACAAAACTAGAGGGAAGGTTGGCTGAGGGCTGCTTTTCGGGATCTGTCTGGGCATCAGCCTGTTGGTGGTGACCAATTGTTTTCATTTGCATCACTTGTATTTCTTGGGTTTTATTTCTCTCTGTGTTATTTTCCTTTTCATCACAAGTTATTGTTGTTGATGTTATTGTAGTTATTATTATTATTATTGTTACTATTTTCTATTCTTTAATTGCTCTTATTTCAATCCCTGAGTTTTCTCACTTTTACTCCTCCCCCCAGGAGGATGAGGGGTAGATGAGCAAGCAGCTGTGTGATGCTTACTTGCCAGCTGGGGTTAAACCACAGCTTTCTGGTGAGAAAATACTACCCAAATTCTTTTGCGTATCAGGTACATTCTTCATACATGATAGTCTGCATCTGGTTATTTGGATCTCCAGGTCTTTTGGGATTAGACAACGCAAAACTTTTCCACTAAATATGGAAATCCCATTACAGCTATCTTTCCAACAATAATGCCGTCAGCACAACATACTTTTAGGGGCTAAAATTTGACCTGAGGAGTAGCAAAGAATAGGAATGGCTCCTGTTCCAACCCATTTCCCACCCAGGGAAAACCCCTGTATAATTTCTTGGAAATGCCACATCCTGGTATAAACTGATATATTTTATGTGGAAAATTTAGTATTTGATAAAGGAGACAGAAAATTCTTACCATGTTGAACTTTGCCAAAAAGCAAATTTTTCCATTAATAATTGAGATAATTACCTGTATGTACACGCATATGTATATGTATTGTTTTTCAAACAATTTAGAAATTAAATATCTCACATTTAGAAATTCTAAGTGCAACTTAAACACACATGGCAAAGTTCCATTCCTGTCTGTGAAGTCAGGGAGTTCACATCAGGAAATCAGTGGTAATATTTCAGGAGCAGCTTGAGGTTTTCTCGTGTTTCAGTACTGCCAGTGACAATATTTCTAGCAGCTTCCAGGAGGTCAGAACTGAGACCAGTGAGAACATGAAAATAATTCCAGGCTACTTTTTACTCTTTATTGCCCAGGCTCTGCTTTTATGGGGCTGCCCAGAGTTTGTATATGTGCTCTTAGAAGTTTCTTAACTGCTTATTGGATGTTTCACTCTTGGAGATCAGAGCAGCTTCTGTGCTTATTGTGTCAGTGAAAAGTGATGTCTTCTTTGTCAAATATCAAAAGATGCTTTGTCAGACATCTCGTGTGTGTGACCAGTGAAATGCAGAAAAGCTCTGTAATTAATCCTTGCCATATATCCATTTTGTTCACCTTACTGCATTTGGCTCCTAAATGCAACTTGTATCTTCTGAAAGCTGTGAGACACCTCTGCAAATAGGCATGGATAATTTGGTGAGGGGCATTCCATAGGTACATAATGTAATCATCGTCATCATTGTATATCTGAAAAACAAATTATATGCGTGTTTGATAAACTCTGTAATTCATAATTTTCCTCAGCCATGGTGCATTCTACAGCACCCCTGGTTTCTGCAGAACTTTGAAAGCTTAATAAAGCTCTCTCCCCTGCTTTGTGATAGGATTAATTTAATTATTTACTAATCAACTAATTTAAATGACCGTTCCAGTCTATAGTTATCTCTGTATTTCCGGATATTGCCGTGTTTACCTGCTTCATCCTCATTCCATGTATAAATTACAGGGAAGTACCCAAGGTCCTGGGTAGCTGTAGGGGGCTCCTTTAGTGAGATAAGTTCACCTAACCTGAGAATTGAGTGTGTTAGAGACTCCTACGTGGCACCTCAGAGTAACCCAAACCAACAAGGGAAGCCCATATGTTCATGGCAGTAGAAAGTATCTGTCCTTTGGTGGAACAAGTATCCTATTATGTCCCACTGAGATATCCTTGAGGCTGGACTGTGACCACCAGGTGAATGAGCAAGGGGTTAGGATAGAGAAGTATTAACAATAATCCAGCTTGGGATAAGTTTAATCTGTTTTTATTTCTGGTTTTAGTCTTTTCAGAGTTGCCAGTGAGGCATGACACGAAGGAATTTGGGCAGGGTGTGATTACGCAGTGTTCAAAGGAAGGTACCCCAGAAATCTCCCACAATTTCTTTGTATGGCTCTGTAGCTTTACAGGCAGAGTTTTGAACCTCTCTGCTTGCCAGGCATCTCTGGTGACTATTTACAATTTTGAAAATTTCCCTCCATACTCAAGAAGCTTTAGAAAAACCCGGCTGACAAATGCCAGTCAGTTCAGAGAGCAGCAGAAATTGAGTGCTGTTGTCCTGCCCCATTTTCCAACCTAGGTGGTCCCAATCAAATGAAATATGAAATTTAATTTAAGCTTGTCCAGCAATACCATCTAATGTCTAACTGATTTGGATTTGTTCATGTCTAATGATGCCAGTGGGATCACTTTGCATCCTTTTCCATAGTGGGACATTAGTTTGAGTATCCTTCCTCCATCAGATAAACTATTCACACAAACCTCATTGAGAGTTAGTACATTTGATACTAACATTATAAAGAGGAATGAGCCTGCAAACACCAATTTGGAGAACACTTTAATTTCCTTGGCAAATCAAACTAGGATAAAACCTGCAATGGCATGAACCCAGAGTTGAAGCTAAGCTGGGGTTTAACAACAGAACCTAGTTCAGCAAGAAAATAATGAAATAAATGTGGCCTTACCAGGGCCTGCCTGAGATTTCTAGTACTTCCGACTCAAAGTCATTGGAGGCAGTCATATGAGCTCCTTTGATCACATTAACATTTCTAAATCTATTCTGAAAGCAAAGAACAGTGAAAGTTAGTAGGAATTAAAAATAAAGAACTGAACATATTTTTCTTCTGGGTTGATTTATTTAAATGCATCTGAGGGTGGGAAGGCAAAATTCCTTCATCTTTTACCTCTGCTTTCAGTATAATACAGGAGAGGAAGCAGCACAGATAAAAATTCAGAACCTTAAATGAAGGTAGACATCCATGTCCACATAGACGAGCTTTTCTGTACATTCTCAGCTGTATGGGTACAAAAAACCCCGTGGTTTAGAAATTACGTATCTCTTTCTCAGTCAGCTGTTCCTCTCAGCTAATGCTCAGGTGAACCTACTGGTCTGGACACCGTCATACACACTACATGGTCCATGTGCACTGTGGACTTGACAGCTTGGACTGCGTGCGGTGGAGTCTATTGGCCTCCATGCCTCTGCCTGAATCAGAGAATTCTGAATCCTCTTTTGAGTAAACACAGGTGTGTGAACCAAAGTTTAATGCAGAGCCATCTTTTTCTTCAGACAGAACACAAAGTGACTTTTTACTTTGAGTTTACAAACAGCCCACATCAATAAGGACCACATATGAGAAGGAGCAAGACGATTCTTTACCCCTAAGATGGTTTTGAACAGTTCAGTAGAGCTTCCAGATGAGGCTTACTTCAAACTTGTGACAGCATTCACTTCAAATGGCTTTTGAAATCAAGTCTGTTAAACTCACAAGGTGCATTAACACAAATCCTGGGGTAGACAGGGATGGACTCCTGCTGTGTTTCTGCATGAGGTTCAGACACTAAAAGGTCAGTTGGGTTTAAATTTTCTTCCTATTAGGACAAAAGTTTCATGGGACCATGGGTATTTGGAGAACTCTCACAGCCTTAACATGGGAATGGTGGTTTCAGTCCTCACTACGCACAGACATTTAACGCAAAATTGCTTTTCCTTTGTGCCTACGCAGCTACTCTCTCCTGCAGAGAGTGTCAGGCCCTGCTCTGCTGGTTAAAGAACATTTTGCTGCCTCTGCTATTTGCTCCTTTCAGCAGCTATTGTGGACAGAACTCTCAGCTCCTTTCACAGAGAAGTCGTGCTGCCACAGTACATGGTTCCCAGGGTGGCATGGATAAGAGCAGCAGGTTTCTTTCTTATGGCTTGAGTTTGGCTAACATGGCCTTATTCCAGTAACAGTCATTTTTGATGCATCCAGCACAATGCAGAAAGTGAGTAACAGGAGAAATTATAGTGCAGTTGAGAGAAATGAGAGTCAGGAAAATGATCCTGAAAAATCAGGATAACTGTGTTGCCAAAACCCAATAGCTGTAGCCCCTGGCTCCTTAATCTGCTCAAAGACCAACAATTTTGGGTATAAGAGGTATGAGCTTCTACTTTAAGAATGAAGTTATGGCATCGGTAACAGCAGCTTGAAAATATTCTAACATTTAGAATTTGTTCTTGAAACCACAGTAACAAGTTCCATATTTTTACTTCTGATTTGGTGCCTTGCAGCAGCACATCCATTTTCTGTTATTAATGAGTTGACTGTTTGAAAACTTCCTCTGAGTTGCAGTGCAGCCTTTGATTTCACAAAACTCCTCCAAATGCCTCCAGCTAATTGTGTTTTCAATAATAAATTGTTGAAAGAATCTTGGCTTAGCTGAATTTACTTCAATTTGATTTAATTAATGTGTTTTAAAAACACTATCCTGGGCGGCTTGGACTACTGGATCGTGTGTGTTATTTGCAGGACTCGACAGAGAGGAGTGACCCAGAATTTACAGCCTTCTTTCACACCATCTATTACATTGCAATGTCATAATTTAAAATAATGGCATCCTCTTGCTTTCATGCAAAATAATTTTTTGCAACTGACTAATAGGGACTTTTTTATCACATAGAAAGCAGAACTGAACATCAGTGCCACGTTTGCAAGCTTGACTGATGCGCAGAGGCCAGCCTCTATTACAGGGAGGTGAATTACAAAGCTCCAGAGACAACCCTGTCACAGTTTTTACAGTCACAGAAACCTTTGAGGTGATTTGTACCAATATTACTAATTCACTGTATTCACATGTTCTGTTTTTTCTCTGCTGGTTAGACTCCTGGAATTCACCCATTCTTCCTTTCATTATTGGAAAGCCTGATGCCACCACAGCCAATCTTTTCTACCTTTCCCAACCTGTTTACCCAGCCCTTCCACACTGAGTAATTCTGCTAAGATCTAAAATAGTGGCTCAGTTTTTATGAACAGTAGTGTATGATCTATAATTCCTTAGAGCTGCAAGTCACAGAGAAGTCATAACATGGAATTCACAGATCAGCATAGCCTGCTAATGTACCTGAGCTGCTGGACAACGTGGCATTGCACTGTAGAGACAGGAAAGTTGCTTGCTAGGAGTAGAAAAAACCTTTGGTCTGGAGCATGGAGGTGTTATTTATAGCCTGTTTTAAAGAGGGAAACACTGTTGTCAGTTTTCTGAATTACCAAGAGTTGCAGAAGTCTTAGCAAAACAGTCTTTCTTAAAACTACCCAGATGTTTGATATTAAACAAACATCTGTTTTGAATAAAAGATATTTCACTCCCCCCTACACCTCCTCTTTAACATGCCAGAGAATGGCTGGAAAGAACTGTCACAGTTTTATTTAGTTCTCTGAAAACTGCTGTCCACAGTGTCAAAAACGAAACAAAAAATAACCCTTGGAAAGGTTAATAGTGGCCTTTCCAGTGTCATATTCTGCACTTTATGTGTTGCAGTAATTATTATCATTATAGCTGTAAGAATGTCTAGTTATCTTTCTTAATCACATACTATAAAAAGTGCTTCTGAACACATATCTATTATTTAATCAAAATTTCACAGTTATTGGCATTTATGCCCTGGAAGGGCTGTGTTTATTTTCTGTTTGCAAAGGGGAACCATGCCTCCCAGAAGAAAGGGAGACCTCCATCCGTGCCCACTTTAATCACTGTCATATCATGTGACAATCTGTACTATTAATATCAGAGACTGCTAATACATGTTATTATGTCCTGTTGCCTTGTACTTTTTGCACCCTAGGAAAGCACTTTCATTAACTGACTAAAAAAAATTAGTGTGAGAACTGAACTGTCTTCCCAAGGCACAGCCCATTCAGGAGCTCTCCTGGAACAACTTGAGATGGTTTCAGGAGCGTCTGTGCCTAACAGGGCCAGTCATACACCTCAGATGGCATCTGTTCTCCCACCACTGTGTTTTTATTCTGGGCCTCTGCACTAAAGTGCTGAACCAGTTCTCTGGTTCCTGTGTCAAGGCCCAACACTAAGTCTGTTCAGAGGACTCAGCTGCTAGTGGTACCTCTGTACTTCTCTGCTAGATCACCTCCAGTGGTGGCTGTATTCATGCTTAATTGGATGCTGCTACTTTTTGGTCTGTGTTTGGCCTATCCACATGCAAGAGTCTGCTCTTTTCCTGCCAAGTTATGAGAAAACAAGAACTGATAAATGGACATCCTCTATCTTGTGTGAACTGAAATTAAATGGGACCTGGCTATTGGCTGACAGCTCTTCAAGGACACTTCAAGGAGAAAACAGAAGAGGAGGGTGATGAAGTAGCGACCCCAGACTCATTAGGAGAGACCCCCTCTGTGCAGCACGCAGGCATGGGGGGATTTCCAGTGTACCCATGCATGCACAGGCAGGGTACCACTTTCTTAAAGGGGAGAGGGACTGAAGTTCAGCCTCTAACTGGGAGATGCTGGCCACATGTGCCCAGGTAAAAGTCACAGACTGACTGTTTGAAAAAGCAGACAGCTCTTGCTCAGAGCAGGAAGCATGCTGTATATCTGAGGACAACATTTCCTGCAGGGTTGCCTGCCAGAGTGTTTTAGACTGCCGACCTTCCAAGTATGAAGCTACTGTTCCTGGGAATTATAAGCATTCTGAGGTCGGTATGTATAGAGGCTGTGCACAGCACACGAGTGAGTGGGGGTTGTCTTGGGGTTCGTTTTCTTGTCCTGTCTCTTGGTCTTCTCGTTTAATTTGCTACCTCTTTGTTAATAAGGGTTGTTATGTTGAACTTTGGATGGTGTAAATGTTTCACTTTGGCAACCTCCTGGTAACAACGGCCTTTTGCAAGACCATCCATATTATCAGTCTGGCATGTTCAAAAAAGATTCGGAGGGCCACCATTCTCCTACATCACTCACACAACCCCAAACTTCATCTCAGATTTCAGAAGAATGCTGTGCCATATTATGCTTGCAGTGCCACAGCATTGATGGGGCATGGCTTCAAACAATACTCCTCTCCAAGAGCTTCCTGGTTTTCAGCCTAATTGCATGGGTCACCATGCACGCTCCTTGCTCTCCCTTGGCACTCTCCGTGATCTTGGCATTCATGTCAGCCATGATAGCTGTGTATGCATGAGTCTTCTGTGTTCTGCAGTATCTCTGTTCCTCAAGGTATTCCCCTCCCACTGTGTGATGTCCACGGGCCAGACAAATTACAGTTATCACTGCCAGCAGTGCTTGCCTCCTGCTTATATCCTGCATTATCTCAGTAATAACGGATATGGGTGTTGGGAACCATGCTTAGGACAGTGCTGGTAAGTAAGCCTTGCTATTCCTGGTCCTGAGAGGCTTGGAGAGTTCATGGAAAGATAGCTGGGACTGGGACATGAGACACACTGATGTGGCCATTCTTCATAGCAACTTTACTACCAGGGGCTGGTAGAGTTTTTAAGCACCATCTGATAGTCTGATAGAGAAACACATATTCATTCTGTACGTTGCACTTCCATGGCAAACATTAACCATTATTAACAGCAAACAATTGGTAGGATTGCTTTATTCTTTAGCCTTTAATCTGAACAATTTCAACTAAGCCCTCAATTATTAAAGTGAACTTGCATATTTGTGCCTATGGTAGAATATGTTGACTTAGTCACAGTACATGTTTGTTTGTTAGGAATGCCATGAAATTCCTGATTTTCTGATTCAATTGTGTACAGTTTATTTACAAACACCCCAAAGTCAAGACTTACTTCTGACTGGGGGAGATTTTTTTTTTATTAGGACTCACAGAATGCATACGATTTTGAGCCAATTTGGTTTGTTTAAAAAAAAAAAAAACCAAAACAAAACAACCAGCAGCAAAGAAATATACTTTCTAATGCAAAACTCAATAGCAGTATTTGTGACACATCAGTGCTACTATCAATTTCATTTTGCTTAATACATCTCACCATGTGATTATTCTTAATTTGAAAATAGCCATCCAGTGCATTTTTCTGTAATGAAAGTTCACTTGCACCTTGTAGATATGCTAATAAATTTAACACAGAGGTGCAGCCATTGATTATTCAACAACAAGATGAGCATATCTGCTGTAAAATATACTTTTAAAGGGAATCTCTAATAGCCATTTCATAGCAGCTAGGCTTTGCACTAATATGCTTGTCTAATGTCCCATTTAGATTCTCATATCCCAAATTAGTGATAAATCATGGGTGGAAATTTGTATTTTATATTCCTAAAGCATCAAAATAAAGTGTAACTTATCTGTGTGAATGTCTACAAATGACTGGTGGTGGTTACAGGAAGCACTTGTGCAGATATCTCAGGGAGGGTTTGTCTTTTGCTATAAGCCTTTAGCAGAAGTGCCCAGTTTTTACAAGAGCTGGTAGAAGAATATGAGGCCTGTTTTGCTCAAGCCAAGATAAAAGTACACTTAACACTAGTTTCACATTAATGGGCTGGAGCCAGCTCTGAGCAAGGCTGCAATGGTGTTGAAACCTTCCTGAAGGCATGCAGGCACTGATGCACTTAGAGAGCTTTGTCTCTAGTGTGAGTTGGGAATGGGGCATAGGAGTCTGATATCTGCACCTAACCCAGCTATTCTTGACAATAGAGCACTTCATCCTTGGATGCAGAAGATGAGGTTCTGTCAGGAGACTTCACGGAAGACACGTTATTGATGTATTTTGAGCACTAGATATTTCATTACAGCCAGTACAGTTGTGGAGCCTGGGATTTTTAAGCTGTGACGATGCTGTCCCTTGTCATGTGGAAGGTTTTAGAGGTATAGAGTTAGGTTAGGTGAGAGGTTCCTGCTCCCCAGGAGGAACTATAGCCAGATATTTGGAACATGGATAGACAGAAAGATGAAGAAACACACACACACACAAAAAAAAAAAAAAAAAAAAAAAAAAAAGAAAAAAAGAAAGGAACAATTAAGGTTCTGCATGACATGCCCTGGGAAACGATGAGATTTGTTGTTGAAAACAAAAAAGCCACTTAACACCTTGATGTCATCAGTTTCCTCCATTGTTCCCTGGCCAGGCTTGGCACAACAGACAGCATTCATCCCCCTGATTGCGTTGTACACTTCTGTCAAGCCTGCCTACCTTTCCTGCTCTTCTCCCAGTGTTTCCAGCTATGCTTCCCAACTGTCAACACTGAAAATTCTTAATGATGCAACCTGAGGTTACTATGGCAACTAATGTCATTGCCTAGGTGGTGGTGATCATATAATGTGCATAGCCATTGAAATTTGAAATTATTTTCCGTAGACCTATGAAGGCCATATAGAGGGTTGCACTCTACCCCATTTAATTCCCTGAAAAAACTGACTACCCCATCAGGCATTACAGAGGAAATTTTTTCAGCCTTTTGGAACAGAGATTTGAACTTCGTTAATGTATGGAATTAAACTTTTGGCTCTGAAAAAGACAATATTTTAGATGTTTGTTTAGTGTGATCGATATACCTCTGAGCAGCATAAATTCTTTTCTGTCTGATGAAACCACAAACTCTGGCTACTTTCAGTGCAGTTCAGGCATATTTGCTTTCAAAAGCAAATGATCCTGTATTCACATAAAAATACAGTTTTGTTCTCTACATTAATCAGTAGGAAAGCCACCAAATTCTAATAACATCACTCAGATTTTCCTCAGGCAAACATCCTAATAAACTTCTGGAATCTTTTGGAGTGACAATTCAAAGTTAGAATTTTTTATGATGATTTCTAGCTTGCAACTCAGTTACAAAAGATATCCTTTTGATTGGCACAGCATTTAAAGCTGGATTGACAGGGATTAAACTAATTATGTCAGTTAAACATCAATCCAGTACATAATCTAATAAATCAATATATTTTAACAGAGAAGATCCTAGGAGCACCTTTGGTCCACAGAGACAGTAAGTAAAACAGAAGCAAAAGCACAGTGGCCTTTTTCTTTTTCCTAAGGGGACTTCTTTCTGGCTCACATCTCAGCAACAACAAAAATTCTGCAAACACTGTTTGATAAAGGAAAGCAGATCTGAACCAGCCAACTTTTCAAGCCCTGGGTTGTCTCTGCTATCTAAGCAGAAACAAACTTAGTCTCAAATTAGGATACAGCACCAGAAGGGAACCTTCAGGTCATCAGCAGGCCCCCAGTTACAAGCAGTGAAGCTGTATAATCCTGTTCTTGTATGTATCAAGCTTCATTAGAAAACTAATTGCCTGGAGGTTTTGTACATGATTCTTATACTGGAAAGTTATTCTAGAGCTGGCAGCTAGAAGTCACTATAAGCAACTTCTTTCGTAATCTCTAGGTATCCATTTGGGTATTTTAATCACTCCCAGTTGTAAATGTAGTCTTTTCTTGATGTAGTGTGGAGGATGGCTTTATATATAAAATGGGTATTTCTCTTACGTCTAATGCTGTTGTTATTTTCAGTCTTTCTCTCAGCATCTGGTTTATGCATGGAAGCTATGAACATGGGGATGGTTACAGAAAACCAGCCATTGCTAGGAAGAGAGCTACAAAGACTGCTGAAAGAAATAGGTACAAGGATTTTGTGTCACTCTGTAGAAATATCTGATTTTTTCAATAGCTGGAAAGTGATTATGTAATGATTTAGAGATTATTATAGAATATATTGTAAAAGTTTTTCTCATTGCTGGAAATAATACAAACTCTCCTTCTGAGGATTTTATAATGTTACTGTTCTTCCCCATATCTGACTGATTTGCAAATAACATGCAATACAGTAAAGGCTCTTACAAGGCTCCATCAAGTCTCTAGCTGCAGCTAACAAAAGTTTCAGTGCTAGGAAGAGACTCTTTCAATAAGAAAAGTTTTCAGACCTCTGTGGAAGGTGCTGGGATTATGGATTTGTCCATACTTTTTTTTTTTTTCCCTGGCCAAGTACTCATGGTTGTAAGCATTCTTTCTTCTGCTGCCACAGACTTTATCTAAAGCAAAAGACACTCAATTCACAAATTAAAACTTGGTCTTTAATGTATCATGTAGTTTGATGCACTGTGATGCACTACGGTCATTTATGTGGTATGGCTTTTGTTTGTTTGTTTGTCTCCTCTGGTACGGGACACCAAACTACTAAATTACTGTGATATTCCAAATTCTTTTTGCAGGTTGCTTTTCCCAATTCATGACAGCAACTACCTGCAATCATACGGGCGTTTAGTACAAGATTAGTGACCAGAAGGTTTCATGTGAGTGGATAATTAAGCATCTACCCTGTACCTAAGAAGCTTTTGAAGTTCAGTCACTGCAACCTCCATAATGCTTTGCCTCTCCTTCTTTTACTGAAGAGGTGGTGAAGAAAAATAAGCTCTGAAAGACTCAGTTTATGCTTTTTTCTAATTTTTCTTTCCCTTTCAGCCTTTTCAGTCCCAAAGCCCAAGATGATGTATCAAACATTCCTTGAGGTAGCAAATCAGCTTAAATAGAAAGAGAATGTATATCCATTCATTTTGAGTGTGAGCTCTCCAGCTCTTTCATATTAGGCTTCCATAATGCCTGCAGACAATAAACACAATTGCAGGAGTCTATGTAGTATCAAAGCGAGAGGCAAAGTTATTTACAGCATGTCAAGGTCTTTCTGCGACAGTGTAAGAACACTTCGATAATAATAATATAGCACTTACAAGTAATGATGTACTTATAAGTATAGATGAAGCACCTTTAATTTATTTGATAAAGTGAAAACTGAAGAGGGCAGTTTCATAGAAGCGTACACCTCTGGTCCTCACTTGCACTGAGTGTTTACACTAAGCGTATGTGAACCCCTGCTAAAGCTTTTTCATTAACAAAAGATCTTTATAAATTCAGAAAATACTGAGATATAAAAGATTTTTTTCCAAATAGGGAAAACCTGTTTGTGGGCAAATACAATATGAATGTTATTTGTGGGCGAAGTTTCTAGCATCCAGAGGTCAACTCTTCTTTCTGGCACAAAGGGTGAGTCTTGTCTCAGAAAAATGTCTCATTGATTTCTTTCCTTTAAGGGACAATCAGGATATCATAAAATCATGTAATAGAATAGGTCATAGAATCGTTTAGATTTGAAAGGACCTTTTTAGGACCATCAAGTCCAACTGTTAACCCAGAATTGCCAAGTCCAACACTAAACCATGTCCCTAAGCACCATATCTTTTAAATACCTTCAGGGATGGTGACTCCACGACTTCCCTGGACAGCCTGTTCCAGTGCTTGACAACACTTTTAGCAAAGAAATTTTTCTTGACAGACTCTCTAAACCTCCCCGGCACAACCTGAGGTCATTTCCTCTTGTCCTGTTTCTTGTTACTTGGGAGAAGAGACCAATCCCCATCTACAGCCTCCTTTCAGGAAGCTGCAGAGAGCAGTAACATCCCCCACTGAGCGACAGGGCTTCCTCTGTCCTTTTCTCCAGGACAAACAAGCCCAGCTCCCTCAGCTGTTCCTCGTAACGAGATCTAGACCCTTCACCAGCTCCGTTGCTCTTCTCTGGACATACTCCAACACCTCAGTGTCTTTCTTGTAGTGAGGGGTCCAAAACCAGACATAGCCTTATCAGTGATGAGTACAGGGGGACAGTCCCTGCCCTGGTCCTGCCGGCCACACTCTTCCTGATACAAGCCAAGATGCCTTAGGCCACCTGGGCATACTGGTTCATGTTCAGCTGCTGTTGATCAACACCCTCAGGTTCTTTTCTGTGGGGCAGCTTTCCAGTGACTCTTCCTCCAGCTTGTAGCACTGCAGGGAGTTGCTGTGACGCATGGTTAGGACCCAGCACTTGTCCTTATTGAACCTCGTACCACTGGCCTTGCTCCATTGATCCAGCCTGTCCAGAACCCTCTGCAGAGCCTTCCTACTCTCCAGCAGATCAACACTCCCACTCAGCTTGGTGTCATCTGCAAACTGACTGAGGGTGCCCTAGATCCCGTCATCCAGATCATTGGTAAAGATATTAAACAGGACTGGCAGCAATACTGAGCCCTGGAGAACACTGCTTGTGACTGGCTACCAGGCTGGATGTAACTTCATTCACCACCACTCTCTGAGCCCAATGATCCAATCAGTTTTTTACCTAGGAAAGAGTATGCCAGCTTCTCTGGAGAATGTTGTGTGGAACAGAGTCAAAGGCTTTACTAAAGTCAGGTAGACAACATCCACAGCCTTTTCTTCATGCACTAGGCAGATCACCTCGTCATAGAAGGACACCAGGTCAGTCAAACAGGACTGGTCTTTCATAAACCCATGCTGACAGGGCCTGGTCTCGTGGCTGTCCTGCATGTGCTGCGTGATGACACTTAAAATGATCTGCTTCATAACTTTTCCTGGCACCAAGGTCCAGTTGACAGGCCTGTGGTTGCCTGGATCGTCCTTCCAGCCCTTCTTGTAGATGGGCATTACACTGACTAACCTCCAGTCATTTGGGACCTCTCCAGTCAGCCGGGACTAAATGATGGAAAGTGGCTCAGTGAGCTCTTTTGCCAGCTCCCTCAGTAGCCTTCGGCAGATCTCATCCAGCCGCATAGCCTTTGAAGCATTTAGGTTGGCATTATTATGAGTCTCCCTGAATATTTAGATTAAAATTCACCATGGTGTAGGGGGTAAATCCAGAACAGATGAGTCTGCCTTGCTTTCTGAGAATCCCTTGAATATAGGATTTGAATTAACCACAATTACTCTGTCATGCCTGGGGTTTTACTCTGCAAACATGTACTGCTTCTGTGTTCAGGCTCTAATTTTGCCAAATGTTTTGGATCCCAAACAGCAATCCTTCTCTCTTTCAAGGTTGTTTTTACACGACTGCTGTACTCTAAATTCCTAGGTTTTCTCAAGTCAGAGTGACTCTGGTTTTAAAGGAAAGCCAGTTTGTAAGTGGTAGTAAAAAAGGACATATTTTCCTTTTTATAAAATCATAAAAGGGGGGGGGGAGGAACACACACGACCTCATCAACTATTCTATCAAATATAAAATCAGATTAAAATGCCTCATTGATTTCTGTCGTGCCAAATTGTGTTTGGTTTGTGGAGTAAAGTTTTAGTAAGAGATTGCCTCAAACAGTGTCGAGGTCACAGAACGAACTTGCCATAAGATAAGCCACCACATTGGAAATTTGGGATAAGCACAAAAGAGAGGAATTTGCAACAGGAAGACTCTGATTCCAGGCAAAATCTGGCAACACCCTGGTTGATGCATCCAGACAAAACTTTCCTCTGTAACAGAATCTGGGAAAAGATGCAACTGCTTATACACATTCCAACCCAAGTTATGCGAATGACATCTACACCCTGTAGATACCTGGAACTTCAATTTTATAAAGGTGATACCTCAGAATAACAACTCTAGGACCCTCTCCTGGGTGAAGGACCAACAGGACAAGGTCTGGACCCATGCGTGGTGACATCTTTCTATTTAATGTCTCTCTCTCACTCTCTCTCTTCCCCCCACCTTTCCTATTTCTTTCTATCTCCCTACCTCATATTTACTGTTAAATAAAACAGTGACTTCTGCATATGGCCTCATTTGCACCTTAATTCCAGGCATGGGAACAGATTCCCTTGCAGCCTGTGCTGCAGACCAGGGAGGCCATGCCCTGCAGCCCATGGAGGACCCCATGCCAGAGCAGGTGGATGTCTGAAAGATGCTATGACCCCGTGGGGACCCTGAGCTGGAGCAGCCTCCTGGAAGGACCAGTGGACCCATGGTGAGAGGAGTCCAGGCAGGAGCAAGTTTGCTGGTCAGACTTGTGACCCTGTGGGTGACTCACATTGGACAGTGTGCTCCTGAAAGACTGCACCCCGTGGAAGGGACCCATGCCAGTTCGTGGAGCTTGTCTCCTGTGGGAGGGGTCCCATGCTAGAGCATGTGTTTCCCCCTGAGGAGGAAGGAACAGCAGAGATAACTTGTGATGAACTGACCACAGCTCCCACTCCTCATTTCCCTGCTCAACTGGCAGGGAGGAAGGAGGTAGTGGATTTGGGAGTGAATTTAAGCCCAAGAAGAAGGGAGGGATGAGAATAGAGGTTTTTTAAGATTTAGTTTCCTCATTACCCTACTTTGATTTGATGGGTGATAAATTAAACTGATTTCCCTAACTTGAGTTTGCTTTGCATGGGACAGTAACTGGTGAATGACCTCTCCCTGTTCTTACCTCAACCATGAGCCTTTCCTTATATTTTCTCTTCCCTATCCAGCTGAGGAGGGAACTTTACAGCTCACATAATTGCTTTGGTGACCACCTGGCACCCAGCCAGGGTCATGTCACCACACATATACACAAGGGAAGGTGTGGTGGAAGGCACCTGTGGTGGAAGGCTCCTTTTAGTAGAAACAGACTGCATGTATTTTCAGAGATAATGAAGATATCTCCAAGAATGATGATATTAAAAGTAGGATGAGAGAGAATAAAACTCTCTGGTGAATTGAAAGCCCTGCTGAGATCTGTAAAGGATGGGAATTGCCAAGGTCTGAGCTCTCAGACATATTAGCATATGTTCATTTAGACCTGGAGGCCCCTGTTTATAGTTCCTGGAGTGGTTGTCTAGGAATCGGCCATTGCAATAGAAAAACAGGAAGATAAATGCAATTGTTTGGCCACCCAACATAGAGAGAAAGAATCTAGATGAGGATGGAAGATGGGGAATGAGTGAAAGGAGCAGACGATGTATAAAAATCTGAAGTACATGTATGTAGTAATGATCCATTTATTATGGTGATGCAGAAGAGGAAAGGGTATGAACGTTACAGGATACTAGGTCAGCTTTAAATGTGGTGTTTTACATTCAGAGAATAAAAACAATAGCCTGAGCCTCTGATAGCCCAATTCAGAATTTAGAGTTGTAGATATCAAATGCTTCCTCGCAGAAGTCATCTCAGTGAAGCAAAATCAATATTGAAATATATTTACAAAAAAGATCTGCTTTGGCTCACTCATCCACAGAACTAAAGGATATATCAAACCAAGAATGATTTACTCAGAATGAACAGTTAGTTCTGACTTGTGCATTGTACAGTGTTGCTTCAGAGGGAGACCATGTAAAGATGAAACTTGTTTCCAGAGTGATCATCCCAAACCAATCTAACCTGCTGCACATGAGTCAACTTTATAAAAGAGGCAAAATGCAGAGAAATCTGTAAATCACAATTTTTTTTCATGCACCCAACTTATTCACACCAAGTCAAAGCATGCAATCTGCTGCTAACTGTATTACACTATCTGCACTTCCTCAGAAGCCTAGTAATTTCCACAATGTTTCTCTTTTCCTTAAAAGAAGAAACAAACAAAGAACAGAAAAACCACCACCACCACAAAAACAAAAACAACAAAAATTCTGATCCTGGTAGCTGCAATGAAAACCTTACAAATAGAACTCAGTACACACCTCTCTATCCCTCTGTGATTTCAGATGTCTCAGGCAAAGCTAAGAACTAAGTGCAAGCTAACAACAGTTCAAGTTTGATGAAAGGTACATTTCTCCCTTACCTGATCAATTTTTGTATTTAATCCAAATTTGTTCCCTTTAAATTCATGCTGATAAAGTCACACTGATGTTTTCCTTTCCCTTTCCCACATGTCTCATGTCTTCCCTTACACATCCTCTCTGAATAAGGAGACAGGCACATATGTACTTTATATGCTTCTGTAGACAATTTTCTAAAGGCAAGCTAGGAAGTTTTAGGAAGACACGTGTAATTAAAAAAAAGTATTTTCTGGCTAACATGGCCTCATGCACTGTTGAAGGATTTCAGTCCTGACCCCCAGTGAACATTCGCACAGCAGGACTCAGTTGGCCTCTTGCTCCTGGAGGTGAGGGAGGGAAGTGGGCTGCTTACAAAGGTAGGAGGGAAGGGAGGTCTCAGTGTCGCAGCACTTCGTAGAGCTGAAATTCCTAGTTATCTGCATGCCTTCAGCTATGGCCCAGCCTTCCAGTTCACCACAGCTATGGCTGCAGAGGGGCAAAGTTGATGGAAAACTTGCTGCTGCAAGTTCTGTGTGCCCTCCACCTGCCTTCTTCCCTCTTTCCCATAACATCAAACAGGCACACATGGGAGCGTGGGTGAGCACCGCTCATGCCAACCCACACTTACTTTGGGACACTCGGGAAAGTGTTATTTCCACCTTTTTTCCCAACCCAGCTCCAGGTTTGTTGCAGAGAATTGAACTGTGGGTTTCTCTAGACTACAGGGGACAGATGAATTTCTGGTTTCACAGAATAGGGCAAAGTCCCTTCCTTGCCTCCCTCAGTGCCTCCTGCCAAGGTCAGACCAACATAGCACTCTGATGGAGGGAGAACAGAGAGAGGCAGGGACAAAGTCAGGATGCTAATGGAGACAGGGTAAGAAGAAAATCTCGCAAAAAATCACTCCCCTCTGCTTTGCTGCAGCAAGTTTTCAAACTGATGGAGGGTTTTCCTTATACCATGTGCTTGCTTGTTGTCTTTTGTTACACCATGTACCCTCTTGACTACCCCAGCATCATAGATGTCCCCCCAACTTTTTTTCCTGCTGTTAATTGGGATGGAGAAGACATATCCATTGTCCCATTTTTTCTGCTAATGTTTAAGGCAACTGAAGAACTTATTCCTTGGTGAAAAATGTCACATACTGAGGCATGATAAAATTATGAGTTCTAACCAGTTTTGTCCAGGACAAAGGTGTCTATTTTTTAAACTAGAAATACTAAACAACAATTATTGTACACTTCCATCTGAAATCCCTCTTTCACATCCTTCTTGTACATTTATTTCCTTCCTTTTCTAGCCAATGTGCCCAAGGTTTTTGTAGAGATTTTAATAACCTTTGAAGCCCCTAAGTTAGTAGTAACATTTTATTTCAAATACTTTGATTGAGGCAACTAGGTCAGTACAGGTGATGTGGACCATCACCCACATGTACACGAACATGCTAAGTCAGTGACAGAAAGTTGCACCTCACAACATGACTCCATTGTTATTTTAATTTTCTCGTTCCACTAGTGCTCTCCCACCATTTCCCTCCCACTGCAAGAAGCTTTGCTAAAAAATGAGCACAACTAAAAGTGCTCAGGGCTGCTATAGAAAGGAAAAGAAAAGTGGGGGGAAATTGCTACACCTTCTCATGTCTGAGGCAACTTTATTATGCCACTTGACACAGCTTGAAGGAAAACTAGAGATTTCACAAAAGGCAATATTTAAAAATAACTTCTTTTTTTCTCGTCAGTTAAATCTAAGTGTTTTAAAATGCCCAGTACTAACAAGGTTTATTTGGTTTTCTTCCCCCCTTCCTTAAAGGGAGCTCTGAACAACGTGCTTTCTCCTAAGTCATATACATTTCATGCACTCTGGTACAGAAACATAAACCACAAAATGACTTGGTCCAACTGTGTCCAAAATTGTCTGATTACTCTGAAAAGCAGACAGCTGCAGCTGTACAAAACACTTTTGAGTGGAGAAATCTGAGGGACTAGAATAGGACTGGATATAATTCCAAAAGTTCCTTTTGTCTGAGTGACTTTAATGCAAATGACACCCTACACCAAATAACTCTCCTTGGTTTGACTTTCTGGGCCTTTGTGCCAGCTCCTTGTAAGATGACATAGCGCTGCTCAGCCAAACGTCTCATAAGCTGAACTTGTTAATCATTTAAGCCTCTCCAAAAGTAATGCCCTGAACAAGTAAAACAGTATTATGCCTGCAAATATAAAGACTCTGAACTCCCAGGATTGCCTAATCCTGAACCAGCATGATTTTTCCCACATACTCCAAGTAACCATCATTCAGATCACAGAACCAGATTCTCTGCTGTTTCGCTTCACACAATCAGCACAGAAGCATGTTCATATTTTAGTTGCTGTTGTGACAAAGTCTGCTGCTAATAATTCACTTTTTGTGCTTCAGAATGTCAGTGCACACAGCTATAGTGTGCGCAGATGCCTGAGCAGGTAACTTGAAGCCTCTGGGCTCGAGACCCAGAGAGGTCTAGAAAGCCCAGCATATAGATAGAAAAGTGAAGAAGGTAGGAAGATCCAGGTCAGTACAAGATCCCCAAACGTCCCTTTCTAGAAGAGATGACTCAGGATCTGTGGTTTCCAAAGAACTGGATTCACAAATGGCATTTCCATTACTTTTCTTAAGTTGAAAAGTCCTGCTCTAAATATGTTGTAATAGGATATGCTAACAAAATGGCTTTCTGTGTCCCCAGCAGTTTAAGATATCCTGTTGGTGAGATTCCAGGAATATCAGGTAGCAAAATAGCAGGAAGTTTCTAGGAATCAAGTTCATGCATGGTTGTGATACACCAGATTTACAAAGTTAAATTATGGCTTCTGTCTACTGTGAGCTAAATGGCTGGTGGAGATTGATGCTGGGTAGTAAGAAATACTCTGATTACAACACCTAAGGAATGAAATCCCTTACCTTCCCATTTTAAAAATCTGAATTGAGCATTAACAGGGAATTTCCATGTATGCCAATGTTTCCATTTTAGAACAAGACACGGGTTTGTTTTTTAGTTTAATTGTGATATGTGCATGAGATTAACAAAGCTTTTTTTTTCCTAAGGGTGTAAGATCATTATCACTCCCATTCCACACTATGTAAATTATCTGGTATGTCTATGGGTGTATGTCATTCAACATATTCAAAAAAATAAAAAATTTATGGCATGCTGCAGGCTTGAGTAAAAATAGATTTGTCATCTCCTTTTGCAATAGAACACTTTCAGAGTTTTTTTAATGCAATATATTATTCCTTTAAATAAGAAACTGAGACAGAGTTGTTCGTTTATAAAAAGCTTTACTATAGTGATAACCTTTTCTGACCCTCTGTGAAAGTTAAACATTCACTAGCAATCAATAGAGATGATACCTAAAAATAAACACCTACATACAAAGAATTTTAACCCTGGGACACATTTAGGTAAAAAGAAAGTAATTTTCAAGGGACAGCTTGAAAGGAATCCACTACAGATGAAAAGGACAGATTTGTGTTGCTGTAATGTTCTATTTATTGTTTACAATAAATGAGTTATTCATACAAATGACAATGAAGTCACTGGGTTTATTCAAGAAGGTGGGAAATTTAACACCAGAAAGACTTGAACTTGTTGTTCCCTATCTCTGCTGCTGGCCTTGAGGGTGAACTGGGACAAATCATCTTGTCCTGTCGTGCATTTGTTTCACCATCTAAAAAGCTGTGAGATGGATACTGATCCTTTGTAAAGCATTCAGAGATCTGATGAAATGTGCTGTCTAGGAACCTAAGCAGTATTGCTAATATTGGAAGGATTTAAATTTGTGTATACAAATTTGTACAAGCTGTGCCTGTATTTAGTTGTAAGATTATTGCGGTCCTGTGTGCTAATTGGGTCACTGGGGAAGAGGTTTAGTCTGTCACTTCAAACTGCTTGGTTACCTGGAAAAGACATGATGACTGTGGCTAGAAACATGCATGTGCTAAGGCCTCCATATTTACCTCAAAGATTTTTGAGAACAAATGTGCCCATGCCACATCATTAGGTTCAATGTTTCTGAGGGGTGTTGTACTTTTTTTGTGAACAGATGACAGCTGTACCTCTGGCCAGCCCATGGGAATTCTTGGACAGATGGAAAAAAATTCTTCAAATTCAAAATAAAAAATCTCCCACATCTCTGAACATCCAAATATTGGCAAAGATGAAGAATTTGGGGTGTTCTGGGGTTCATGCAAGACTTAAAGAGGGCTTACAAGACTGATGGAGAGGGATTTCATACCAGTGCCTGCAGGGCACATAGGACAAAGATTTTAAACTGAAATTTAGACTGGATATAAGGAAGACATTTTTTGCAGTGAGGATGGTGAGACAATGGAACAGGCTGCCCAAAGAAGTTGTCCCATCATTGGAAGTGTTCAAGATCAGATTGGGTGGGACTTTGAGCAACATGATCTAGTGAAAGTTGTCCCTGCCTGTAGCAAAGGGGTTGGGCTAGATGATATTTGAAGGTCCCTCCCAGTCCAAACCACTCTATGGCTCTATACCATGACTGGGAACAAGAGCCCACGTGCTTCATGCTTGTCACAGTGTCATTGTGACTCAGCAAACCCGCTCCTGCACCAGCATGACACATTTGCATGACTGCAGCTGCTTTCTCCCACCCAGGTGAACCATGTCCCCAGCTGCACATGATTGAAAAATTAGTGTTTTCAACTCAAATCAGCTTGTTGAGTTGATGAAGGTGATAGATGGTGCAAACTCTGACACTATCACCTAGGAAGAAGGAGCTGTGGGGCTGTACCACTGGATGTCAGAGTCAAAGCTTAAGAATATTAGTAAAGAGCAAGAGTAAAAAGCCTCTTTCTATCTTTGTATGACCTATCCAGATCAGGATGAAAGGAAAACTTTTTGGAGGTGTCTGTAAAGCTTTTTCTTCCAAGAAAGTGTTTTGAAGACTTACGTGTTTTTGAGTATATGGTGTAATTTTGACAAAGATTTGCACCTAAGCTAATGTTTTCAATTATTTTTTTTCCTCTCACAGGACTTAAGGTTGTGGGGGAAAAAAAAATCAAAATTGATGTCACTTCGTTAATTTATAGTGGTTCCTTGCTAGTTCTGATACAATGTTAAACATTCTGTTACCTTATATTATGTTTTGCTCTATTGTACTTTTAAGTAATTTTCGACAGCTGGTACATAATACCTATTTAAATATTTCTTTCCTATAGCAAAATGCCTACATTTTGTTTTGAAGTATAAGTTTTACATTAACTTATTCTCTTGCTGAAAATGTCAAAACATTTAACTTCATTTAACTTCAATGCAAACAGAACACATTCAGAACAAAATATAAGCAAGTTGTCAGGCAGTGTCATTGCCATCCGATGAAGGCACATATTCATCTGCAAATGACAGCATTTCAAACTGTACTATGCAGTGGTTGGACTTTATTTTTACAGCAAGCTTAAACCAATAAACCATAAAATAATTTATGTTAACATTTTAACTATTGTATCCTGTCGTGACAGAATACAGCCCTGTATAAATCATATAATGAATTTCTATTTCCAGCATGTCCTAAAGTAATACAAAAATAACCTAAGAATGCAATAAAATATTATAGCAGTCCAAGCGGGTATGTTTCAGAATTTTTGGAAACATACACAAAATACTTATTTAAAAAATGAGTACAAACTAAAAACAGAGGAAAAGGAAAATGAAGGCATGAAATAATTCTGCAACCGCTGCCACTTTTTTATTGCAACATGGTGGGGATGGGAAAAATAGAGCTTGAGGTCTGCTTCCCAATGTGCTGCAACCCAGGTGAGGTTGTCAGAAAGCCATGGCAGTCTGCTGTTAGCATATGTCAACAGCATAGGGCTGCATCCTTCTTTCTCCAGGGGATCCACAAGAGAGGCGGCATACAAGCAACCAACAAGCACATGTGGTGGGATCTTAAAGGGCATGAGCGTTGAAAATGGGTGAGGTGGAAGAACTTGGCTCAACTGGAACGTATCTTATCAAGATTTATGTTGATTGGGAGGTGTCTCAGGTAACTCATTTATTCTAATGACAGAGAATGGTAATGACTGCTGTTTATTAGTGTAAATTTGGCTTAATGGGGAGGCATTCAGCAGGTGCCAAGTAACTGCATGGTCAGTTGACTCTGTCAGGTCAAATTAGACTCAAATTATAGGTTCCATAAAAACTTAAGTGCTTTCTGGTGTTAAGGCCAGCAGAAAACACTTTTTAAAATCAAAAGCAAGTAATTATAGAAACAATCAGCTCAAAACAGCCTGTGCAATCACAACATTGGCTTTTCTAAGACTAAGATAATTTTGGTTCACACTTGAAAAGATCAACATGGTAGTGAGAATGCTCTGCTACACAGCACCATGGCACAAGTGCACTTCCATGCCTAGAGTTAATGTGATATCACAACTTTCACTGCTGTTCTAGCCATCACAAGTGGGTCCAGAAGGGACTGAAAGGTGGGCACTAGGCAAACAAATTACACTGTCTGCTCTCTGCTGTTTTAGACCAGTTGCAAACTATGAAGATAGAGCATGCCGAACAGTTTGAGCTCTTGCAATGGTCTTTATGAGCCGGCAGCAAGTGTGGCACATGCGAGCATAGCCCCATCTCAGCCCTTTGGCTTCCTTTCAGGCTGTGCTTTACTGCAGTGTGTGTGCAAGAGCAGAACGAGGACTGACGTCTGGTTATGAAAACAGGTTTGACTAAGTCCCAGATGCTGCAATTCTGGGCCCACCTGACTGTTGCTTGGATATGAGAAAGTCAGTCTCTGTCCTCAGATAGTCATGCTTATTGTCAGGCACTTTCCAGTCAATGAGGAGGCTAGTTAATAACTCAGGTAAGTAGACAGCTCAATTTTCCTTATAAGTTTGGGTTTTTTTGGGGGTTTTTTTGATGGTTGAAGAGCACTCAATATTTTGCAGGTGCTATCCCTTTATAGTAGACACACTGGAAGACAAAGAATTGTCCCCTAACTGGTTCAAACATGCAAAAGGGAGTCTCTTCATGCTCATCTGAAATTGCTGATACTTCCCAAATGATTCCAAGCCAGCAGCAGTGCCACCATCACTGCTGGTATTTCAGCAGCAAGGTAGATACTGACAGAGCACAAGAGGTCTCTGGATTTAATAATTCAGCAATTAGAATTGAAGTAGATTAGAGCTGAGAGAGTCTCTTGTCAAGGATATGAATGTTATCCTTGACCAGTATTGCAAAGATGTAAGCTATTTCTGCTTATAGATAATAATCTAAGAAATGTGAAGCTAATAGAGTGTGTGTGCAAACTAGGGCAGGGGGGAATTTAAGAGGAAGGAAAGGAAAAAGCAAAGGGATGGAGGAAGAAAGTAAACCACAAAAGGGACAAATATTTTTTAATGTATTAGCTTTGCACAAGGAAATAACCCTTTCCAGCCACAGAATAGTTTTAACCCTCATTTGCCAAAGTATACTTCATCAAGAAGTGGAGGAACTTCAATTTAATCTCTTTCAGTATAAAGCAAAACATTTATTAGTGAAGGTACCAACATAAATGGCTATTTTACAGTAGCTCTAAAATCTGTGGATCAAATTTTACGCTTACCTACCCCACATAGATTGAGTCCACCTGCTGGGATAAATTCTTCATGAAAAGATACTTGAAGGATAATAAATCCTCTTTCTTCTTCAGTGATGCATTAGGTTAAGATGACTATAATTTCTTTTTGTGAGGATTCTTGCTCAAAGAATTCCTACTTTCAGAAGGGTATAAACAAAAGTGTAAGACAAATTAGACCAAGGCACGAAAAAAAGATGTAATCACCACAACATTGTACATTTTTCTATTATTCTGATTGTTCTTGGGAGAGAGAGTGAGAGAACAAAAGAGAATCAAACACAACTGCATCCAAAAACTTACAGGAAATTAATAACAGCATCTGTGTTTTTTTTTTATAATAGTGAAATTTTCCCTGCTGTTCTGAAAATAAAGAGACAGAACATCACTTGGTGTAAGTCATTGTAGCTCCAATAAAAGGATGGAGTTTTCCCAATAATTTTAATAGGGAAAAAGATATTTACATTGATCTAGTTCTGGACAACATTTGGTAGGTATGTGCAATGCACATTTTTATTTTTCCATTTTTGTTTTTAGTATGATTTCTGCAGCATCAATCACAAGGATCTTTGAGGGGCTCAGAAATCTTGCTTGTCTGGGAAGATGCTCTGAACAACTGGGGTAATGTTTTGCAATCTTTGGTGCCTGGACACTCACTGGGGATATTCAAGTAGGAGATCTCACAGGGTTTTAAAAGAAGTACTTGTTAATTCCCACATTGTTTCAACACCAGTGGCATGAGGGGACAGTGGGAAGGGGGAAAGTGGGAAGTCTTGGCGGCTGGAGGCCAAAATAAGTTTTCAGAGGTCTTGCTGTACTCTAGGGCTCTAGTTACTCAGTGCTCCAAGTGACTACTCCAGGCTGCTAACTATAAACCCACACCAGATTATTGGGTGACACCTTTGAGTACAGAAGTCAAAATTCAGTGCAGGATCAGCTTGTCACAGTAGCTGGAGCCTGGCCAGGTGCGAGTGACACAGCAGTGGCGCTCAGTGCACCTGGATGAGGTCTCTGCTTCACAGAATGGGGACTGCAGAAGGTCTCTGAGCCAAGGAGCACCTGAAAAAGTGCAGAACTTCCACTGATGCAGGGTCCTCTGTGGTGAGGTCACTTGGCAGCTCCTCCCTTCTGCCTCTCTCGCTCTTTCTGACACAAATCGGACAAAAATGGGAGCAAAATTGGTGATGGTGAAAATAAGTAGAGAAGAAAGGGCTGGGCAAGCCCAAGAGAATTTAATGGGCACTGAGATTTGGGCAGATATCTAGAAGATCAGGATGAAGCTGAAGGTGCTACATGTCTGGATACTATCATGCTGTACGCAGCAAGACATCTGGCAAAACGTCCCGAGCTCCCAGCTCAGGGCAGGATGATGTGCAGCAAGGCAAAGCCCTGTCTGACACAGACATCAGCCTGCAGGTTTCCAGCCAGGCAGGGAGGAAGAGGGGACACATCCAGGCCTGTTAGTGTGGCACTTGCTGCTTGTTGCCTCTCTGAGCCAAAGGCACTCCTCTTGTTGATGGCTGCCAGGGCTCCTGGTGGAACAAGCCCCTACAGATATAGAAATCTGGCATAAATATATCTGCAAGAATTCATTTTTCTACCTGCCTCACACAAAGGACAAGACAAAGAAATAGCACTGTTTCTATTTCTGCCTCACTTTTTGCTATTGGAATAATTGCCACTCATGGTAGTGGGGACATCACCACCTCTAACATGCTGAGCTGCTTTATCCATGTCTCCTCTCACACAGTAAATTCTCCCACCCACTGCCTTTCACCTGGTTTTCCAACCTGTGGTATTCCAAGAGACTGTCTAGCATTGGCCCTGTTTTGAATTTCCCTAGCCTTTTTCTGCCACCGAGATAAATCCCGACTAAAAGATGCAAAGAAAGAATGAGTAACCATTGCTGGAGGCTTGTTAGAAAAATCATAGCTAGAAAGGCCACAAATTACACATTTACAATGCCAGCCACTCACAGCATGGCTCTGTTCAATCACTGCACGCGTGCTTTTAAAGTCCATAGATTTCTGGAAGGATGTTATTTGCATGAATCACAGGTTTCAGTATGAGCTGGTTGGTACCTCTTGTTCACTTGTAATTGTGTTTTCACAGTGTGTGTATGTGTGGGGAAATGCTGGAAATATCATCAGCAAACCTTCGTTTGTCCACCTGACCTAAAGAGTGCAGAGGGTGTGTTTTTGGAGGGCTTTCTTCTTTTAATGCTGGGATAAGGGAGAGTGTGGCCAGTTACAGCCATTGGATAGGACTTTCATGATAGGGGTAAAGCCAGGAGGGTGATGGACTGGAGTGACTGGGGATGTGGATTTGCTGGGAAGTGAGATGGAAAATAAGGGGCCTTTTGTGGGAATGGAAGGACCTTCAGAAAGAGGTGAGGTAAAGGCAGACAATCCTACCTTTCTCATTCCATATCAGTTGTTTGGATCTGCCTCAATTATTTTCATGGATTAAGAAGAACTTTTGTGTGATGTTCCTGAATTGAAAGGTTTCTTGAGAAAAGAAGTGGAAAAAGGCAGATGTGCTCCTTGAAATAGCTGTTCTTGTCAGTATGTTGGATTTAAAAAAACCTGTTTGGATGTAAATTTTTTGTATTCTCGGGGACATGTGTAAACTTCTGTATTTAACTATATCATGTCTTAATTTTTGACTCTTTGTTTTATGATCTTTCTTTTCCCAGCGGTATTGTTATTTTATTAAGTATTCAAAATATTTTTGAGAGTGTAATAGAAGTCAATTTTTTCTTTTAAATCATAATTTTGCTAATGTGAATTCATTATATGAACGATGGAGGTGGGGTGCATGTGGAATTTCAACAGGCATGAGCTATACTTGAGAAGATGTCATCTATCTGATAACACAAATCCAGGAAATTTTGAAGCACAGGGAGGGAATAGGAGTTACTGGGCTTCACAGTGGCCCCAATCTTACAAGCAGCATTGCACAGGAAAATTCTTCATTTGAAAACAGGTCTTCAGTGAGCTTTCATGAAGATTAAGGAGCCTGCCTAAGTGGTTGAAGGATCACGGTTGCAGCTTGGAAGGAGAGTGACCTGGGATAAGTCTCTAAAGACACTGCAGCAAGTGGTTCCCTCAGCCACTCCTCTACACTCTACTGGAATTCAATAGCATCTAAATCTGTGGCTTACAGCTTATAGTCAAGGAAATCAGTATTTCAAGCATGATTAAGAAAGATGATTGTCAGCACAACACAAAATTATTTTCTTCTCAGACTCCAGCTCCAAAAATTAAAGTAAAATAATCTCTGTTTACTTACAGTAATATATGAAGAGATTAGGAAGGTTTTATTAGTTTTTTAAAGACTACATCCTTCGTTATTTATTTGTCCAGAATAGCTAAAGTTATCTCAAATTTACTCAGGGTTGGAAATAAATGGAGAAGTTTTGCTAAGAAAGAAAAAGCAATAGAAAGCGTAGAAGACCAGGAATTGTACTGAACAGAGTGAGTTGTCACTGAGGGCGATGAATCAAGAGTGATAACACTCCATGAGGGCAGGAAATGCTGAGCAGAGAGATAAAACCTGAAAATGGTGTCACAAGGTCAGGGTTATGCAATAAAATCAGAAACCTTCTGTATGGCATAACAGCACAAATATGTAAATATTTCTCTATATTCAAGCAGTTGCAAAATTCCCTGAATTGTAACTCAAGTTCCCAGTAAAAAAAAGTTCCCCTAGTATACTTTAATTTATGATGGTCTGAATGAAAATTCTGGCCAAACAGTGACACAGCAGTTCAAGAAAATCTGATTTGCATGCATTAACCTTCTTCCCTTAGGCACAAAGGCTTGAGTTTGTCTCTAAATTTACACACCTCTGAGTTACATAAAGAGCCTAATTGCCAAAGGTACCCTAAGTAACCAAGTGGAAACAGATGCTCACATATAGAGAGTGGCTGAGATCTACAGAGATGAATTACATTTGGGAGGATCTCTCCCCTCCCTTGACTACTCAGAGTGAGACAGGAGTAATAGCTTTAGGTTAGACTCCACTCTATTTATAAAAGATAAATATCTTCATCACGGCTCATGATGCCTCATCTTCTCTAGAATATCTCCTTCAGAATATCAAAAGCCACAATGCATGTGGTTGGTCTACACAACACCTCACAAAGACTTTCAAACCTTAATAGAGTCTCACCTGAGAGGAAATTTTTTGACAGATAGAACCCCCTACATATTTAATATGAACTACATTTTGTATTTTTGCCAGTCTTGGATTAATGCCTACTCAGGAGAAAAATAAATATTTAAGATGGTGCTTACAGAGAGTGGTCAGACATGTAAAATTCTCATTCAGACAGGAAAATAGCTGAATATATTTCCTATATTGTGGTGACCAAAACTGCCATGATATTCGAGGTGAGGCTGCCCCAGGTCAGAGCAGAGTGGGACAATCCCCGCCCTTGACCAGCTGGTGATGCTTTGCCAGATGCCCCCCAGGACAAGGCTGGCCCTCCTGGCTGCCAGGGCACTGCTGACTCACATTCAACTTGCCATTGACCAGGACCTCCGTGGCACTGCTTTCCAGCATCTCATTCCCAAGCCTTTGTCCAAATCAGCATCAGGTACTCCTTTGTCTAATGGTATGACTTCATAGTATTCTCCCAATAAGAACTATAGCTGGTCTCAGTTATTGCTACATATATATATATATATATATATATATATTTAAGGCTTTCATACTGTAGGACAAGTTGCGAGGTTTTGGGGGAGACAAGTCTGATCCTGAAATGTTCATGGTTGTCTTTGCTACCTTGGCTAAACTGTAAGTGGTACACCATCTATTGGAGACATGTTCACAAATTCAAGATGAAGCCTTTGCTTTATAGAAAACTAAGAAACAGTCCTCTTTCAGTGAGAAGTCACCATCTGGAGTATTAGTGTGAAAACAGGTGAGTGGTTCCAATGTGTGAAGAAACTTTTACTGAATACTGTTGGGTAAATGGCCCCATCAATCTCAGTCCTCAGACGGATAGGAGAGAGATGCAGAGTTTTTACCAAACTATTTTAGAAATGAGTACACAGAGGAAAATATCTGACTTCTTCCATAATGTCTAAGGGGTGGCATGGACAGGGCTAAATTAATTTCAGAGAGGCAATGCCATCGTTTTTTTAGGGGAATGCTGATGAGCCAAAGGCTTAGTTTCATCTCCTGACCTCATTGCATTACTCTGTTCAGCAGTATCTAATCCCTTAATGATTTATCTCCTTATCCCAGTCCTACAGAACTTTGCTTTTAAATTTGCAATTATTAAATGTTTGTTCTTTTCTAACTCAGTGAATAATGTGCTGCAACTTAATACTTTTGCCTAGAAAACAGTCCCATAGTGTCTGGGGTTTATACTATCAAGTCCAACCATGCAACTGGCAGGTGGAGTTTTGAGTGGATTTCTCTGGGGATTGTACTCCACGGGCCACAGATGCAGATACGCTCCATGCCTAGTGAGAGAATTCCAGGACCACTTTTTTAGGTAAAGCAACTTGTCATTCCCATAAAAACACATTTTCAGGAGGCTGTAAAACCTCACTGGAGAGTTTCATTAAATTTAATTGCTCTAAAACAATTTTCTGTGATTTGTGGAAAATATTTAGTGAACTATCATAAGTGTCTTTTACTGAGTAATATGGGCCAGCAGAAGACTAACCTGCTAAGCTACCTCTTTCACTGTCAGTAGAATTAGTGTAACTGCTAAAGTCCACTCTGTTCCTGGCAAAAGAATTTCTCCTTGGCACAATGCAGAAGAGATGAGTGGTTATCCAGGTTCTGAATGGCACTTTTAGTGGTTGCTAGAAAGCTGTTGGAAGTGAGAAAAGTCCTACTTTAACCAGAAAGCTGACTCCAGGTGTTGGTTTTGGGCTTTGCCTGTTGCATTTATTTCTGTAGTGGAGTCAGCATCCATGTGAATCAGTGATCACAGACACTGTATTGAGTGCTTTGGAAGAGCATTCCATGGCCAGCAAAGGACATCTCAATCCTGGGTAAACCTGTTCTTTGGAATGACGTCCAGTTTAACTTAGACCCTGAATTAAGTAGAATTTCAAGACAAGTCATCACAACTGTAGTTGCGTATGTTGTGACCTCAGTATTCCCTGGTTTCCATTTTACTGTATTTGTCAGGGATTTGTGTCTGGAATGTTAGTATGTTTTGTTTTTTGTCTTCTCCCCAATTAATAATGTGCTCCACAGAAAGAGCTTATAAAAGGGCACAATAACCAGAGAGCGTCGTATTGAAAATAAATACATTTTCCATACAGAAAAGCATTCTACCTGCCCATATATAGACATTATGTTCACTATTTTGTGGTTTTCTTGTTAAATCTTACTTGAGGACTTGAAGCCTCTTTCTTCTGTCCTTAGGTTTGTGCTGTTTAAGCCCTGAGTGATTCCTCCTAACAGCCTCTCTCCCTTCCCCCTCCTTTTTCCTTTATACAACAAAAACAAGGTCTTTGCATTAAGAATAAGATTGACCACAGGCTATTTTACCATGCCTCAGCAGCCACTGTCTCTCCCCTTTACTTCCTGTCATGTATCTATTTCTACTCATGTGAATCAATAATTTATAAAACGTGGCAGCAATATATACAAAATTAATATAATAATTAAAGGAAATATTATTGAAAAATCTAAAGAAATATAATTCTTAAAAATCAAATGTTCAGTCTAGTTAAAAAATTGGCATCAAGTATTGTGCATGTGCCTTGGTGAGGGTCTTCAGCACTGTGTATCTCCTGGGTGTCATTGGATGTAATTGTTGCCATGCTAAATATTCATGTATGAATAGTCTGGAATAAATTCTCTTGTAAATTGACAGAGGGCAAGTTAGAACTGTCCTTGAATCTCTCATCTGCATCCTCATTTTTGAAAAACTGTCTCGTTTACGTGTGCGCGCGCGTGTGTGTGTACTTGTTTAAATTAAACAGGGAAAGCTTCTTTTCTTTCTGAAACAGTCTGCTGCTTCTGTCGCCTGTTACTAACACACGTTATTTATATCAACTCTGTTGTGTGGGGTAGAAGCTGGCCTAATACAATTTATGACTGTTCTTTGAGTTGTTGTACCTACTGGTCTCAGCTGGTAGCAGAGTTGGCTCTTCCAGGACTGTAAACACCCACAGCAAGGCCATCTCTGTGGTGTGGTACTCACCATCTGAATAAAACAGATGGAGAGACAGAGAGAGAACTTGGCAAAGGTCATATAGGAAGGTTACAGGAAAGGCAGAAACAGAGACCATATCTCCTACCCAGACATTTCATCACAAAGTCATCCAATCCTCTTTCCAGCTGATTCTTTGACACAAATATTTGGATACAAATGTTGATATTCAAGGAAGAGTATTGTTCTTTCTGGTGTCTAACCCCCTCTATCAGGTGTTGGCAGTCATTATTTGTGGGTTCAGAGATCTGAATTCATCTTTTGTTTTGGTGTCATATAACCTGGAACTCAACTCTCCTCATCTTCTTCCTTTCTTTTTATCCTTTCTTTCTTTCCTTTCTTTCTCCATGAACTTCTCCAGTGAGAGTCCTGCCACAGTCTACAGTTCTTCCTGAACTGCTCCAGTGTGGGACCTTGTTTTTTTTCTGCTCTGTGCAGTGCTTTGGGAACAGACTGCTCCAGCGTGGGTCCCCCTGGGGGTCACAAGTCCTGCCAGGAGCCTGTTCCAGCATGAGCTTCCCACAGGATCACAGCTGTCTTTTGGGCATCCACCTGCTCCAGTGGTGGGCTCCTCCACAGGCTGCAGGTGGATGTCTGCTCTCCTGTCGACCTCTATGGGCTGCAGGGGGACAGCCTATCTCACCACAGTCTTTAGCACGGGCTGCAGGGGAAGCCTGCTCCAGTGCCTGGAGCCCTTCCTGCTGCTCCTTATTCACTGGTCTAGGTGTCTGCAGAGCTGTTCCTTTCACGTTTTCACTCCTTTCTTCTCTGGTTGCAATTACTTCTGTGCAGCATCACGTTGTTTCAGACTATGCGGGGCAAACTCTGGTCTGGGTTTGGTTTGCTGACTCTCCTTCTTTATTACTGGCATGAGTTAAACAAAGGCTTTATCTGTGTTCTTCCTTGGAATCTTCCTCCCTTCTCTGACCCTCATCTGTGTACTCTCCTGGCTCTGCCTCTAGCCAGAGATGAAAGCTGCTTCTGGCAACTGATGCTTCCATATTGCTCCCAGCAGCAGTAAGACATTATCCTCTGCAGACATTGAATTACTTGTTCCTTTTCAGCCAAAACCAACATGCACTTGTGCTGCTGCAGAGAATGATAGTCAAACAACTCCCACCATTGTCTTTCTGGCCAGTGGACAAGGTGATTTAAGGGCAGGACCTCTACAAGCCAAGGAACTGGTAGAGATCCTTTGTGGTGGCAGAGTGCTTAAACCAAAGGGTACTGAAACCAAAGGGTTTCTGTGCAGATGTCATGTGGTTTGGCTGGCATCCATGAGGAGGAAGACAGAAAGTAATAGTGTGCTGTGCTTTCTTATGTGTTTGGACAGGCCATAGTTTTAGCACAAATGTTTGATGTATTTGGACAGGTCATAGTTTTAGCACTGAACCAGGCAAAAAGTACTAAATCAAATCCATAACCACAGTTGTGCTGCAAGGCTGTGATACCTTAAGGGATATGGCTGTAAATTTTTGAAAGTGAACTTCCAGGCCGTTTGAGGAGGGACAAACTCCTCATCATGAGCTGGCAGGAGGATCAGCAGTGCTGCAGAGCACTCGGGTTAGGACTGTGTGGCCAGAGCTGAATGTAGGACATGTTGATCACCCTCTCAGGAGATAGAAACTGCCTCTTCCTTTCAGTCCCTCTTATTGCCCAGTGTGCTGCATGACAGATTGTACTGGCAGAACCTTGCTTTGTTGGTGAGGGAAACTGCTTCTGCTACTGCTCAGGTGAAACCCTGTGTGGGGCTGAGCGCTGGGCAGACAGGCAGCCCTTGTGCTCATGGTGCTCCCCTTGGTAACGAAGGGGATGTGTCAGCCGGCCACACGTTAGGTCTAAAAATCTGAAAACTCCAAAATTTTAGAAAACTTGCCTCTCATCCCAGAGAGGAAGAACAAAATGGTGCTGTATTTCTTGGGGTGATGGTGAGGGCCATGTCCTGGTAGGGGCTTTCGGGGCTTGGAGCAGAGGGGCCGGCAGACGGCGTGGGACCAGTGCTAGCCGGAATGTGCCGTTAGCAGTGTAAACAGACTTGGCTCTGGAGGTGAGGTGGTAAGATATATTTTTTTAATTATTGAGCTGTGTACACATTATGAAACCATTATAGAACCAAAGTATATAAAATTCCAAATTGCAAATACCAGCTTATACAGAGGGGTAATAAAATAAATAATACATTAACTAGCTCCAGTACTCTGCATTCATAGACAGTAATGGAACCATATACATCAGAAGCCATAAAAATGCATACATTAAACAGGGTGCACAGTGGTAACTGAGGGTTGGTTCATCTTGATGCTTCCTGACTGCATGAGGGTCTATTAGTGCTGGGGGATGGGAACTCTGCTACTTAAGCTGCTATTGATTGAGAGAGGGAAATACAAACCTCACAGAACAGGCTGGCAGGAAAAAGGGCGAGAACTTAGCTTGACATAACACATTAACGCTGTAAACAAAGTGGGCTTTGAAGGTTATTATGCATGAGCACTATGTCCTGCAGGGCAGGATCTTGGTGTGGGACACCAACAGGGAGGACTGCACTTCCTACAGGTCAAACAGCAGAACATCTTGCATGTGCAAGGAAGGGGTGTCCTCATCAATGGTCATTCCTCAGATTTGGAGAGGGGAAGAATTTTGCTCTAGGAATAAACATCATCTGATTCAGGAAAAATATGGGGCAAGATTCTTCCTCTGACTCCTGTACAATGTGGCAGCACTGGTGTAGCTCAGGTAGCCTTGGACAGAGAGGGCTGCGTGATACCTTTGTATGTGCTGGAGTCAGGTCTGGCTGGGTTTAGATTGGTGTGCTTTTCTCCCGTGGCCATGGATGTGTTTATTTATCTCACTGTATTATAATAGATTTTTCTGGAAACTGCATGATGCCACAAAAAAACCCAAAAAAAAAACAAAACAAAAAACCACCCAAAAAACCCACCAAAAACCAAACATTAAAAAAAAAAAAAAGAACATCTAAAACTCTGCATTTACAAATGAGAACAGAACACGTGGCCAAGGACCTAAGATCCAACCCCATCTCTCTCCAGTCAAGAATCCTTTCCACTCACTCTCCTTCTGTTTGCTGAAGCCCCTTCATTTTTATTTCTGTGCATGTGGTGTTGTGACCCCAAGAAACAGCAGTGTGCATATGCTCTGCTGCAGAGCCCTTGCTCTTTCAATAGTCTCTCAGTGGAAGAGTTTGGTATGCTAGGGTGTGTGCATCAAATGACTTACAGGATTGGCCTACTTGGAGAATCTGAAGAATCTTGAGAATGGAAAGAAAATAAAGAAAATTATCACACTGTCTAAAAACCCATGCATATATATTTAATATTATTATGATAGCCATCTGATAGCATCAGATAAATCCAGATAAAAATGAAGCTTTTTCCTTCACAGGGTTCTGTTCCTTGTTTACTTCCAATGTGGCAGACAGATTCATGCCCAGAAATGTTTTCACTGGGTCAAGGAACCATTCTGAAGCAGGATCTTCTTGTCTGACTTGATTGATATGAATGTCATTATCCACTTGCTGGCACTAAAAATTCATTGTGGGGCTCTATTAAGTCCCCTAATATTTCATTTGAAAAATTCTAATATACTGAGGAAGGAAAAGGGAAATGGAAAAAGAAGTGGAAGGGAAGAGAGGTTTGGAGACTTCCCTATACACTTTCTGCTTTCCCTTTGGCAAGACTTTCGTCTGATGCGAGTAAACATTATTTTATTGATTTTACTGACTTCTAATGAGATAAGGATAGAGCACTGTAATCATATAATGCCATATGAGGCACAGCTTACATCCTCATTTTTGTTCTGTCTACAGACAAAACATGTGCCTGATTCTTGAACACCACTAACTGAACCCATACTTCTCTGTCTTTCTTTGTTTCTGGGTCAAGTTCTGATCTGTTTCCCTGGTACACAGCTAACAGGTTTGTGTTGGTGTGGAAACCGTGTTCTGTTTACACTGATGAAGCAGAGGCCAGAGCTTCTGTCTCCCAATTCCTCACTTGTACAAACCCCAGTGTAATCCATACAGCAATCCACTGAGTTGGAATTATTAATTTAATGGGGGAAAGAAAAAAATCAGGAATGATTTGTTTTGAAATATGTGCACTGAGCAGATGCAATACCGTCTCAGGTACACTGAGTTCACATGTGTTCTGTTTTTAAATGCTGTATGATTTCAACTATCAAAAGGGTTTGGAAAGCGTTTTACCCTTGACAATGACCTGTATTACACTTAAAGTTCATGATGTAGGTTTCTTATTTGCCCAAGAAGACAACAAGATTTGCTATGTAATTTGAGAAGCATTTATAATTCTGCTACCCATGTTGTAAGATGATTATAAATTAAGTTCAGCAGAATAGCTTCCATCAGAAAATCAGAATTCACAGTCAAATAAAGTGTACAACCCTGATGTGTAGTTGCTTCTAACTGCTACTGTACATAAATCAGATTCTGCTTAGCAACTGCTGCATATCATGTTTATTAAACACCTTCTGCTTATTACAGCAGAGGGTACTAAAAATTCTTCATGAAAATTTCTCAAATATTTTTTCACATCTTGGATATTTTTTAAAGGTCTCATTGCAGTGAACAGAATCCTTCTGCGGAAATGGTACTTGGGGGCTCTCAACATGTGCTTCCTGTTCCATTCAGTCACATGGAAAATGTTCTCAGTTTACAAACCAGACAAATTGTTTTGTGTTGTTGCTTTAGTCCTGAGGCTCAACCCAGCATAAGGAGAATCAGGCTTCCTACTTTCAATATCATTGAGCATTTTGCTAGAAGTAATGCTCTTTATGAGTTCTGGGAAGTATTTGAAAAAAGGCTATTTCATAAGGAGGTAAACTTGCTTCTGTGTCCCAGAAGTGTGCAGGAGCTAGTGACAGTTCATCAAAGAAAACAATCCTCTACTGATCACTGATCCTTTGTCATAAGCCACTGTTATCAAACAATTTCTCAGGGCTAGTCCACATTTCATAAGACAGTGTCGCACATTTGCACACTACAATAGACCTTTTAAACTAGTCACAGATGCTACAGAGGTCTGATAGATTGAAAATAGTCAGCAGCATACTCTGACAACCATTACTGTCACAGTGTGAGGATTGTATTCTAAAACATCAGGCTCCGCTTATATCTCACAGAAATAAAATAGCACTAGAAACAATCAGCTTTGAAATAACTTTCAGTCCATCTCTTGCAGCTCCTTCTCTGCTCTGCTGCTGTCCCAAGCTTTGCTTGACTGTGGCATGTTTGTCACTTCTTGATCTCTGTCTTTTAGTTGTAGCACAAATGTCAAATCTCAGTCCTCACATTGCTTCATCTCTGCAACTTCTGCCAAGATGTCCACAAAGGACTGCTAACCTGCTTACACAGCTAGCTAGGGTGGAGGAGCGCTGAGAGGGCTAATCAGACCCTCCACTAAGGGGGTCAGGCCAAATGCTTATGTGGACTTTAGAGATTATGGCTCTGAACTATTCCTGGACTGCTGTACTGCATTAATTGCTGGATTCACTTATCTCACATGGAGGACTGTGCTGACACTGGTGTCCACAGTGCAGCAGGACGTACATGAGCACATACAGACACACCCAGAACATTGCCAAACGGCTGCACCTCTTCCACCACGGCTGAGGAGGATCCAGTCAATGAACCTAATGTCTATCAAATCTCAAGAGGATCACCATGATTCATTGTATGTAAAGCTAAATGAAGTAGCAACAGAGAGACTATGGCTCTGCAGAAAACAGTGGCCCAGCTCTCAACCAATACAACTGTAGAACATGTAGCAGGGCTTTGAAATACCCCTCTTCTCTATAAGACTGTGGCTAGCACCAGCTCAGTCTCTGGTTTTGATCTGTAAATCCCTCAGCTGATTAATGCTCCTCTACATGAAGAAGTACCTCTTCAGGAATGAAAGCTATGCACCTCTTCGATCACACAGCTAACGGTGCTCTGGATGAATTGCATGGGAAACAGACAGAACTGTTCTCGGCTAAGATGAAGAACTTCTACCCCATGACAGAACAGTCTTCCTCAGCAGAAAGTCTCACTCGTATCATATTGCAGCCTGCCTTGTAGCTTTGTTACAGGTCAATTATTGCTTGATTAACTATACAGGTAGCTGGAAACTGGGAGAAACACTGGGAGGTTTTGTGACATGGTAAATCTCAGAAGCTCTTTATAATAATTTATAAACTTTCTTTTTTTCCTACTAATTGTGCATATTTCTCAGCTGCAGAGCTCCTGTCTGTGATACAAGCAATGAAAAATGTTACCTGGATAAGAATATATTTACATAACCACGAGCTAATTACTGTTTGTCATACGTAAAATCAAGGAATTATTGCCATGCACAACTTGCTTAGTTGTATGTGAGTACTGTTGAACTACTGCCTTGTTCTACCCCAGAACTGGTTGCATTTGCAAACAGTGTGCAAAAAATCACTGAGCCAGATGTACTTTCTCTTTCAAGATGTGCTGTTCCTTCTCTTCACTATGCTTTTTTTCAGTGGTATTCCTCCTGATTTAGTCTAGTGTTCCTGTGGGTGGAATCTGGCAAAAAAAATATGTAAAGAGCATTATGCCCATCTGCATCAAAGGTGCTGTATAGACATCAATTACTAATAACGACATTCAGGTACTTCAGCTGTATCTGAAAACAGTTTGCAGTGCTTGATGCTAGAAATACAAAACTACGATATCCTCATTTAGGTAAACTGGGATAACTCCATTAATTCCAGCTGAGCCTTATCAGTTTATCTCAGCTGAGGATCTGACCCCTAAACTCAAGTCTTTCCCCAGAAGTAACTCAGGACCCAGCCAAGTGCACACTGTAGCTCCTTGTTTTAATCAAAGAAGTAGAAATTATTTTCTATTTTGGAAAGTTGTTGGTAATGATGTATGGATAACAGCTTGAGAATTCAAATTATGCCACAGATCAGCATGACCTGCAAGAAGCAAAAATGTTTTGACTACTACTCTAAGCAAAATCAGGATGGATGTCATAGATTATCCTTGCATGCACAAATCCATAGCTCTATGATTTATGCTGTTTATAAGTAGCTTTATTAGCTAAAGTTGACTGCTAAATTTCAGTGCTTGTTTAGGAAAACTTTGGAAGTAAACAGTGGCAAAGAGCACTGTGCTATTTTTCTGCAGTTATAGTTTTGCACATTTTTGTGCATTTCAGAATATTTTTTTGTACCTATGATCAAGGTAAAAGAACAAATCTAAAAGAATTACAGTTAGTCTTTGATTTTTTTGAAGCATTGTGTTATGTACAATGCACTGAAACATCAATCATGCTGATATGATGAGAATAAGACATATAAAAGGATGATGTTCTCTTAGATTTTCTTAAATCACAGTGCTCTTGACTTTACTACATGCTTCATGTACATTAGGAAAAGTCCCTACCAGCTGTATCCAAGTAACTAATATGTGTTAACCCAGATCTCTTGTCTTCTTTTGCCTTTCTCTTCTTCCTTTTCGCCCTTCCGTATCAAAGGCAATTTCTTTCCAGCCATCTCCAGTTTTTTATTAGAATATTACCTTCTTTAGTAGATTATGATTGCTAGAATCTCATGGGTTTTGATGGTCTTGTTGTTTTCATGTAATGTCAGTGTCATTTGAAATAAAAAGTATTGACACTGCTTTATAGCTACCTTGATTGCTTTAAATGGACAACTTGGCAGTGCTTTACTTGTGCTAGTTTAGATGTAAGGAAAGAGAGCTGCACAAAATCAAGAACTGTATTAATACAGTTGAAGATCTGATTATGCAACTGACATATCTAGAAGGAATAATACTTCATCATTGTTATTTCTCCCAGTGTTTTATGTGTAGTAGAACTAAAAAGATTTTTTTTATACTTGTCAAGCAACGAAAACCACAAGTTCTGTTTAAAATTCTCTAATGCAGTTGATATGCTGCCGGAAATCTAATCAAAGCTACTTTACTGAATATGGTTGGAAGACTTTCAATCTAGAAAGGAAAAGAGATTCATGTTAGGAGGCTGAGGGAAATGGGTATTTTCCATTATGTTGTAAATTTTGTTCCTAAAGCTTCTTATGTTTCCTTCTGCCGTGTAGGACACAACAGTCTGTCATGTATATATTGGTCACAGTTATCAGTGCTTTTTAATAATGGTTTGGGAGAAAGCACAAAACACAACTTCTTTTCAGGTCTGGTCCTCCTGTTGAAGGCCTTACAGTGTTCAGGCTGTGTACCTGTTTTTTACCTAACAAGAAAGATTATTTCTCAAGCTAAGTATATATATTTTTTTTCTGTGACATTATACAAGTAATAGTATTCTTTTGTACTAATACAACAATTATGGCAACAAAAGCCTTACTAAGCACAACCCTCTTCAGAGTGAATTTGCTGTAGCACACAAAAGGAAATCAAAATAAAAGAAGATATTTCTGTAATCAGTGGTAAGATGTGATCAGCTCTGCCTCTGTGTTTCTCGGCTTGTATTTGACACTTTCTTATGAAACAGTAGGATCACTTGTAATAACATCTTTGCTTAGCCATATTTGTATTGATATGTATAGAAAAGCGTGTTGAAACTCCCCTCTAAGAAGATCCTTGAGGTCACATAAAATAAACAAACAAATAAACAGACAGACTTTTCTTCCTTAGGCTTATCCTGTTGTGATTATGGAAGGTGGGACATCCTTCTCCTGTTTGATTATCCTTGTTGACTATTAAAATCAAAAGCCTGGTATGTTAAGTACACATGGACATTTAAAAATGTGGGATTTTTTTCCTCATAAGCAAGACGCTTTCGGGAAATTATCCTTTTCCTGTAAAGGTTTTCACTTCCTTGGAAAATATATTGGGGTGAGGGATGGGGGGGATGGAGTGAGAGAACCTTTTTTGTTAATCCTCTGCAGGAAACAACAACAATCAATCCCCCTTCGGCAGCTGTTTTGTTCTTCAAATATCCTATCACTTTTTAAACTGATGGTGAAGGAAAGAATGCATTAATTTTCAACCAGATTGGGCTTCAGGAAAAAAGCAAGTTCTAATGCTGAAGAACAACATGGCATAATGTTGTTTTTCGAAACACCCCGAGATTTGTCTTTCTTTTTAATGTTCTTCACTTTGCTTCTTAGAAAAGGGGTTAAAATTAGTAGGCACATTTCATATTAGCGTATTTCATGCAATAAAGCATAAATTATTTAAAATAACACGACCTTTTATCTTGCACCTTTTGAAGGAAGCAAATTAAAAATGTAAATTGGGAGCTAATTAATATGCAAATGTATTCATTCGCAGTTAACAATTAGCAATTAAACCTGCAGTGTCTACAAAGAGCACGGACAAAATTAGTAACTTAATTTATCATTAAAAAATGAAAACGTACACAAAATTTTAATTGACTTTCAAAATATTTCCCCTGCTTTTTCCCTTTATTTTTAATACAAAAAATCATATTGAGCCTTAGATATATAGATGAAACTTGCTACCTACAGCTTTCTGGTGAAGTTCATTACAAAAGACTGAAAGGGAATCATGTTAGGGAAAGTTTGGCTTTTACATGAGACGAATTAAAAAGACTGCTATTTGTTTTAGTCACTCTCCAAAATGTAGGTGTTTCAGGACATACAGCACATATCTTCAGTATCTAACTAAGCCTATAGAAAGTGTGTGTGTGTATGTATTTATTAAACACACAGAGGCAGTTTGAAGGTTTGTGCTTTGGTGTTTGATGCTTCAATAGAAAAACAGGAACACAGGAAATTAACAGACAATAAATAGCTGAAAAATCTAAATAAGATACTCTAGTCAGATAGTCACGCATGTTTATATTTAATGCTTGGTTTATTCCCCTTTTACCATTTTTTTTTATTCCGTTTACTTTTAGAGGAGTTAAAAAAACTCTCTGCATATATTACTGCATTTTGTGTCCATTTTCTGTTTCCTCATAATTAGCGCTGCTCTTTCTACAGATGTGAGCCTGTATTTTTAAATATTCTCTTTCTAATGTCACGCAGTGTATTACAAACAAGATGTGGTTAGTTTTACAGAAATACTCACAAACATTTGTTTGTGTAAGAGCCACAAGGCTAGGATCACTCGCATTTTTGCCCTCTTCTGTACATCTTTCACAAACACTTTCTCACCAAAATTTTGTTTAAAACTATTGCTTGAAAATTAATATAGTGTGATATCTCTAGATGTGCAGGCATGGAAATCTTCAGCTCCAGCAAGTCAAAGTGCACAGATCTTTGTGTGGCCATTTTGAGAGTTCTTTGTGGTGGAGGACATTATCCAACTGAGGGGTAGGAATAACAGCATATGGCCTAGGTGGCCAAGCACACAGTGTGGCAGCACGGCTTCCAAGCCAGGCATGATTTGCCAGCGCCTTGGTTCAGGCTCTCTGTGAAATACAACCAGCACATAATCAAATCAGCAATTGTAATAACTAGTTTGCAAGCAAGTCAAGAGCTAAAATATGTACGTACAAATTAATCATGATATAATTTTAAATTTCAATCAAAACACAACTTTGAGTTTGTCAATCTGTATCTGACAAAGGAGGTAAAATAATCAAATAAATTAACTGAGAATGTGTAACTTCTCATTTCCTCTTAATCCCTGCAAGGTCTGTATTTGTTCCTTGTTTGCAGCCTTTTAACAATGTTATTTAAATAGCATCTGCTAAATTCCACTTGCAATTACTCTCCATTTTAATCAATTTAGAGTTAACTTTTTTTGCTAAACTCACTTTCATCAACAAAGAGCTTTGCTTGTTCCCTTCTCCTTTTTCTGTTGTTTCTTTTTAAAAAATTCAGATTACAAGTGTTTGCACTTGTGTTTGAAATAGCCTCTTGTTTGATGAAGCCAGGTTTTGCTGCCAACAGGACACCTTTGTGTGCCACTGTAAAGCTGAGAAAGGATTCTTGTTACTGGAATTTGTTCTGAGGCTGCTTGGTAGCTTCTGCCTCCCGAGCTGGGAGGTGGGGAAGGCAGAAAGTGGGTGAGCTTTAGTGAGAGCTGCCTGGTAATAAGCGTGAGGTGATATACCCCCTTTTCTTCCTGTCCCTGGTCCTCTAAAATGCTGCTTATGCAAGGTAATAACAAACCAGTTAATTTGGTTCGGTGGGCAAAGGGATGTCTAATTCCGTGTAGATTTCAGCAGCTCAATGTGCTGAATATTGTCACAGCTGACTTGAATTCTGAGATTGTTATTTTAACCCTTTACTCATTTCTGTACTCGGATTTTACATATCAGAAGTTAATCTAAGGGAAATGGTTGCCTCTTGTGCGTGTATATATATATGTGTGTGTGTGTGTGTGTATGTATGAATGATCCATACATGTATTTGTGGGGGGAAAAAAAAAAAAAGTCTGTGTAGGACATGTGTGGAACAACTTCTTGCAGAAGATCTGTTTAACAGATTCCAGTCTTTTCACATTAAAAAGAACAAAGCAATGGGATTTGGATATCTAGGAAAATTATTTGTATTGAAAAAATATTTCAAGGATAACTCTTTCTAGCTTGTCCTGATAATAATTTTTTTTTTTGTAAAATATATCTACATAGATATCTAAGAGATATGAGAACCCAAAATTTAGGAATCAAATGAGATGCTTTATACCCACATGCAGCAATAGTTCAGGCATACAGCAAGATTGCATGGTTATAGACACTTCAGAGATACATATGTGCACAAACCTACCTGTTCATTACAAGTATTACATTTGTATTTCATGTGATTTCATTGTCTTCTGAAATGTTTATATTTCTATGATAGAAAAATACAAACAAATCGGCATATAGCACTCTTTAAAAAATATTTAAATATGCCAATGGACCTCTCCTGGGTCTTTACTTTGCAGCTTCTCTAACTGGTAAATTAACAGGGATTTTTTTCAGGATGCACTTGTAGGATTTGAACACATTTCTCTACTGGAAAAGTTATTTCATGGAAATAAAAATCTGAAGATAGCTGCACCTTTTTATCCAGTGCTGGGTTTTAAAGAACTTAATAGCCTCTCAGTATTTTTAATGCCTGTGATATTACACAGCTAACAAATAATTTCAGAATTCAGTTACCACAATTAGGAATTTGAAGCAGGTGGCACAATAATGGGGCTTTTTCATTTCATTTATTAGAAGGGGGAGGAAAAAGCCCAGCAACGCAGAGCTTCATTTATTTTCATCAGCTCCACAGTAAGAGCATGGCAATTTGCAACACCAGAATCATTTCAAGTACAGCTTTGCATACATCATTCATTTCTTTAGTTTTAAAAGCTTCTTATCGTTCAACCAAAATTTGAAAAGATAATTTCCTGTTTAAAGTCCAATCTGGTCTGAGCATCCTGGCTGCTTTTTAACACTATGTTGGCTTTCTTGGTAAGCAGAAGGAGTGTCGGTGTTACTGCTGCGTGACCCCCAGGTGAGTGTGACTTTGCCTGTGTGTGCCTGTGCGTAACACATCCGCAAACAAGAGCTTTGCATGAGATATCCAATTTCCAGCTCAAAAGTTTGCCTCACCTTCCCGGTCGCTAGGAAGACGAGTTTGATTTTATTTCGCTGCAGTCCCAAGCCTGACGGCAGAAGCAGCACGCTCCCCGCAGGAGGATGAAGTGCTTGCAGCGATGCAGCCGCGGGTTCCCGCCCGTGCGGCCCCCGCCGGCCCGGGGCAGGCTCTGTGCGGGCCCGGTGCCGCTGCCCCAGCCGCCCGCAGCCCGGCTGCTCGGAGGGGAGCAGCTCGGCACGGCTGCCGGCAGGGCCGAGGTGTATCCCACCCCTCTCCACAGCGCTTTTTACGCGCTCTTGCTGTTGTGAGTGTGAACGCGAGCGGTTTGCTCCTCGCGGGGAGCCCCCCTGCCTTCCCAGGGAACGGCGGTGCCAGCGGCTCCGGGTGCGCTGCCGGCCCTGGAGTCACTTTGGTGACTTCTGCGCTAACACGATGTGTTCCTATTGCTTTGAGAACGACAAAGCTCTGCTGTACTTGTGCCAAAATAAAGGCATTTTACACTGTGTGAACGTGCCTCCGTTTTTGCACATATAGTGAGGGGTTTCGGCAATACTAAGGAAGGTATCAGCGAAATGTGGTAATAGTCTGGGGCCAGGCAGGAGGTTTTACTGTGCACTAGCAGAGTGCTCAGGTTTAAGTAAAACGGAAGCCTTAAACTCATCCCTGGCGTTGCCAGCAGTAGGCTTTGCACCCTCGGAGCATCTCACAATTTAGAGATCGATTCAACACTTCAACCACAATTGGTGTTGCATAGTGTGAATGAGCTATTGCTGACCTCTGTTCATTTGGGAACCTGCGGCCCCTTCTATCCACTGGAAATTCCTGTCAGAAACTTTCCTCTGGTTCACAATTCTGCCAGAAACTTTATTTGGAAGCACGCGCTCTCATGATTTTGAAGCCCCCCTGCACTGTACGATGGGCCTTGCGAAGCTGAACCAGCTTGTGTTTGCTACTGGGCTAAGTGCCCAAGCAAAGATAGCCCCTTACCATGGCAGAGAGAATCTGTTACACACGATACTGTATTAAGCAATTAACAGGGTTGTGAGTCTGAGCCTAGTGCCTATCCTCTGCAGTTTAATCATTTCAGTGTTTGCAAGGTTTCTAGCAAATAAGACAACCATGTTCCTCGCCTTAGCACATCAACAGTATCTATGGGGAAGGCAGAGACACAACATGCACTGTTGATCTGATCAGGAAGAGGGTCATATTGGGCACTACTAATCAGAGGAGGTGCAGCTTCTCAGCTGACTGCCTCTGTTCTGATTGCACAGTCAGCTGCCTGCAGACAGGATGCCTTCCCGGTAAGACCTTGTCCAAACATGTACAGTTCCACAGAAATGTTGCAATTCTTTGTATGAATGTGTACTTGACAGTAAGAATTACTGAAAAGATTCTCCTTTTGCCCAGAACTTACTGCTTTCAAATCAGTTAGGGAATATTGGTGATAATTTAGAATTAAGCAAAAAGCACATGATTCTTAGCCCTTAGAAGCTCTCTTCTGCAGATGCACAGGAGGGCTACTCGTCTGCACAGTTGTAGCTTTCAGGGCTGTTTGCACCAGCAGCCTCAACACAGCTCCACCAGCCCTTGCAGTAGGAGTGTGCCTTGGCCTCAGTCTCGGATTCTGCAGCCCCAGGGAGCAGTTGCTCACCCTTGGATCTCCTCCATGAAGTCACACCTTCCACTCCTGGCACTGCTATCTGCTCTTTGACATGAGCTCAACAACCTTGTGCAAAACTGCCCGGAGGGAACATGAATTGCCCTGGTGTTTCCCTTTAGATTGAGACAGTCCACTGAGAACCTTACCCCAGGATACTGTGTGCTACTTCAGTGTAGTTCATTGCAATACTATGGGTAATGGTAGGATTGCACTGAAATGTGAACTATGAAACTTGGAAACTGGATCAGTCCATTTACATTAAGATATTTCTGAATACCTTATATGCTGATAGCCTGAACAAAGTGAATTAATATGAAGACAGCAAACCACACCACTCTTTCTTGGTAAACTGACTCACTTTGTCTACAGCCCACACAAAGAGGTAGGCAGGGAGCCTCAGGTAAGGAGAGATGCTGTAGAGGATGAAGGAAGATTGTCCAGTGAGTAGAGCATTGCTGCAAAAGGACTGGACACTATAGACTTGAACCTCAACCTGAAGAAATCAAAGAAGGACCCTGGACCTTTCACTCCTCATGTATAAATGGAGATGATTTTATCAGTTATCTAATGAAATGATTTCTGACTATAATTGAAATAGGGAGATATGTGTCTAAGATAGATGAATGGACAGATGGTTTACAGTCTCATCCTGCCCACCTGCTGCAGAACACAGCTAAGCCTACTACAACTGTGCTGAATTATTTGTGAAGCACAGAAACTGCTGGTCCAATAAGCCCCTGATGAAAAATGCAATCATAGTAGTAATGAAGGCAGCTCACACATTTGCACAACAGTTCAAATTTCCAAGTGGCTAACAGTTACTTCAAAAAGATGTAGCTATGTTTGTCTTTTTGGCAGACAAAAACTTGAAATCCTGACATGATCCATGCTACGGGTCTCTTCCAAACACCGGTTGCTTTGTTAAGAAAAAACAGACATCAAGCCTGTACATTGTGACATTGAGTACACCTGCTCCATCATCTGGACATTGAAATGACCTGCTGCAGTTACTTTAGAAAGGGAAACATGGACTAGTGCTTAGTTTGTTTCCAGAACAGAACACTTTTCATCCTATGTGACATCCTAAAGTAGCTACACCCAGATTCTTCAGTGATCTATTTGACAGTAGGGAGTCCCATGAAGTCTACAATGGTTCTTACTGACTTACATGTCATCAATTTTACTAGAATGATAGAAGACTTCCATTGCTTTTGTGATCAATGAAGCATCTCCTTATTAACCAGGGATAGCAGAGACTTCCAGTGCTGTCCTTTGCAAAGTTTGTGCTAAGTATTGTTGCTTCATACATATTTTTTTTGTAAGGCCGTACTAGTGTACCCAGTGCATCAGTGATGAGTTAAATATTGGTATTAACATTGTTTACTTTTGTTAGATGATTTATTGTTTGCTGGAACCAGGAATGTAATTTCTGGCCATTCTTCTGTTATTATTCTCTCCCCTCAAAGTTTGGGAAGAAAAATGTTGCTACAGCCTTAAATTTATCACTAAAAGCTGATACATGTTGATGCCATGAAAAGAGGCTGGTTTTATTTAGGCATTCATATTTAGGCATGATATGTAATTAAATTTTGAAATGAAATGTTAAAACCAGTGGGTGACAGACTGTCTGTAGGCGTGTCCCCTGAGGTGCTCCCTATTTCATTTGTTAATGATCTTTCTTCATTGCCCACTCCAAGCCAAGCTCTACCCACAACTGCTATTGCACCATTATTCAGCATTTAATTTCTCATGATCTTAAAAAAAGTAAAAATAATAAAAAATTCACACTATACTTATTTGTTCATTTAACCCCTCAATGGTTGGGTGTCTGCTTCTGTGTATAGACACTTATCTCTTCCTATCTTGGATGCCGAAGTATTGTTTTGCAGCCACAAGACTCTTGCATTGACAAAAGTGAGGTGATTTGGAGTGAATTAATGAACTCAAACTGTTATGATAAAAATTTGCAGGTGGCCAAAGACTGAGGTCTGATTTTAATTACACTAAAAAAGCATAGATGTGTAAAGAGGTGAGTAAGGGGCAGATGTGCAGCCTAAACACTAAATCAGAAATTTTTACTTTTTGGAATTTTTCATTGTTGTCTTTCTTTTTTTTCCCTATCCCTCTTATCTATTAAATCAATGCCAAGAGAGTACTTCTATCTGACCTGAAATGATTAGAAATGCTCATCACCTTTAGCTCTTTGCATTCATCATATTGATATATATTATTGATATTTTTTGTTGGTTTTTTTTTGTTTGTTTGAGGTTATTTTGGTTGGGATTTTTTTGTTCTGGTTTTTGTTGTTGTTTTTTGTAGATATAACACATCTCTCATATAAGGAAAGGCACTGGAGAAATGCATTAACACGTATATGTCTTTTCAGCCTGTGCCACTGGATGGCTCAATGTGTCACAAAAGAAATCTCTGTTAGATAAGTTAAATTCAGTTACTCAGTCTGGGAAGAAACTATTTCTCAAGGAGGAGCTGAATGTATTTTGCTAAAGATATGATGACTGGAGCAACCATGACAGCCATATTATTGAGAACTGTGAAGTTTCATCTGCCTACAGTTCTGTAACACCACTTTCAAAGCCTCCTGTAAAAGATGGATACAAATTAGTCTCCATGGAGAGCAGAAGTGGCTTTGGGCAGCTGAGTTTGCTCTTTGATACTAAGGAATCAATAACAGTAGCTAAACACTAATTTGGTTATAACTTGATAGCTCAAAATTTGCCCGCTCAAAAAACCCTGGACCTTTTAAAAAACATGCTGTGCCTACTCCTTATTCCTGGCTCAAACAGACCAGGACCAAATTAGGTGTATGCTGGAGCATGTGCCTCTGTGTGAAAATTAAACCAGAAAGTGGATAGATGCTTCAGAATAGTTCCCTGCTTAGATAAACTCTAACCCTTTGTTGCTATTCAATCTGCAATGATTCCAAAACTGATAGGGCTGGTTTTTGTTGTTTGTACCCTGTTTTCAGTAGGAACTGTAGTGAAACAACCAAACTATTTGCAGTTGCTTGCATAAGTTGGCAATCATTGGTTTCCTACCAGTCTTGATACAGGTCAGTAGTTCAAATCCAGCCTATGATTAAAAAGTAAACTATCCATGCTTCAGGTCCCTGAGCTGTCCAGTCCTATGTGTTTTGGTTAGTAATGATGGCAGTAAAAAGAAACCAAACTTCACCCTTTCCCGTCGTCCCCCATGGATCTTGAAAAACACGATGCAGCTTGTTAATAATGCAGCCCTTTATTTAAGATGTAGTTCTGTGTACCAGCCTGAAATTTGAACTACTCATTGAATGACAATATATCAATTTGTCTGCATTATAAATATGCTTTTGGAGCTGCTCTGTTTTATGTGATAACTGTGTTGGATTCTGAGTCATAAAGGTTATAAAACAGATACAACTGTCTATATTCTGCCACAGAGGTGGCATAGTTCAGCATGACTGAGTCACTGCTCTGAAGAGAGACAGTACTGAAATTTTATGCAGGGTATTGCAAGTCAAGCCTGAAGTGCATTGGCAGAGCTGCATGGTAGCAGGAAAAAGCTGCTCCTCAATACATCCCTGATTTTACTTGTACAATTCTCATTTTTCCAGATATTCCTCTTTATCATATAACATTCTAAACTACATATTGGCTGAAAGTGATCCAGGATCATTTCATGCAGTGAAAAGGGAACAAGTAAAAATCTGAACCATTGTAAATGGTCAGCTTGGTAGGTGCCAAGCATAGCATGCTAAACAAACTTGGCTGGGAACTTGAAGTTGGCAAGTACCTTCTACCTGCTGCCTTGTCTGCTCCAGTTTCCCTATTTCCTCAGCTGGAAAATGCTGACTACTAGAGTAATGGTAGTAACAGATATGTCTTCTTTTTCCTCCTTCTCCTGCACCTGCTTGTCCTTTTCTTTTCTAATCAGTGCTGATTTGAAAAGGTTTTCCAGTTGGCCAGGTCTTCCCTCCGGTAACTCCAGTTTGGTTCTCCTTGCCCTTTTCTGTCTGGACTCTCTGCCCTCTTTCTGCTTTACCTATTTCCCAACAACTTTTGTGGCCAGAACACCAGGTGCAATTCTTTTCTCCTTGCCACCAGACCAAACCCCTCAGCTGCCCACTCCGACCTGCTGCCATCTCTGTCACTCATCTGTTAAATCCCCAGGCCTCTTTTATTCCTGGGCAAATGTCCCTTCTGGTTCTTTCTTGGAACAGAAAGAATTCTTTCTTTCTTTTATGGGTTTTCTGAATGTTTCTGTGTGTATATTTCTCGTGATGGTTTTGATTTTTTAGTGTTATTTCCTCTATTAGTATACAGAAGGAAGAAGGCCTATTTTATTATTTTGTTTATCCTGAAAGATTTTACAGTTTATTATTGATGTGAGATATAAATTCACAGTGAATCAAAGGTGAATAAAACACTATTAGACCAAACCTTTAATGATTCGTATTCAGTCCAGGCTCATGTTGCCCTGGCAAAAATGAGCACATAAGGGCAGACAAGTTGATTTGTATTATGCTATGGTGTTAATTTGAAAAAAACCCTCTTCATCTAAAAATGGTCTTTCATAAGGAACTTTTTAGGTGTTTTTTAATAATCTGCATCCCTTATCTTATTCTTGTCTTTCCATTGGGGAAAAAAATAAACCAACAACCTTGAGGCTGTGAGTTAAATATATCATTCTATGAAGAAAATGTCCTTTCTGTCTTTTATGCTTTCCATCTTTTGAGGGTTTGGTAACTAAAGATTATTATACATAATAAATTAGAATCTTGATAAGTAATAAAACTTCAAATACTTCTACCCACTATATGAGACCTGTTAGGTAAATTAATTGTTCACAACTTCTGGCTTGTTCAAAACACCAGGTACAAATGTTTTTCAGGATATCTCTGGGAAGGCACACACCTACATGCACATACCTCTTCCTTCCATCCACATTTATGATTATAGGATGATACAATAGATTTAATATTTCCAACAGATGCTCTGGAAATCCAGAGATGTGACAAACAGCACTTTCAGGAAAAGGTTTTCTTATCTGACCAATTGCTCACAAAAATGACAAACTTCCTTGCACATGATTTCCCATTTCGGATTCTTTTTTTAAGAGAAAATTTTCTTGAACCTCATTCTGAGCATTCCTAAACACTACCTTTTCCTTTTTCATAAGACACATAAATTGGTCAGTAAACAATTACATTTTGAGCTCAATTTAAACCACAGCACAAAGATATCAGTGTTGAAGTGGCAGGAAGTGTACTTTTAGCTGGTTTTATAAAACGTGTTTTTTTGTTTTGTTTTGTTTTTTTTTTTTGTTTTGCTTGTTTGTTTTGGTTTTTTGTTGTTGTTTGTTTTTTGTTTGTTTTTTTTGTTTTGTTTTGTTTTGTTTTGTTTTGTTTTGTTTTTTTATGGAGCAGTTATGCTTATTTTTTGATGCCTGGGGAGTGTGTGCTGGTTCTCTGTGCTGAGTACCATACCATGGGGTCTTGATTAAGAGTTAGAAGTGAGGTAGCATCTATGTTGAATAGACACTCCACGGTAGCTGACTACAGAGAAGGAACTTTTCACCCCCAAACAAATGCTTGAATAACAGTCTATACAAGTAGTAGAGAGAGACAGAATGTGCACTTTGGGCTGGTTCAGCTCTATTTGCATGTAAGGTCGAGCAAATGGGACGGATGATTTCATGCCTGAGCCAGTCAGAACTGTCCCTCTGCTCAGAAGGCTGTCTCATGCACAAACAATACAGAGCCAAGTAAACTGCAAATACTTATCAAACATTTTCAACTTTAAAGAAATAACTTAATAAAAAGGGTAAAACACCTAATCAGACAATCTAAGACTTTTAAAAGTAGTTGTACCCTCTCAAGTTTTCTGAACTAGAAATCTGGGCAAAGCAGGCTCTATTCTGGGGCTCTGCAGATAAATTATGTATTAAAACGATGCTCTTATTTTAAGGATCATTCTCAAAAGACTCTTTGAAAATGAAGGAAAAGCAAAGTTTACTTTAGTCAAGGAGATGGGACACAATTCTAAGAAATATTCAAGAATAAGTTATACAAAATTCATGAAAGTGGAAGAAGTACTCTTTTACCCATCAGTTTTGGCCCAGCTCAGTTACTTTCATCAGAGAGATGGAATGCTTTATACTTATAGCCTTTCTAGCAGTCAATATAGTTTTGACTGTATTGCAGCCAATGCAGCCAGTGTGGTGATGAGATACTCTACTTTTCACAAGCTTTCATTAGGTTTGCTGTGAAATGCCATGTTCTCATATTAGTCATCCTCTCTGCTTTATATCTTAGAAGATGCATTTCAAACTGTTTTTAAAGCACATTATTATTCAGCTGTTCACCAAAATAGACCAATATACATTATAAAATGTTTACGAGGTGGCAGCCCTACAATTCAACAATTGAAAACTTACATTCCATCTGACATAGCTACAAAATTGTTTCAAATGGCTGTGCTTACTTTTTGGAGCAAGTAGTTCTAAATGAAAAGGTTGATGTCTGCAATTTGATTATTAGCAAGTAAAAGAACACCAATAGAAAAATTGCAGTCAGTATGTTGATATTCCAGGGAGAATGAAAAATGTTTAGTGGACAGTTTAGAATACTATCAGTATATGGTGTCATAAAAAGTGCTGAACTTGCTTCTTTATTTGTATCATTGATGTAGGCTTAATACTATTTAAATATCTTCAAAGCCACGTCTTTACTGAAGAAATTAGCTGTTTCAACAATAGATAGTAAACACTTTCTTCCTAATATGCTTCAATTTAATGCTATTGGCAGCTGGGGGGGGGACAAAGCTTGGCACCTCCTGTCAAAAAGCAGACAGTCTGCAGGGAATGCAGAACTCTTCACCTCCACCATGAGATATGCAAGGTCATCTTTCAAATGTGTGGATGCAGTCAGGTTCAAGTATGTGAAGGGAAAGAAGGTGGAGGAATGGAAGAAAAAGGAAGAAATTTAACCTATTCCCCAAGAACAAATCATAAAACAGAGAGCCCATCAGATTCTATATGATTTTTCTCTGCCCTAGTAAAACTGTGGCAGAGGACAAAACTGATTAACCATGTTTTCCTAGTTGCTACTACTACATTAATTAATTCAATGCTTTCAGCAGATGTCTGCATGAAAATACAGCAACTCAACTTGAAAAAACAGATCTTAGAAACAGAGGTCTTAGGAGGTGAGATAATACTCAAGTAAAACAGTAGTTCTCTGAATAACAGGGCCAGTGTCAGTGATATGGAAAATAAGCAAATCAGACCCTGAGGACAGAAAGAAGATGGAGAAAAAGAGCAGAGTTACAGTCTCCTGAAGTCGAGGGTGGAAAAGTGCTGAGATCGTGTGTGAAGCTACATGTGTGTTTCTGCAACTTCTTAAAGAGCCTTGCATATCTCTCCAGGAAAAATGTGTTTGCAGTTTTCCTTACCTGCCAATGGAAAGAAAGAACTTACTAATTTACTATCAGACAGGAGATTGTCCTAAGCTATCATGCACATTTGTATCAAGTTATTCTCGTGGAATACCACCTACAAATATCCAAACAAGTGGCCTTTAAAGCAAAGAGCACTGGTCACACAGAAGATGCCTTCATTAATGGTACTGCACACTGAAAATGCAGCACTAAATGTTGGTTGTATTGCAAATATCCCCCATCTTCACCTATAGCAAGGAAGATACTCTCCTGTCTCCCATCCATTCATCCTGAGCCTGTGCTGCTGCCAGCATATGTGACAACTATTGCCAATTGTGACAGTTGTTTTTGTGAAGGGGGACATCTGTCTACAATAAAATCAGGCTAAGGTCTGCAAACTCATTCACAGAGGCCATGAAATAGTCATCAGATGGTAAAAATTACCTTCTTGGTTAAAACACAAACTGCTGTCCCAGAAGTGAGAGAGACTGTATCTGACTAACACTCACCTGAGCCAGGCTGAAGTTTGTAACATATGTGTTGGGGGGAACCCTTGTAATTGCTGACAGATGGATTGCCATCTAAAGAGCCTTCCACCTCTACATGCATCTCCTATGTTTTGAAGTGTTAACATAAAAATACCTTCCCCACCATATACCAAAAAGCAGAAACACGAAATTTTTGAAAAATACATCAATATGTACTATAGATGTCTTAATCAATTGCCTGTTTGCAAATGACAATCCAATGGCCCACTAATTTTGTGGCTTTTCATAGATGGGGTTGTCTCAGAGGAATTTCACCATTGCCCAACTCTCTCCTTGGCATTCCCTTTTGCCTCTGATTGTTTCTCTAAATTTTTTGCTGTAAGTTTAAAAGCAAAAAAGTTCTCTGTACAGTTGGTTCCAATTAAGAAAATTAAAGCCACAGATTTTTAAACAAAAATCACAGAGACAACATTTAAGCATTTAAAGCACAAGAACAGGGAATGGGCAGGCAGTCATATTAACTCTTGACAATCTACCTGATGCAACACATTTGCAGGGTAAATGCTTTAGCAGTTCAGTGTTTCTTTAATTTTTGCATAGAAGCACCAATTTTTTTTTGTCAGATCACATGTAACACAATATCAGTCTTGCCACATCCATGTCCTAGATGGGCTGTAGGGATTCTGCTGTTATTATGTCAAAAATTGAAATATTTCAAAATCTGATTGACAGCTTGATTACAATAATGCATGTGATTAAATTCAGAGTGTGCTGGTGTAAAGAAGGAGGGAATGTCAGTGGTAATTAACTGTATTTTTGTTAAATTTTGTTGAGCATTTCTTGCTCTTAGGTTGGAGTACATTGAAACCAATGAGACACCTAGTGGTAGCTTTTAGAGCTTCTTAGGGCCATTTGAGACTTGTGGAAAACCAGTTCTTATGCAAATCATATATTTTGTTACATACCATGTAAATTTTATGTAGATTAGCATGGTCATGAACACCAAAACTATGCAGTACAGCAGCATGACAGGAAGGATACCATGCTATGCTCAAGTACGGAACAGCAGTTCTATAAGTATTTTTCCTTCTCCAGACAGCTATTTCTACATAATAAAGAAGACAGAAAAGTATAGACTATAATGAAATGCAGTGGTTTATTTTTAATTTTCATTTTATCACGTCTCCTCCCAAGGAAACAATCAATGACTTTTGCCCCTTCTACTTCCTCAAAGAAAGTTTATATGAGTCAATCCACCAAATTCCTATTCATATTAACATGGATTAACTTTTTTGATATTAAAAAAGGATGCAATGTGCACTTATTTTCACTAACTTTTTGGTTATTCTTCTCTGAACAACAAGCTCCTTGGACAAAATTGCTATATACAACCTTAAAAAAGATCTTAAGTATTTAGCATGGTGTTTAGAAATAAAAATGTTACCTAAACAATTAATTTTTAGTGCTCTCTCTCATGAAACTGATGGATAAATGGAGAGATGAGAAACTATTATATCTTAGATTCAAATAATTCAAGGTATTTTGCTACGCAGTACAATAGACTCAAATCTGTGTTCCTGCACTGGTCTGCTGCTATCTTCTAACCTTGATATTTTACTTGCCCATCTCTTCCACAAGTTTTACTGTCCTTTCAAATGTCTCCCTTATGACTGCAACATCTATTCCAGGCCAATACTCTTCCCTCGACCCAGATTTTATTCCCTTTTAGAAGACTGTAACCGCTGACTTGTAAGAAACCAGGTTATCCATATTTGTTCTATTTTTGGGAATAAGGAAACAGGGTAGAGCAATTAACAAAGCTTTGGAATTTATTTGGTATCTACTGACTGTAATATCTTTCAACAAATATTATTCTTTCCTCTGTATTGGGGTAATATTCAGTAAACTTTTCTTCCTAGCAAGATATAGATAGTAAAAATAAATAAATTAGATGCAATGTGATATAATAAAGTGAAAGATAAATATATAAAGCTGACATTCTGTGGTGCATTGACCTTGGCTGGATGCCAGGTGCCTACCAAGCTGCTATATAACTCCCCTTCCCAGCTGGACAGGGGAGAGAAAACAAGATGGAAAACAACTCATAGGTTGGGATAAGGTAGTTTACTAAAGCAAAAGTGAAAGTTTGTGCATGCACAAGCAAAGAGAAAAATAAATAGTTTTATTCTCTCTTTCTCAGCAGCAAGCAATGTTCATCCACTTCCTGGAAGCAGAGCTTTGCCACTCATAGTGGCTGCTCCAGAAGGCAAACACTGCAAATAACAAATACCCCATTTCCTACTCCTTTCCTTAGCTTTCCTATCCGAGCTGGATCATATGGTATGGAATACCCCTTCGGCTAATTTGGGTCAGCTGGCCTAGTTGTGTCCCCTCCCAGGATCCTGCCCACCCCCTGCCCCTTGACTGGGCAGGAATGTTCATTTGGGAAATGAACTCCATCTCAGCCAGATCCAGTGTGCATTCTCATTTATTTTCTGTGAAAGGAAATGAAGAGATTGCTAGAAAAAGTGACAGGCACATGGTGATTCTTTATTTTTCCCATCACACAAATGCATTTTCAAAAAGTGGGCAGAAAGATGTTATTTTTTCTATTTTGAAGCAAAGGACTTAATATTGCATTGTTTAAAAATCCACTGTAGAAAACCTGCTACAGCTTGGTGACCTTGGAAGTGATAGTGATGTCTTTAAGCAGCAGGAAATATGGAACTGTAGATAGGGAGTACAAGGCACAGAGCTCTGCCTGTTTGCATCAAAAGAGGGTTTTAAAAAATATAACCTCATTCTTTCTTGCATTTTGCCAGAGCCTAATCACCTAAAGAAATTACTATTTGATCAGTAAGTGTACAGCTAAGTATAAACTCACCTCATGCAAGAGATCTATATCCTCTGAGCTACAAAGGATAGCAAATAATAAGTTTATAGCATTCTGGTTTCTTATTTAAATAGTGTGTAATGACAATACTAATATTTAACAGAGTAGAGTTTGGAGGTATGCTAATGACCACAAGAAAATTTCAAACTCCATAATGTGCTTTAATCACCAGCTGGAGATCAAAAGCCACCATGTGATTTCATACAGCATGGGCAGCTTCCAGAACTGCCTTACATGGAAAGAGATCAATGGTAAAAATGGTAGATACAGCAAAGCTTTGCAATAAAAGCATTTTATGTATCTTGTTCAAAGTATTTAAGTGCCTTTTAGATCACTGATTGAACTATAGACATTATAAAGTGGAACCTTTTAATACCAAAATAAATTTGCAGAGTAAAATTCCATTATAGGGAAAAGCATTGCACCGCAACAGGACAGATAATAATTCTTTCACATGTAATGGGATATATGAAATGTTTGATGATAAACAGAAGTTCTTTGCATCGTTCTAGTTAGATTCCATGTGCTGTTGTTTGCACGCATGTGAGTGTATCTACAGTGTAGGATAGACAGGGCCCCCCAGATAAAATGCATGCCCACCTATAAATATAACTCTGACTAAGATGGGTGAAGACACTTCACAGTCAAGACAATTCAGGCATTTAAGTAGAAAAAAACTGCCCATGCATATGAGTTTGGACCCTGACCAAAGAAAACATACAAATGCTTTAGAAACTCATGAAAGTCCTTTAATTTGGATTAATTTAATGCACTTCAAACAAACGCTAGCCTTAGAAGCTTCAAGTTATTTAAAATTATTCCCTTTAACAGCTTCAAATCACATGTCTGTTAGCATCATAAAACTGCCAGAAAAAAGTGAAACTTTCAATGGATCTCACTCTGTAGCTTTTCTTCCACAGTATTTTCATTAATTCTTCTAATGCTTCATCCCCTTTCCCAATTAAATTATTAGGTACTCTGTAGAGATCGGATCTCTTCTATACCATATTCAATTCCTCCGTTTAATGATATAACTACTTAATTTGGGGAATGAATACAGATGATAGAGGACATTTTCAAAGAGCTGCAAGATTTATAAAGGCCTTTCCTGCCTCAGCATTTAAGTTTTGAATTTAAAATATTTTGAATTGTACAATTAATAATTTTTTAAATTCATAATATAAAGTTAGGAGTGAAGAAATCCAGGTCTTACTTTGACATTTGTTAAAATTTCCTTTGTCACTTCAATCTAAACAAATTTTACTCAGCATCTCTGTCTCTGATTCTTCATTTTTAATAAGGGGTAAATATTTTTTTGCTGAAGTGATTCTTTATTAAGTTCTTCAGGAAGTTGATCCTATCATAAAACAAAATTGTACCTTCCCTTGGTGAAGAAAACTTAGGTTACAGCCTTATCTCATGTGTAATTTTTTAGATGGATGTGTAGTAACTGTACTGAGCAAATAAATTGTCTCATCAAATGGACTGTTTGAAATAATAGCTTCTTACTCCCTGTATTTTCAAGGAATCAATAAACAAAAATTTAAATTCATACCTAAAAATACAAAAATTAGTCTAACTCACTAAAGACATCTGGAAAGATTGGTAAAACTAGTTTTGTTCCTAGATATCTTTTAACAGCACTCAGTCACAATAGGATGTTGTACTGGTCTCCTAAACTATGGACAAGCTCTGAGGTTACTGGGCAGATCACTTTAAATTCTCTTGGAATGTATTTTAATGAATAAACAAGACAACTCTGGAGTGCCATACTGCTATTCCCAGATAACAGTGATTATTCTTTTAAAGTTTAATAAAAACACATTAGAGAAAAACCCCCACAGCCTTCAAGTAATTTATATACCTCTTTCTACTGAGGAAAATAGTGTGAATGGGTGGAAAAAAATAATTTTTTCCCCACTGTCAGTATATTCCCACTGCAGTATAACATGTAGATGTGATGGGAAGCATAAATACCTCGTACACCACAGTGGGTGTGCTGTGGGTGGACGGTAACACAAAGCTACTGAGTCAAGAACTGCTTCTTGGAACGTGATTATACCACTGTTCCTTCTCAGACTGTTCATGAACTCTGACCACAAGGTTTTTAGCAAAACCTTTTTGGTCTAGCTCTTCACGAAGACTGTAATTTGAAGCAAATACCATGGTGATTTTTAGGAACAGTAACCTTAATCTCTTCTCCCACCTGTGGTCCTTAAACCTCAGTTAGGACAGCTGAGTGTAGTGCATGTGTACCCTTTTATCAAGCCTCTGTGGTGGCACAGTCTTCCCATTCATCTTGAAATTGTCTGCTGATATTTTATTTTTGTTTACTTTTTGCTTTTTTTGAAGCCTTGTGTGTAGTATAAGTTGTTCATGAAATTTATAAATGTTTCTCTCATTTTGCAAATTAAAAAAAAAAAAACTGCAGAAAGGGAACACATGCTGGAGTTCTGAGACATTTAATTCCATAATCTTTGGAACAGTGGAAATGTGAAGAACATCATGTAAAAATACTACTGCATCATTTAATAACTTTTGAAATCCAAAGGTAATTTAATATTTCTTAATAAAAAAATAAACAACAATCTTATGATGTTTCATGCCTCTAATTTTCAAGAACAAAATGTACTACTTTTACATTTCTTGATTGTTCCTTGCTTACTTGCATCTGTATGTGAAAACCACGTGCACATCTGCTGCTCCAGTATGCCTTTCTGATATCTTGCAGAACTTTAGCCCATGAATCACAGCCTGGAAAACACTATGCTAAAGCAGAAATGAGTCTAACTGAAGTATAAAACACTGTCCCACTACCTGTAGGTATTTGGTACTTTTTTATTTGATGTTTTTACTGGAACTCTCACATTCATGCATTCCTGTGTTGCATTCTAACAAACCTTGTGAGAAAGCACCGAAACAACTCAGGAGATTTGATCTACCTTTCTGACCTTGCCTAACAATCCCTGAAGACTTTGAGAAAGTATTTTAATCAATTCATGTCTCAGACTTATTACTTTAGAATGAAATTGTGAGGATAATAATTCGGAACTTTTTAACTTTTTTTTTCTCTCTTTTTTTTTTTTTTTTATTTTTTTATTTTTTTTTTATTTTGAGGTAGGAGGATTCAAATATTCTTTGTACTAGTCCGAGTCTTTTGAGGAACATTCTTGATATTCTTCTAGTAGTGAGGATGGAAATTGCATATCTTGTGGAATTGATGAGTACATACAGCTATTCTGAAAGATATCCTTTTCCTTTGGTTAAATCTGAACTGATTATTCTGGTTCAACAAAGAAAAATCAGAGGCAGAACAAGGCACATGTTTTCATTCTTTCTGCAAGAAAGACATTCTTTTTTTGACCAAACTTTTACATGGAATAGCACAATTTACTTAGATCTCCATGGCCTCATTGTTAAGACTGTTTGCAGAATGACATCCTGAAGATTTTCACTGATGTTCTAATAATTTTGTTTTGGAACTTGAAGCCTACATTCTATTAAATCTAAATGTGATTAATGTATAGATTTGTAATATTTAGTAAATTTCTCATTTTGTTTTCTCTATCAGAATCTTAGAGTGTTTTCATTATCCCAATAATTTGATACTAAAGAGGATAGTACTTCAAGTGAAACGCTACCACATGTGGTAGTGTTCACTTCTTTCAAACACACTTTCGGCCTTTCCTATGAGCAATAATATCCTAGAACATTCAGAACAGTTCATATTCTTAAACTTCTGCAGGACTACCTGGTATTTCTAGAATACATTTCTATTATTCTTAATTTAGCCCAGGGTTTTTAAGGAAATCAATACAAGTACTGTTATGACAAACATACTACGTAATTATAGTTCTTTGTTTCAAGCTATTTAGTACTTCTAAAATTGCAGCACGTGAAGATAGTGGCTATGAAAACATAATACCATTTTAAAGGTTTTAAACAACCAGCAAATTAATGAAACAAAACCACTGTCCTTTCATTTTTCTGCCTCATGCCCTAAATTCCCTGCCTTTAATCTTCTATGCCCGTCTCCCACTTCACAGCTTGGCAGAAGCAAGTATGGGTGCGAAGACATTTGTGCCTGACAATAGAAGAAGGAAGTGTAGATGTGGCACTTAGGGACATGGTTAGGTGGTGAACTTGGCAGCTTTTAATGTTTGGACTGAATGATTCTATGATTCTGTGACACCAGGTGACAAATGGGTCAGACCTGCTGCAGAAAGCAACACTATGATTAGACTGGGGTGGCCGGAGGGGTTAGGTTTGGCAATGTCATCAGTCACACGGGATGGAGAATCACTGCATGACCTTGGTCCTTGGAAACAAAGTGGCCTGTGTTTTGACCTGTCTCCTGGACAGGGGTTATTGCCACATGGTAAGCGACTCCACATCTTGGAGTGGTGACTGCACTCCAAGACGGTGGAGTCACCGTTGCTGAAGGTGTTTAAGGAAAGACTGGACGTGACACTTAGTGCTACGGTCTAGTTGATGTGGTGGTAGTCAGGCATAGCTTGGACTTGACGATCCCAGGTCTTTTCCAAGCCAATTGATTCTGTGATTCTGTGGTATCAGCTTGACAAAGTCCTTCCCAAACTTATTGCAAATTAAAACACTGAGTTTCCTTATAGCTTTCAAAAAATTTTCCACTGAGAGGGTTGTGAAGCACTGGAACAAGCTGGGCAGGGATGGAGTCATCATGCCTGGGAGTGTTCAGCGAATGTGTGGATGTGGCACCTGCGGACATGGTTCACTGGTGAACGTGATGGTGGTTCTGTGCTGACGGCTGGACTTGACGATCCTAAAGGTCTTTTCCAAACTAAGTAACTCTGATTTTAAAAGACCTCAGCCCTTGGCCCATCGCGGGCGCGGTTCCTGCTGGGAAGTGTAGTCCATGATCTCTGCGGGCGGCCGGGGAAGCGGAGGCCCTGGACTACACTTCCCAGCAGGCACCGCGCCCAGGGCGGGGCGAGGGCGGTGGGCGCCCGGGGCGGACCAATGGTGTCGGTCGATGCTGGGAGGTGGCGGCGGGGCGGGCGGGCCGGCGGGGCCGCGGGCAGTGCGGGAATTTCGGACCGGGAGGAGGGAGCGGCGCCGGGCTCGGCGCGCCAGAGGTACTTGGGACCGGCGGCTGCTTCTGCGGTGTAGGTTGTTTAGGTTGTTTTTTGGTTCTTTTTTTTAGGAGGCGAGTTTTGGGGCGCTGTTTTGCTTCCTCTTTGCCCTGCCGAGCGTCTCCCATCCTGCTGTCGGGTCTTCCCGCCTCCCTGGCTCAGGAGGCCGGTGGTGCCGCCGGGGCCGCTCCCTGTTCCTCCTCCTCGTCTGCCTCCAGGGGTAGGGAAGGCGCCTTTCTTTCCCTCCCCGTGGCGCCGGAGGATCTCTGTGGGCCGTCACGGAGGGAGGGAAGCGGGGCAGGTGGGGCAGAGCTCCCTTGGTTTCACCCTTGGGGTCTCCTGCCCCTCTTCCCGGCCTGCCCGGAGTGTGGGCTCTAAACCTGCCTGTGGTCTCACCGGTCTAAGTTGCTTTCCTTCCTGTTTGTTTGTTTTTTAGCCCGAAGGCGAGGTGGGGACTGACACTTAGTGACACTTAAAGGTTCGTCACCTTCAGAATCATCCCGGTGAGGCATCACCTTGGCTGGGAGGCGTTGCTGAGTTGTGCTTTGAACATAATTTATTTTTTTGAATACAGACGTACAAATAACAAAACTCTGCGATTTTAGGGCCAGGACAGGCCTGTTGTGTAAGAATTGGGCTAGGCTGGTTTCGTCTGTCAGTGGTCGTGGTTTCTCTTCCTGTTTTCTCGCCATTTGCCTTCCTTGTTTAAGACTGAGGCACTCACAGGTAGAGTGAACCCCATTATTCTCTTTGGTTCTCGATTTGTGCTCAAGGACTAATAAAATACAAGCTTTTATTAATTTGTAGGGAATCCATGGGTCCTTTTTATCACTAACAAAAATACCAAAGCTGTTATGAAGCTTTCAGTAGCTATTACTATGTCAAAAGGCATGTGCCTTCCTCTGTAGGAATAAGCTGTCCACTTAATTCTTGGAGATAATCCCCAAGTAGGATAAGATTCCTAATGAATTTCAGAGCTATTGATTTTTATACAGTGGGCCAAATGGTCAAAAAGCCTTTTAAGTATCTCACTCACACGTATTAGGTATTTGCAGTTGGTTTGGTGCTGAGGTGATTTGGAGTGACAGATGATTTGATACCTTACAAAGCTCAGTTGTTTGTACTGCAATAACAGAGTGTCTTTCAGGATTTTGAGAACAATCTTAAATAGTGCTCAGAAGAAGATAGGGTATTCTTGAGAAGGCAATTTAAAATTAGTATCACAGTAATTCCTCTTGTAAATGACTGTTTCTTACCTCTGAACAACCTGCATTCTGAAATTCTAAGCCATCTTGGTTTGTTTAGAGAAACAAAGGAAAAAAGATGTTTATTTGGTCCAGTGTGGTGCTGTTGTGATGAAATGCTTCTCAGTAATGGTCCACCAGTGGCATTTATTAATTTTATCTTAAAATACTTTTTTTTTTACTTCTTGGGGATAGAACCCTAGTGCCTCTTCTTCCGTAAGAGCCGTTAATTGTGAGGTGTCTTAATAGTAAGGAAATTAGATTATGGAGGTTTTCACAGGAGAAACACGGTGATAGACCAGTCACAGAATGCCTGATTTATGCAAGAAAGTCTTTTTTCACTGTCTACCTCTCTTGGTGTGACAAGCCACTGACGTTTCAGTTATTGTTTGTGGTCCCTCCTGTGAAACAATTCTACAGTATTCAAAAGTCTTAAACTGTTGTGTTCTTTCTTTCCCACTCCTTGAGCAAAAGTTTGGTTTTGTTTTTCCTTGTCTTAATTTATTTTTTTTCCCCAGGCAGACTTAGATTTCTTGCTATGAGTGATAAACAGTGTTAATGATGCAAAGATTTCAGGTCTTGCTGTGGGACTACCAACTCTTGAAGAGGAGCACAGGTCCCCAGCATGCCTTCTCTGGGCTGAGAAAGAAAATAGGTCCTGCTAAGACAAACAACTGTGAAAATGACAATTTCCAGAGAATAAAAGTGGAGGATCAGGAAGAAACCAGTCTGACTTGACACACAGCAGAAATACTTCTTTCAAAATAAATTTGTTTTATATTCATTTCAGAGTTTTATTGATAACGGATGCCAGCAAGAATTGAGAAGTGGCTATTCATATTTATTCAAAGAGTTCAAGTATCACTCAAGTAGCAGCCATTGCAGACAGTGTTTGTAAAGATAACACCACTGATATGCAGACAATTTTGTATCAATAGTGCTATCTCAAGTACAGTGCATTCTGTTTCTTCTAAGATGTTTTATTAGGGAGGAGAATGAGAACCTTTGTAGTAGTAAGAGGCTTTTGGAGAGAGTTTAGACAAATAGACTTCTGTTATTCATACTTCTTAGTAGCAAAATCTTTGTTTTGAGCGCATTGTAGCCACATAAAATGCTGCTGTTTACAATCATGTACCTTGAAAATTGTTCTTGTCAGGCACCTTAGCTAAGTAGGGGCAGGTCTGATACTTGAATGATAGCACAGTACTTGACATCCATGGCACTGTTTCCAAGGACTTTACCATGATTGCAGGCACTAATGAATCAAGCTTCACAATACCTGTGGGATAGAAGATATTTCTGCTTATTGATGGGAAGAGGTAATTGAGATACGGAAAAGTTTAAGATGTTTTTTGATTTTCTTGGAGGAGTGGCAGTGGTGAATTTTTAAAGGTGATCTTAGGGAGAAGTAGATGACTTTATTCCAGTTGTGCAGTGTATGGTAGGCACCTCCGTGTCATGTTCATTGGTTCATAAGTTCCCTGACAAACCCCCGGTGTTTGCTGTATTGTGAATTGAAAAGCACACAGAATGTTAGAATTTGCACTAAAATGTCATTATCTTTTTTAACTATTTTTATATTTTTTTTCTAGCTCCATATTTTCACATAGAAAATTTTTGCAGTTTCCGGGTGTCTTTGGTTTCAAGCAGTAGAGGAGACATGAATGCATTTATCCGAATAAATGTGAAAGCATGTGCAGCCATTGCTAAAATGTTTCCTTGGATAACAGCTTTTTTGCAAAAGAGTGCTCAGTATTGTGCATGCTGCCCATTGCAAGCGATCACTGTTTGGCACCTATGGCCTACTGATAGCTTGACCAACTTGTAAGTAGGCACAGTGCCATCCTAACAGATGGGTGTGAATACAGACAGCCAAGAAACCATGTCTGTGTATCTAGTGTATTTGTTAAGGGCAGGGTTCCCAGCTGGGGACGTTCAAACTTATGTCCATTTTGAATTTTTGCATTTATGGATAAAGGGAAGTTGTCATTAATGGATTTTTAAAAAAAAAAATAAATACCTTCAGGCATACAATTATTGACCATGTTAAACAAAATAAGGGATGTGTATGGAAGAGGGAAATACCAGCTCTTCCTTTGATACCCTTGAAGAGTTATTTTAAGTAAATTTAATTCCCCTTTAAGTGAGGCTACTATCAAGAGTCTTGCTGTGACTGTCAGAGATGTGAAGCATATCAGTAGGTTTGTTTCAAGGGCCTGCCAGCCTTACTGTAAAAGAGGCCATGAAGTTTTCTTTTATGGGCAGCAATCTGTCCAGTGTTCAAGCACCTAACTGCACCTGTCCAAGTCTTGATAGCATTATTTGTAGTAACTCAGAGGTCAGGGGGTGCAGTCCTTCAAGCCCTCATCATGTCTCTTATATTGACAAGATACTGGCAATAAATTGTCTCTTAGCTTGAGGACAGTATGCTCATCTTGTATACGTTTTGGTATCCTTTAGATGACAGTGAGTGTGATCTTGTCCCACATCTGAGTCCTTAGGCAACACTACTGATTTTTGCACTTTTTCTCCTTATCTGAGTCAGCCTTGGGGTTCCAGACTTCTGGTTTATTATTTCATTACTGCTTCTAATGATTTCAGTTTGTCCTTTGTTTTAATCCATTTCCTGATGTGGGTGTTCTGAGAAGCTACTTAAAGGTCTGCAGTGATCTTTTTGGCCTGCTCTTATAAGTGATATCAATGTGTAGCCATTTCTGCCACTCTGTTCCTTCTGGCATGTTGACACCATTGCTTTCTCATTGGTATGGTCTTATCTGAGCTGGCTGGAATTGCATTTTGTGCTTGAAAGTCTCATTTTTCTCTGTAGAAAATCTGGAGAAAGGATCTTCCTCTAAGACAGTAAAGTATGTATCACCTTGAAGATAAAAAAAAAAAAGATGAAGGGATGTAGATAGAGAGGAGTTTCTTGAAGACTGTGGATAAAGCTGTGGGGTAAAGTTAGTCTTAAAATGTAAGTGTAAAATGTGTCTTGATTGTAGGGAAGAATGTTGCTGTGCAGAAGTGGAAATATGGAAAAGTAATGCAGAATTTAAACATCCTGTTTTTTGATAATGAGGAAGCTTGTGCATTGTAGGTATTGATAAACACCAGTCTCTTCCTGTGATGTATTTAATTTTGTTTTGTTCAAGTTACTCATTTAACCACAGTAGCTATTCAGATATGGTTCTTTGACACAAAGATACTTCCCAGATTGATAAGGACTCTGAAAAAACAGAACTTCAGCATGGAATGCTGTACCTTCTCTTCTGTATCGAATGACTGGTGTCTGCAAACTGCTTTCTGCCAGAATCCACTACTGTCTGACCACATTCTTTTAGATCTTCCATGTATGAAGGATGCAGTATTTCATATCAAATTTTCTTATTTGAAAATAGTTGATGCAATATGGGATTTCTGATTTAGGAGATTAATGCAAAATATACTGAAAACAATACAATTTTAAGTTACACTTGGTAAATTACAGCAATTGCAATACACAGTTCAGTCACAATACTAATGTGTTCACTCTCACCATGCTGTTGTCCCCAGCCACGGGGAAGGAATACCTGGATTGCAACCAGCTCAAGCCCATTGTTCTCTTCAAAGTTCTTTTGCTAGTTATTTAGTTTTTGCATGCTTATGTTGGACTGAGTTTCCTGTTCACTCCCTACACACTGGCCAGTCTTACTCTGGGAGACATTTACACCTGGGTTTGATCCACTTAACAATTCTGAGCTCCACTCAACTGTTTTCCTAAAACAAAGGCCACCCATCAGCCCCCTTTGTGTTGAGCTCAAGTGAGCTCCCTTGCATTATTGCCAGACCTCCTTGGGCATAGCACCATTTCCCATCTCCACCTTGTATTTTATCCATTGTTGGGCTTTATTCTGTCACACTTCACCTCTAGGGGTTTGGTCAATCACAGCTGCAGCCTTGAGTATTAGAGACAGAATAACACTTCCAAAATAGCATTTTCAGGAAACTTACAGTTATTCTTGCATTTAGTAAGTTGAAAAACGTTATGGGCTGCCCTCTTCAAATGTTAGTTGGGTGACAGACATTATTTGAGAAAGAAAATTTCCTGAAGATACTACCCAGGCAGAAGAGTCTTGTAGGAGAGGGAGTGCTTTTGGAACAGCTGTTTAGTTATGCAGTTTTCTTTTTAGGAAATTAAAGTAAGTCCTAAAGGAACATTAGAACTGAAAGAGGAAAACTGAATAACTGAGGTTAAGGTTATTGTGTTGAGGAGCTAGACTAATATGTAATAGGTATTTTGCTATCCAGAAACTTCCTGAATTGTGTATTAATATTCCTTTCTGCTTCCATCAAAATCATAAAATCCCACCAGTCAGAATGGTGTCTTTTAGAAAATAACTGTGACTCTACACAACTTTTATCTGCATAAGGTAGAGGGAAAGTTCATTTCTTTATGAAACAATTCTTGTAAAGAGACCTAGCGCACTAGGTCATGTCACTAGCTATGTCATGGCTACATATTCAGTAAATTCTTTTACTGCAGCAAAATCTGACTCTGCTAAAAACTCACAACATTTATTTGTTCAAAATAAGGCCTTCTGCTGAGAAGGACTTTAGGGTGATGGTGGATGAAAAGCTGGACATGAGCTGTCAAGCAGCTCAGAAAGCCTATTGTATCCTGGGCGGCATCAAAGGCACCGTGGCCAGCAGGTCCAGGGGAGGAATTCTGCCTCTCAGGTCTAGGGTTCCCAGCACAGGAGGGACATGCACCTGTTGGAGCGAGTACAGAGGACACCCACAAAGATGATTAGAGGCATTGAGAGCTTCAATAAGGATAGACTGAGAGAGTTGGGATTATTCAGCCTGGGGAAGAGAAGGCTCTGGGAAGACCTTGGTTTGCACTTAGAATTCATGCCAATGAAACTGCTTACTGCATTTTTTAAGGTATCTTTGTAGTAGCAAATTATAACTTAAACAACCCATACTTTTTCATGCTTCTAACAGATTTCTACATAAAACAAATTGGATCAGCATGTAACCTATGCTTTTTTTAATTTGTCCTTCTCTCCTTTCTCTCTCCAGGGAAAATGCCATATAATAAGAAGACTGCTGGAAAAAGAGCCCCTGCAAAAAGGAAACTTGCTGAAGTATTTGCTCTGGGGGAGGTTCTAGCAGATACATCAAAAAAAGAATGGAAATTAGGTGTCCCTATAGGGCAGGGAGGCTTTGGACGCCTATACCTTGGTAAGTGTATTTATCTTTCATAATGGTTTAAAATGAAGAGTGAGATGTTTATCCTCATTCAAAACAATGGAATGTTGACCCTAACTTAGAAATACAAAGTGTCTTCACGTGATCTTTACTAGAACCTTAGCTTGGATCAGGGTGTTGGAAGAAGATGACAGGAGTAAACAAACAGTAATTTTAAACAGTAGTTGTATGATTTTCCAGTGGTAGTTCCTTCTTTTTTTAAACCAAAATCTTTATTACTTTTTAGCCATGGAAAAGGCAGTTTAGTATTTATTTGAATTTGATTTTTGGTCTGGCTGAAATACTGGATTTTTGCATGAGTGTTTTTATAATGACAAATTCTGAACTGAAGCTGTCTGAGTATATTCTGTGGAGGCTACTGAATAGCCATTATTTGGGCAGGTTTTGACTTTGGGGTTGCTTTGATTTTTTTCCATTGCCTTGTAAACTTCTGATGTGTACATTTTTTTTAATGTAACTAATGCTCAAAAAAAATCAAAATTTTGGACTTCACAGTTTAAACCATCAGTAAAATTCTTGTTTTGCACTACTGTTACTGAATACAAGGGAAATTTTTTAAAGTGAATAGTGTTCCTTACTTAGTATCTCTCGAACAGTTGAACAGATAAGAGAGGTCTTGAGGCTTATCTACTTGATTGCCCCAGTCATTTTTCAAACATTTTGAATGGATGAGAGTTAATGTGATCACTATGATATGGTCTTGGTGAAAAAGTTGTACTGAATTCATTTGGAGTTGGAAAACAACAACAAAAAGTCTGTCCTGCTTTTAAAATGAACAGACTGCAGCATAAGTGGGTTAAGAAAAGCAGGACCAGTGTGTGGCTTCTTGCCAGAGAAGCTTTCAATTACTTACTCAGCCTTGCTCAATGAGCTACTAAATTTACTGGAGTTCTAACTCACTCAAATTGTGTAGTTCTTCATGTTAGGAATTCCTGCTTTGTTGAAGCCAAAGTGTGCTCTCAGCTTCCCCATCATTTGCACAAAGCTGTGACCCTGACTGTTCCTGTACTTCATACTTGCCTAACTTGATGTCCTTCATACCTGTATCCTCTGTCACAAATATCAACAGCTTATTACCAACAGAAAGTCACTTTTGGATACGTGGCATGGCAACAGAGTAGAGAGAATTTATTTTTCATCTTTATGTCCACAAATGCATATGTTTATCAGAGTCCTAGAAAACAAACAAAAAAAAATTGACTAGGAAAAACTTACTGGATAGTAAAAAATAATTCTTTTATTTAGTAAACTGCCTGTTCTCCTCAAACAGAAGGGAGAATGCAAGACTATACTCATATACGGTAGCCTTGCCGTACATCCTAGTTCTCTTACCAATGCTAAGGTACTGGTCTGTGTTCATGTCAGTACTTAATTACTTCGTCATGTGTCTGTCCATGCTGCATAGCAAAAAAGTGTGTGCTTTGTGACAGTTTGCTCTCCTCCTACTAATAAAAGCTTCTTTTTTAACAGCTGATGTTAATTCTTCAAAGTCGGTTGGCAGTGATGCCCCTTATGTTGCGAAAGTGGTAAGAGAGCATTTGAATCTTCGCAAATTGAAAATATTTGTTCTAAAATAGCATGTGTAAACATCTTCTGAAAATAATGCAATTGCACAGTGCTGTTTAAAATAAAAGTGTGGTGATATAAAGGAACACAGGTGAGAATTGGACTCCTGTGTATGAGGAACATCATAATGGAACATCAGTGGAGTTGAGAAAGATTCATAAAATGGATCATATTCTGTTTCATTTGCTTCCTATAAAGAGCCCAGTTATCACCAAAGGAATGAAATCTGGCTAGCTTTTGGAGAATTTCTGTGATTCAACAGTGAGTCTGTGTGAACTGTTGCTCACCACTGGATGTTGGTAAACTGGCAGATGGCTTGGGAATAGAAAAAACAAAACCTTGATTCCCAAGGTCTCCACAGATACAAAGTGCTTTAAGTGTTTTATTGCAAACCACATACCTGTTCTAATTCCTATTGAATTAAAATAGCATTGACTCATAATTTTTTTAACCTAATGATTTTAGAGAAGAAAAAGAATTGTTGATACCTCATTTTTAGCCCTGTGTAGCAAATCAGCCCATTGTTTTTGTAACTCAAAATTTTCTTACGTTTTTAGTCTTAAAAAAAGAGTTGTTTCATTTGGTTTGGCTGTTTCTCTTCCTAAGGTCAAAAGAATTTTTCTTAAGTTTTTCCGGAGTATTTGGTATAGATCCTACTATCATATATGATTCCCTGGTAAAAAGTCTAAGTAAAAAAATCAGGGAATGTGGGAATAGCCATAGTAGATCAACACCCTTGATTATCTTGGTGGCACTTCTGCTCCTGTGCCTAAAACAAATACCAGAAACCTGTACAAGAACTTCACAGTGTAAAAGATTAGTTTTTCAGCTCAGTTCAGAACTGCAGTGTTCTAACATTTTATTTACTAAACTATATGATGATGCTGAAATGCTTTGCTGCAATAGCTGGCCACATTGTAAATATGTTAATACTTTTAACATTTGTTCCTGAAACTAAAAGATCAGGTTAAATTAGAATAAAATACATTTTAGTTAATATGTGCCTTTGATCTTGATCTGCTGACTAAAGGGAAATTCTAGAGTACTGGTTTTGATACTGTTCAGATGCCCCAAGGTGCAGTTTGTGATGACCCTGTTTCCGAAATGTTGTCCCTTGCTGAAGGAAGCACTATGCTTACCATGCAAATGTCAGGCTGCTACGCTTTCAGCATCAGCCGGCTGCTGCTGCTGCTGCCTTATATGTTGTGGGCAGGAATTCTGGATAGACCAGGAACCCCAGCCTGCAGCTGAGAGCTTCAGTATGTTCAGCCTGTGCTGTTGAGGGCAGGGGTGTCCGTCACGCAGGAATTATGGCCTGTTTCAGAGGCAGATAACAGACAGTGAGACCATCAGCAGTGGCTTGCCTGTAAGAGGCAGCGGCTTCTAATTGCTGGCTCCTGCTGAGTTTGGACTGATCAGGAAGCAGAGCACCATTTAACCTTGATGGAAGAATCTGGTTTGACTTGCTTGGAAAATCATCAGATATGCATTAGTGTATGCTGTGTGTAATTACTATCCCCCTCTTTCCCTGAGTTTGAAACCTGTCCGTCTGCTTCTCTTCTCCACTTTAGGCTGTGAATATAGGAGTTGCCCCAACTTTTGGGTTGCCTTTATGCCAGATTCACTTTGCTGCAGCATTTTGTAAATACTTCCATTACTAATATCCCAGATGGCTACTCACTTCTAATTTATCTTTTATAATTTTGTCTTTATGGCAGTACAGACTAGCCCCAGTCTTTGTGCTAGCCTCACAAATGACCCATAACATATTATGCCTCTACAGTCTAGTATAACACAACTACGGATAAGAGCCCATTTTCTGATGCCTGGGTGGTTGCTAGTTGATGCATCAGCTGAAGCAAAGTGGTTAACAGCTTTGAACAATTATTAGTGTTTAACAAAATATGTGCTTCTATAGTAATGTTCTTCAAATTAAGCTATTAAAGCAGGAGGGAAATTGGCTTAGTCTTTGACATATCCTCATAGTATTGATGTCTGAACAGTATGAAATGAATCACAGTTTTTATTAAAAAAAGAAATGCTTTTTAACATGTGGACCTTTCAGATGTCATTGTTCAGGAGTGGATGCAGGGTTTAATTACACTTCATTAAGTTGCTGACTGAAAAAGATCAGAATTCTTAAAGTACTACTTGAAATTTGTTGGGTGTTGACATGTACTCCATAATCGCTTTCATTATGATATGTTTTTGAATAAGGCATTAATTTCAGTTGTATAAGTCATGTGTTTAGAATGATCCTGGGCATAAATCTGTAGAAGTTTGGGAACTAGTGTAGCAAATAATGGACATAATTGTGTGAGCTTTTTTAGCATAGCTTATGCATTTATTTATCTGTATGTAAAATTAATGGTATTGTGGGAAAACACCTTCATAGTCAACATGTAGAACTATTTTGTGGTTAAATCATTTATCCATTCCCTCAAGTATGAAAAGGTAGCAGATTTTCAGCATTTGCTCTGAGCAGAGAAGGATATATCTCTTTTTCAGCACTAAGACATATTTTTTGGTAGCATAATTTATTTATAGATAAATATTGTAAGAATTTTTAACACCTACAGTTTTTCTCTGTATTTTAGTGAGAAAATAACATTCAGACCTGAATGAATGAAAATTATATATAAGATAATTTATATTCTAATTAAAATAGAATATTAATGGATTATGCTACACAGAAACAAGTGAATGGGTCAAATAACATCTGTCTGAGACAACTGCAGTATAGGAATTTAACTTCTTATTTATTGCTTCTGGTCTGCTTATATAATCTCTGTGTTGCTAGTTTGTTGTCCATTGCGTATAAATAAAAATCTGTGTGTGTGTTGATCAGTCAGTCAAGCTGTGTTTGGTTTTGTTACTTTTTTCTGCTGCCTGGCTGAAGTCTGACTGTTGGTCCCACAAAGAGAGGCCAGAAAACTGTTGTCTTGGCTCCATTGTTTATCAGGGCAGTGCTGCTGGAGAAAGTGAGGTGGAGATAGGTGGTGGGTTTGTAATTGAGGGTCCAGGCCTGGGAGTGGTGCCCAGGCTGATCTCTGCTCTCACTCTGACCTGTCTTCCTGACTCTGCCCCTGCGCCCAGACATCAGTGTGCGCTGCAGCTCGCGGTGTTTGATCATCTGTTTGATCTCTTTACATTGCTACCTTAATGTCAGGCAGCAGTAAACTTCTGTTAGCTGAGTGGTATAGTCTGGCCCTTAGCAATTTTCTGTGTCACTGCATCTGCATTTAAAAGTTAAAAGGTAAAATTAAAACCATTTAAAATTGATGTGTATCTTAGAACTTCTCTTAATATCATGTTATTGTGTTATTTCTGGGTTTATTTGTCAGTGTAGAATGTTCCAAAACAGGTATTTTTACTGAAATAGGATGACTGTGGACATATATGAGTAATTAGACTAAAATATATTGCTTAAACTCATCTCAAAATCAATCAGTCAAAAATTACAAGAGTTGAAATCACTTTTTTTTTTTTTTCATATAACAAGTTCTGGAAATGTAGTGTCAAGGTACTTGCCTGTTTGCTATTCTTGCAGTATCTCAAAGCTTTGGTGTTTTCATATGAATTTTTCTCTTGAACTTTACTTGTTACATGGTTTCCATAGATTTGTCCCTTGAAAATGGAACTGAAATAAGTTATGTTCTGTTAAATACAAGGTAGGCTCTGTAGTCATAACAGGTGTAGTTCTTATAATTTAGTTTAAGAGAAAGTTTGGAATCCCGTGTTATTTTTATCTCTGTCAACTAACGTATGAAGGGAACAAAATGCCTTATGTTCAGCAAGAATTTAACTTTTGTTAAGATTTTTTTCATCAAGTCGTTTCAGGTGTTATTTTAAGATCACTAATGGCTACTGCAATTGATGCAATCCAGCTTTAATCTGGAAAATCAGAGATAATGAGTGTTTTTTAATGTTCTCTGCTAAACTTTGCCAATTATTGGTAATATTTCTATACTTTTGAGTTAATTTGTTATTCTTCAGTTTTTCGTTATGGGACAGTATTCTTTGATACCCTTACTGTTAAGCGATTTATAATAAAAATAAGTTTTTAGAGCTAAACTTGTATAAAAAGAAGATATTCTATTGAGTTTTTCAACAGTGGGTAGAGCATTTGAGGGAGAATATGCTTTTATAGGGTGAATGTTACATTTTATGAGCTTTTAATAATTATTAGGCAGTAACACAGCAGTTTTTAACCAATTTTAAATTGTCTTAAAGGAACCCAGCCAGAACGGACCTCTTTTTACTGAGTTAAAGTTCTACATGCGAGCTGCTAAGCCAGATGAAAGTAAGCAGTCTATTGAAATGTTTTTAATGAATTACAAGCATTTAGGAAAATAGAGCCCATAGGAGTAAGGTCAAACTTTAAGGGAATTTCTTTAGGTAACTTTTGAAATTATTTTTAAATTATTGACATCTAATTCAGACATATAGTAAATTAGAGTCTTGATCAGACGTTCTGTATAGTTCTGTTGATGGTGTTGTCTAAATTGAAACTTGAGCTACATCTCTGTCCCTACAATGAATATATTGTTAACTTTCCAGTGTACTTTGCATACGTTTCCCTGAAATAAGCAGCTCACAGGTATGCAGAAACTGTAAGCGATGTGACTACTCCCTTTTTATGTAGGTCTACTGATGCAAATTAATGAACTTTATTTGTATTTTCAGTTCAGAAGTGGACTAAGTCCCATAAACTGAAATATTTAGGTGTACCAAGATATTGGGGTTCTGGCTTGCATGAAAAAAGTGGAAACAGGTGAATATATCTTTTGTTGACATATATTGGAATTTATTTCACCCACAACCACTATCCCTTTTAAGCTAATTTACTTTATAAGGTGTATTTCACACTTACCTTTGCTTTTGCTACAAAGTTTCCTGTTCATGGCAGGGTGTGTTTAGGGATTATATGAATGAATACATTTTATCTGTATTCTGCTTGTTACTCATATTTGTGTCTATTGTATTCTTTCTAATTTAGATTTCATTTCTTATGTTTGCTGTAATACAGTCATGCTTTATATGTATATGTGGTTTAGAAGCTTTTTATATTTTAATTAAAACAAAGTCATCTTCTAATGTGCAAGTCCTTGAATAATATGACTACCTTGAAAGTTTTTCTTGTGTGCACTTGAAATATTTTCACTCTCAAATATTAAGGACTTTGTGCTCTCTCAAATCTATTTTATTTTCCCTAGGGATAGGTTTTATTTTTTTTTTTTTTTCTTACTCTCTGAGCTAGAATAATTGTTAGTATTGTTCCCTGTCCTGAAGGGTTTTCGTTACTTGGGTTTTAATGTTGATACCTGTTTATGTAATAGCACTTGTTTCCTAGTGGGCTTTATTTACACATCTGTGCTGCAAAGGAGTTTTAGTACTTCTCTGGCAGCTTAAAGTACGTCAGGCTTCTCTGTGTGGAACAGGCTTCTCTGTGTGGCAGTCGGTATGTATGCCTTAGTATGTCAGAAATATCAGTGTTTCAGTAGGTCCTCAACTGTAAAACTAATTTAATGTAAAAACAACAATTAAAGTAAATACAGCAATTTTTTGTTTTTATCCTGCAAATAAATGTGTCTTTGCATTCAGTGTTTAATGCATGAATTTCTTTAATATAGCCACTGTGAATTTTTACAGTTCTTCGTGCACCAGTTTGGCTATGACAGAGAATATCAGAACACCTTTGGCAGCGAGAAGTTTTTGTTAATAATAGGTTAAAAAGTTTGCAATAGATTTCAATAAACGAACATTTTAAGTAACCTTATTGAGTCACTTAAGTAATTTATAAAGTAAGGAATGTATTTTTGTAAGTAATTGATGCTTGGTTTTGCCGATAGTGAGTTACAATAGGATGTTTTCCTCTGTGAGTACTTGTTATTGTGTTGCATAACTGGAATAAAGAGCAGTTCTCTTGATGGACGAGCTTTTGACTAGCTGATGTAAAAAAAGGTAAGAATTGATGTACAGCATTAAAAGATAGTCAAGTATTTCCCACAGTTTCTTTTGAGAGAATCAGTGATTTGTACAGTTAACACACAGATAAAATACTTTGCTAAGTGCAATTCAGTAACTCTGCTGTTTTTTTTTTTCCTGCCCTTGAATTTAGTTATCGATTTATGATAATGGACCGATTTGGCAGAGATCTTCAGAAGATGTATGAAGAGAATGCAAAGCAATTTTCCCGTAAAACTGTACTACAATTAGGCCTGAGAATAGTAAGTTTAAAAAATACATTATATTTTCACAGTGTCTTCCCTGTGCAAGTCTCAGTTCGGTCCCCCTTCTGTGCTGAGTCCAGGTCCTCTGCTGGGCGGACCTGGGTACTGCATTTACATGACTTTTGTTTTGTTAGCTTGATATTCTGGAATACATCCATGAGCATGAATATGTGCATGGAGACATCAAGGCCGCAAACCTCCTTCTGAGTTACAAGAACCCTAATCAGGTATTTCTGATGCATTTTATTCCTCATGTTTTAAACCTTCTATTTGACAACACATGAAAGTGCTTTGAACCTGTGAAATCTAGCAGAAGCTCATTTTTAAGAATTTATATGGTAACATTATTTCTGCTTGACATTTATATCTAGTTAATATTCTATGATTTTTAAATGCATTTTGCTGGACAGTTATCAATTGACGATTTGGCCTAAATAATATTCTAGAGAAATTCTCGAGATTAAAAAAAAATTGACTCACAAATAGGTATGTGCAGGTGGAAGCCTAAAATTATATAGCACACTGGTAAATTATGTTTGCCTGTCTGCATTGTTACCTCATTCCTTTGTTCAAGAAATCCATCGGATA
>JAWWES010000168.1:49703840-49731997 GCA_035583135.1 Lophotriccus pileatus
TACTTGAAAAAATTGGTCTTTAAAGTGTTTATTGTTCCACTTGATTTATGGAAGTCTTTCATTTTTCTGCATTTTTAACTCTCTTTACTATTCAAACAATGCATATTAGAGTTTCAGAATTATGTATGTGTTCTTGCCCAAATGTTTTAGCTTGTGAAAGATGTAAAATAATTTCAGTTCTCTTAAAGTAACTGTGGTGTTAGTGAGTAGCAGTAGTATGTAGTATTGTTCAAATGAGACAGCTGACTTTGTAGAGGGTAGCACACTAAGTGCATTTTTAAGTTTATGGACATTGTTTCCTTTTTTTTTTTTTCATAATTTAATTTTACTGGTAATAACTGACTATTTTACTGTACTTGTCTTCTACATCAGCAAGAAATGACTTCTAGATCAGACTGAAAAATAATAAAACCTATCTGGCATATTGTTTTCAAATCATAGGTAGTAAGATTAATAAAAAACTGAGAAAGAATCATTTAAAGTGGAACAGTCACCATTTTTAATACTTTTAAAGAAGTTATGAGAATGATTGGGAGTTTCATTTATCATTTGCATATTTTTTGTATTCATGGTTCTTTAACCTCGGAATTCTTTGTGGCAATTACTAGGTGTACTTGGTGGATTATGGACTTGCCTACCGATACTGCCCTGAAGGAGTTCACAAAGCATATAAAGAAGATCCAAAAAGGTGTCATGATGGAACTATTGAATATACCAGTATTGATGCACACAAGGGTGTGGGTAAGGATGTAAAACTCTTCTCAACAACAGGCATTTGTACATCCTTTTTTATAAATACTTTAAAAAACTCAATGCAGCAAATAAACAAACTAGGTTTCTGAATCTATAAAAATGTTTTTCTTATTTTTCTTTTGTTCCCTATGGATTATGCTGGCCTTTTTAGTTTCAATTCACTAACTTTTACTTACTGTATTTTCAATGTAACTTTCTTAACTAGAGTTCCTTAATTTATAAAGACTGTTAAGATGTTTAACGTATTGCTTTTTACTAAGCAGAAATGGAATAGTGCTTGTGATATCTTGATAAAAAATAGGGCCTGTTTCCAGGAGAAAAATAGTTTCTGTTATTAATGTGGAAATATTCTTGTTTTTAAGTCAATATTTAGAAATTTTTTAACAAAACGTCACTTAATTAATTAATTAATTATATTTATCGTCACTGAACATCAATAGGCAAAAAGTGAGAAAAGGTTGAACATGGAAAGTACAAGTCTGTGTCTGATTAGACGTTGAGGATTTATAGTGAACACTAATTTCATTTTCTTAATTCTTAAGTTTTGCTTTATTAACATACAAGTGTGTTCTGCTAAAATGAGAGTTGTTGAAAATGATTATTTACTTTAGGATGAACTGTTGCATCTCTGCTTAAAGCTGAACATGAGCAAAGATGACTTGATTTGCCTAGTTATACTACTGGTAGCCTGTGGTCAGTGTACGTGTGGGTTGTTTTGGGTTTTTTTTGATGGTGTATTTTTGGGTGTGGGTTTTTTTGTGAAGGCTTAGAGATCTGATCTCTTACTGTCCTCTGTTCAGTTTTCAGTCCAAATAAAATAATTCAGCATTGTAGAATATTTTTTTCAGGAGGTGGGGTTTCAGCACTACTACCTTTTTATAGAAGAAGGGAAGTAAAAACTGTTTTGAACAGAAAGTCAATCACTTTGCTAACTTGTTCTATTTTCTTCCACAATTTGACTACTTAAAAAGCTTCCCAAAATGGGATAAGTGCAGCATGTCATGTTTTTGAATAGAAGAAAGAGATGGATAAAGGACTTGAAAATGAAGTTATCCTTCTAGATGTAGGAAAAATATTTTTTCCTTCTTAGCTTTTATGCTAAACTAAAGAAATAAGTAACATATACAGTAGTATTACATTGTCAGGATTGACTTTCTATGGTCCTAACATATTTACAATTTTTTACTGTTGTTAAACTGTATGTGCTTTATTATCTGATGTAATGGTTGTTTTTTTTATGTGTGGGTATGTATTTAGCACCATCGAGACGTGGTGATCTGGAGATCTTGGGTTACTGCATGATTCATTGGCTTGGTGGCCATCTACCATGGGAAGATAATTTGAAAGATCCAAATTTTGTCAGAGACTCAAAGATCAGGTGAGAAAATGACTTGTTTTCATTCACTTTTGAAAATGAAAATATCTTACTATAGAAATGTACTTTAAGTATGTTCACTTTTGGTGAGTAGTCTATTTTGTATACCCTCCAGTTTCCCTTCAACATATCTCATGTATCCTTGACTTGTAATTGCACTTCACTTGTACTGTTCTACTGTCTTCTTTTGCATGTGTGAGATGCTTATTTTTCCACCAGAGTATTGTCACTTTAGAATATTGCCATCAGAAATCACTCTTACCAGAATGCAGGTAACCATTAGTTCTGCTTTACAAGTGTGGACTATGAGTAGCCTTTATAGCACCATACGATGAAGTCAGTGACAGAGATGGAAGCTAAATAGGAATCCTAAATGTCTTTGAGTATCATTCCAGCTAGAGTACTACTACTGTGGCATTTTTAAATTATTTTTCATTTTGTCCCCCAGCCTCACTATTAACATTCCTTCATGTTCTCCTCAGCCCCAAAGAACCTTCTTATGTCAGGTATTTAATATGAAGGGAGCTGTCCCAGCACAGCAGTCTCAGTCTTGTTAACAAGTATTTGTCATCTGGCTTCCTTAGCATTGGTATGTGAGGGTTTAAAATGGACCAGTTCTTTTTCTTCAGTCTTCTACTTGCTTACTTTTATAAGAATCAAAAACTGTTGAACAAAAACTTACTGTGTTTCAGGTAGCCCATCTGTCATTTGTCAGGTTCTCAAATGTACTGCACACCTAAAAATGTCCACACTAAGTGGAAGATGTATGTAGTAGTGTTTCCTGCGTCTTACAGTGGCCCAAGCTGGGTACTTAGAAAGTTTATCAGAACAGGGCAAGATTAAAAATTCAAAAGAAACAATAGTTTTGAACAATTTTGTTTTTCAGATGTAGAGATAATATTTCCGTTTTAATGGACAAATGCTTTCCTGAGAAAAATAAACCAGGTAAAAGGACCTATTTTTAAATACTTGTTTACTGAAGTTTGTACCTATTTTTCTTCTTCCTTTCAATCAGGAACAACAGTGGCATGAATTAGAATGTTGCTTAAGAGAAGTTTAGGCACTTTTGGGTGTAGTTGTATGAACTGCATTGCTTCTGGCTAAGGACAGCATTAATTGGAAACATGGAATGTGTAAATTGATTTTTCACAACTGAATTTTAGAGCAAAAATTAAAAAGTAGTGCAAACTTAAAGTATAGATTGTTCCTAGTTGGCATTGGTGATTTGCTGAGTACATTACAAAAACCCCCTAACTCTATCAGAAATACGCTTTCTCGGTATCCTCATACTTAGTTATTTCCAGCTATTCCTGGTGATCAGAAGAGTTTTCTCTGTCAAGTGTGACTTGCATGTTTTCAGAGTGGTCTAATGTTTTACGTATTATTTAATACATGTTTCAGCCTTGAACTGATTAAGTTCTGAGATAACACTGAATTTACTTTTCCACATTTTTATATATAGACATAAGAAATACAGTGTAAACAAGGATTCATTGATGAAGATTGGCCTATTACACTTTTTTATGACTGACTCTTCATTGCAATGAACAGGTGAAAAACAGTGATGCTGTCATCACTGGGTAATGAACCTTGGCATAATTTTTTTCTAAAACATGTTGTAGTAAAGATGCAATTATTAGGGGTTTATAAATAAACATTTCAAAAATAGCATAAGTAGTGCATGCATAATTTCTGTCTCTTTTGTGGTAAAAGTGAATGATTAAAATGTTTTCAAATAGAAATTAATTGGAGGTGCCATTTCTTTAGATGAAATAGCCAAATATATGGAAAAGGTGAAGCTACTGAGCTATGAAGAGAAACCTGTTTATCAGCATTTTCGAGAAATACTTCTGCAAGGTCTCAAAGCCATTGGGCAAAAAGATGATGGAGTTCTTGACTTCGGCTTGTCAGAGAATGGAGACTTTCAAACAAATCCCGTACAAAAGGTTTTACTCTAAAAATTCTTGTCAGCTTCTATTGCATTTCATTGAGCTAAGTAAAAGTTAGAGTGGTGCTGGAAGCAGGTGCCATGACTTCATTCAGTAGGAAATAATTAAATAATGAAATGTTTCAGTCTTAGTCATACACATTATTTCTCTAACTCAGCTTTGCTAATCGATATTACAACTTTATGCAGAATGAAGTTTGTAGGTGTACTTTCATAATAGATAGTACCTTGGACAACAAGGTATATCTAAATATAATGACATTTGAATAGATGAACATTTGGCTAATTTACTTATTTCTTTAAATTGGTAAAACTCCAGACGGATCAAAGTACGCGTAAGGTAAAATTATTCTAGTTTTTGCTTCATATTAGTTTTCTTTCCATGACTAGTCCAAAGCTTAGTTTTAAGTGTATGTTTTTATGCCAAATATTTGATTTTGGAATTCACATATTGAATTTACCATAATCTAATATGTTATTTTTGAGTCTTAACTGTGTTCGTAGGCTAGGAGTATTTTATTCTTTGTATTTAAGAAGCCTTAAATTGGGATTTGAATTCCCATTTGAATATGGCATTAGGAACTTTTTAAGCTTTAGGGAAAGTGTATGTTAAAATGGCTTCTAACAATAATCTGGCTAGATAATGGGACAATAAATACTATTTCATACTTCAAACTGCATTTATTAGTTCTTTATTTACATTTATTAGTAGCAGGTGGGTAGTTTATTGGTTCCTTTAGGATGAACCAGGGAACTGAGAATACAGGGTAATGGTACAAGAATGTTGCCTGCTTACGGACACAGTCAGCAAGCAGTGTGTTAAAGATGGGGAAAGAGCAGAAAAGAAAAAAAGCTGTAGGATTCTAAAGTCTGAGGATATATGTCCAGCTTTTCTTACTTCTTTTTTGCCCAGTAAATAGTATTTTGGCTAAAATTGTACAGCTGTGGTCTCTATATGAGTATTTTCTACTGAACTGTGTGTCCCAAAGGAGAGTTCAGTAGCATAAGTTCTTCTGTTCCCCCTGTGGTTTGACATGACTTGAGACCTGTATTTTGGGGAAAAAAATAATCTGTTTTTAATGGTTGGCTGGTTTCTTTGCTGAATAAGTTGGCCTGCTGCAGAGCCAACATCTGTGACCTTTAATGTCCTTGTCCAGCAGAGATGTCTGGTGCACATTTTTAGTGGAATAAAATTTCAAAAATCTTATTTCTTTAGCCAGTATCGGTCAAGACCATTCCCAAAGGGTGGGATAATACTTTTCCATAGGTTCTTACCTACTGGCATCAAATAGGAGCTTGTTTTTACATCGGGGTTTTTTTTTTTGTTGTTTTTTTCCTTACTCTGAAGAACCATGTGCATGGTCAGCTTGCTCAGTTCTCATAAATAAGTTCAAGCACTTGGATAAAACAATGAGTGTTACTGGCCCATTTGAGTAAGTGGTTTCAGTGATCTGCTTCCTGTTTCAGTGGACTTCATGCCACTTCATGCCAGCTACTGCTTTTGACCAAACATTGGGACAGATGACCTTTCCTTCCCTGTAGGATTTTTGTAGGCCTTGTAACAGCAGTGGTATAGGCTAGGGTAGAGGAATAGATTATGTCAGTTCTTTCTAGGATGAATTTTTCACTTCTCTTCAAGAATGAATGAAAAGAGGTCTTCAGCAGGATGTCTCCCTTCCAGAATATACCTTTGGGAATTCGTGCTACTCGGTTTTCTTCCAGAGGATATCAGACATTAATGAGAGTCTAATAGAACAGAAAGACAGTTTGTACAAGTTGAGTTGGACACTTAAAAACATGGAGGAAGAAAGGAAGAATTAAAATGATATATATTTATATGTATTTTCAGCTGTGATGGGGAGCTCAACCTGATGACTTGGAGTTTTAAAATAAACTCCAGATCCCAAACTTTGTTAAAATCTGCTTTCTATAAAGATAATTTACCACTGATCAGTAGTATCTTGCTTCTGAGAGCCAGTATCTTCTAGCACATGCTGAATTTCTTTTGGTATGCTTAATGTCTACTTTGGAAAAGAAAAATGCAGTCTGGCATCTATCTTTGAGAAGATTGTGACCTCAAATACAGAATATCTGTGACATTTTGCCCCTACTGACCTTTTAGTCACAACAAGTCTTAACACACCCACTCTTCACTTCTTTTGGTGCAATTGACCATATTTTCTTAAATCAGTTATATTTGGTGTTCTGAAGTTGTGCTGTTTCATAGCTAGGAGACAATATTTCTAGCTTCTCTGTAAATGCACTCTTAGAACATAGGATTCTCCTGTGCTTTCAGCTTGCATAGATAATTGAGCCATGGTGGGCATTATATGTTGCATAGAAGGATGTTGTTCGGGAATCTCAGTATCTGGGTAAAATCCACAGATGTCTGCTTTATTAAAAGTTAGCATTTTATTTTTTATATCATGACTCAAGCTTTCCCAGATGTAAAAGTAAATGAAATACAGTCCACTGTTCGAGGTTTGTTTTTTTTTTTTCTTCTGTATAGTAAACACATGTTGGTTTGTGTGTAGTGTTCTATAACAGTTCTAGAAAAACAAGAAGCTAGCAGTACTGCAGGTTGAAGGAAGTATTTTGAGCTCTTGACTAAATTATTTAGTGCAAGGACCACATCTTACCGTTGTTCAGTGCTGAAGAGTTGCTGGGAAATATTGAGAGTGAAGTAACCTGGAAAAATATAGGTCTTGGTGATTTTTGGTTCCTTCTAACGGTTCAGATGTGCAGGTGCTGCTTTTGTCGGATGAATTCTGCCTGATTTCTACTGCTATGTAATTCACCTGCATCAAGATTAAGAAACCACTTTTTATTAAATAAGCTTGGAAACAAGATAAATGTATTTTGCTTTTGTGTAGCATGTATTGAATATCTGTTTTTCTGATGAGCGTTTAAAATGTTTCCTACTACAATTGGGAGGAATGCATTATCTCTCATATAAAAGCAGTGCAGTGCTGAAATAGTCCTCCTTAATTTTGGTCAGAATGAACAAAAGTGTCTGTGTTTATTCCTGCCTAATGCATCACAAATCTGCTGACATGCTAACCTTGGAGTCTTGGCTGGCGGTAATCAGGCCTGTGCACCGGCAGGAAAGATGTACCTAATGCACTCCATCAGTGCAGTTTGCATATGGAAGTTCTCACAGGGGAGCTGCCCTGTGCCAGCTGAGGGTTACCTGCCCACTGCAGTTATTGTATGTAATTATCGAACCAATCTGTTCAGCCCAGCAGGGTTTAGATGGTAATCATGAAGCAACACTTTGGAAAGGAAAGATGTAATGCACTCTCCCCTTCTCTTGTGAGCTGTGTGAAGTTGTAGCCACTTTTAAAGCTGTATTAGTAAAGCTCTAGTCTCACACAATTAAAAAAAAATTAAAAAAAAGGAAAAGGTAAACTCTTCTATCTTCCTCACTTTTCATCTGTGTCTGATACAGGTCAACTCATCCTTTGCAAAGATCATGGCTTTAAAACAGTAATTTTCAATAACCACTTTAAAAATACTTTGTAACAGTAAGATTAATTGGAATACACAGATAATAAGAGTTCTATCCATTTAGAGGTTGTAAGATAATGTATCTAGAATAGAGTTCAGATTTCCCAAGTACCTTGGGAAGATTTTTCGGTTTGCTCCTTTGTAACAGTGATTCAATGTAAATTAAAAAAACCCCACAAGTTTTGATCATAAAGACTCATGTTTTCATACATTAAAATTTCAACTCCTGAAGTGATCTGCAGATAGGGGAACTGTCCTTTTAAATTGTGTATTGCTTAGTACTAGTATTCTTGTGTTAATATACAAATAAATTTTCTCTATGACTAGAGACATTTTATCATATATGAGGAAATAATGCTTAAAATTAGGGAATATCTTGTGAAGATAAGATATTTTCTACTTGGTATGGTCTTCCCTGCTCTTGGGTTCAACTGCTTTTTTTTTTTTTTTTTCAGAAAAGAAGAAAGAGAGCAGCTGCAGCCAGTGAGAGCACTGAGGCAGAAATGGAAGATACAGGAAGTCCAGAAAAAAAGAAAGCTACGTCTTCTAGTAAGTCAAAAGATCGTTCTGACAGTCACATGTACTGGTGTGGCAGGATACCTTGGCTAAGGGCCAGACTCCCACATAGCCACTCACTCCCCCTCCTCAGTGAGATAGAAGGAGAAAATAGAACGTGAAAACTCATGAGTTGAAATAAAGATGGGAAAATGTATTACTGTTTAGTGTTGTGAGCAAAACAGACTCAACTTGGGGAAAATAAATTTAATCTATCACTAATTAAAATAAATTTGGGTAGTGACAAAGCCAAACATTAAGAAAACACCTTTCCTTCCCCTAAGCTTAGCTTAACTACTTTACTCTAAACTCATGTACCACTCTCCCTTTTCAGTGCAGGGGACATGGAGGGGAAGTGTGCTGTGATCACTACATAGCGTTTTCTCTCTGATGCTCCTTCCTCCTTACATTTTCCCTCTGCTCCAGTGTGAGCTCTCTGTTTTGGACTGCAGTCCTTCAGAGGAAAAAAAAAAAAGAAAGTGAACCCATTTCTTCAGGAAATACCCATTTGCTCCAGTGTGGGCTCTCCCAATGGTTGCAGGGGCTCCATCCTGGGTCCTTCGTGAGCTGCAGGCAGTATCTGCTCCGGTGCATTGGAGTACCTCCTCCTCTGACTTGCGTGTTCCCTCTGCTGTTTCTCACTGTCCTCCCTGCACAGGTACTCCCTGTCTGCCTGTCAAGTGGTTTTTTTTTTCCCTTTCTTAAATGTTTTCACAGAGGTACCACAAACAAATTTGGCTCAGCTTTGGCCTACAGTGTGTTTGTTTTGGAGCCAGCTGGAAAGGGCTGTGTCGAACACAGGACAGCAGCTGGCGTCTTCCCACAGAGACTACCTCTGTAGCCAACCTCAGCTTACCAGAGCCTGGCCACATGGACACAAAATACCCAGTAGAACCATTTACCTGTAGCAGTTCAAGTGCTTTTGATCTTTCTTAATTTCTTTCTAGATTAACTCTCATAATGTTGAAATACTTAAACTCTGCGTGAGAAAGGGTTATGCTCCAGTTACATGCTGCCTAAAGCTGGTAGAATTGCTGGGTAATAAAAATTGGTGACTGAACCGTATTCTTTTGCCATTGGTCATTCTCTGCTCCGTTCTCATTTCTGTCCTTCAGTCTTGTCCAATTCACTGTTAGAAAATGCTGACTCTTCAGGATTCCTCTTCACAGTGTGTTAAAGCCAAGGACTAGCAGCAGCGGCTTCCAAAAGCAAGCGTTTTTAAAGTCGAGGAAAGGATCAGCTATAAGGATAGAAAATGCTGAAACTATTATTTCCACATAATTTGGCATAGTTTCAGTGTTGTCTGGAAAAAGTCATGGACAGATAAAGTAGGATTATTGAAAATCCAAGATCAGAAGTCTTCAGTAGATCTGTGTAGGGTAAGCGGGTGATGAGTGTCCAGTCAAATTGGTTTCTGGATCTAACTTTCTAATGCCTTCATGTAGATGTGAACTGATTTCAAGTAATTGCAAAGATATTTTTCCTAAAGAATTTTTGATTCATACTTTCGAGTAAAATATCAGATGTTGTCTGTGGTCAAGTAATCTAAAAATAATAAAGCAGTAGCTGAAATCAACCCTAAAACAAATCTGCTTGTTTAAAAAGGTTTGATGAAGGAGTATGGCAGGATGGGAAACCATAACCTTTCAAACACAGTACTAATATTGGTAAGGTTGGATTTACCATAGTGTGTTTACTCAACTGTATGGTACAAATTAAGAAATAAAGTTCATGTTACTTCAGGAGGTGACACTGCTTTGTTTGTTTTTAGATGTTCACATTATAGAATTCTAATCATTAAAACTAGCGACTGTTTCTCTTACTTGAATGCCTTCTGAATTGTTGACTTCAATTTATTATGAATCTTCTAGTCTGTCAGTGGCTGAAAAAGTGTTAATTGGATTATATTTTCTTTCAAGGCAATACAATTATTTTATGTGATATTGACGTTTATAGTTTTAGCATTTTAGATGTTATTTAAGACTTTTTAACAAAATATTTAATGCAGCTGACAATTTTCTGTTTGTGATTTAATACACATGTGCAGAACATACTTTCCTTCTAGATAATATATTGTATACTTTTTTCCTGAGATTGTAGATTGAAATTCTCATAGAAGGAGATGAAAAAGAACTTGAGGAATTGTAATCCAAGTGGTAGCATCAGCTTTTTGTAAATGCTGAGTTTTTTCCAGGCGAAGTAAAGGTACTGGGGAGGCTGTATATATTTTCAACATTAGTTTAAATTAAAAAAGCCTTTATCTTACCAATTCAATAGAATAAGAGGTGAAATAGTTCTAATTTCACCTTTTTACACTACCCAATTTAATGAATACCAAGTGGGGAGAATATATCAAATGATTTCAGGTGAAATGTGATACATGTATTTATTAATTTGGTTCTCTCCAAATTTGGAATTAAAAACTTTGCCACCTATTGCATGATTCATAAACTTGTGTTAAAGGAAAGGGCAACTATTTCATAATCCTTCTGATTTTGATGCTTTTGATAATTTGAAAGTAGCTGATCATTATAGAAATACTTACAACTGACTAGTTTTATGTTACCGTGGACTTGTTTCTCCATTATGTCATTAGTCCTGTGACTACAAAAATCCTGAAGTTCAGTAAAATGGATATTTTCTTGGTACTTCTTAGTTGTAGAATTTAAAAGTTTAGTCATACAGGAATATTTAAAAAGTTCTTGAAATTCTATTTTATTGGTTTCTAAGGGGGATAAATATGGTGGGATAGGGATTACTCTTCAGATATTCATCTCAAGGAGTGGCAAGAGGAGCCATGCAGCCTCTTGCTGTTCATCTCATCAGCATTAACTGTATCTGACTATGCAGTTTGTCTAATCCAGTCCAAATATTAGTTGTCCTCAAAAGATACTGATCAGCTGTGCAGCACTTGGAGTGCTCCAGGGTGCTCAGTGGCTACAGGGACTCTGCCAGTGATTAAATCTGCTACTGCTGGGGCTGGAGAGCCACCAAACTTGGTGGAGGAGGAAGAAAGAACAGCACTGAGAAAGGACAGACATCTGGAAATTCTTGCTTCTGCCATCAGCTCCCCCTGGTTGTTCTCAGCATAAGAGTGGCTGCATCAGATAAGATCACTAAAGGCCTTCTCTTCTGGTCGTGTCAGCCACCAGTGTTTCTAGAGCTGTCAAGTGACTCTTTAAGAGAAACACAATTTCAGAAAGCCCTTGAGAAGCAAATTGTGTTGTACTTCCAAAATAAGTTGCACAAAATTAGGTGGAATTCTTAAATTGGTTTTTATTTATAGTAACATGATATCAGGTTTTTTTATTTTTTTTTTTTTCCCTGTGATAACTGGAACCCATGGGCTTTCCTGCAAGGTGGAGTTTTACAGGGTATCCTTTAGAAAGTATTATGGATAATTCTGAAGTGTTATATTAGCCAATGAGTCTTCACTAGGAAAAATTCTGTCAGAAGAGATTATTTCTACTTAAAACAAGAAGTTTTTTTACCAGTCTGTTACAGCTCCATTTTCAGTATTAGCTGCCTTCATGTACGATAGTAAAATACACAGAAAATACACAGGCTTATGAGTGATGATACTGTTAAAGCAGAACACCAAATTTTGGCACACACTGTACGTATCCACCAACGCTCATGCAGGGGTGTAGTGGGGGTATGTAGGGGTGCATAATATTAATAGGACTAATATGCTTGTTTTTGATTAGTTTGTTGGAATAGGCAGATAGTATATACATCTTCAGTGAAAATATCACATAAATACTGGAAAAACAAGTTTTATTTGTGAGTTTGTGAATAATCCTATGTTTAAAGCTACCATAGGAATAAAACATCTACCCCAGCAGGTTTTTTTTTTGATCTTGGGATAAATATAGATTGAATTATAGCAATACAGATACAGAGAAGTGCTGAAGTAGATAAAGGCAATAAAAGTAATGTATTTTTTAATTTTCCTTTGAATAGTCAATACTAGTAGGGGTAGGAATTCTGCATGTCTGTATTGCTGGATAGTATCTACCACGTTAAGACCTTAGCTGGGGTCTCTGGTTGCTCCTGCAGTATAAATAAAGAGCTAAGTGAACAGTTCCAATATGAAAACAGTCATACTGCTGAATTGGTTAGAAGGCATTCCCAATGAAGGTTTAATAGTATTTCTCAATTAATAGGTACTTAGCTTTATGTTTATTTACATTGCATGGCTTTGCGTAAATCAGTATTTGAGTTATTGTCTTAAATATTTTTTTCTTTATTCAAGCAAGATTTATCACTTAACGTTGGATTAAATCTCTACTTTGGCATATTTTTATATTTAGACAATTATTGGCCTTGTTGCCAAGCTCTAGGACAAAGCAAATCACATTGTTTTTTGAGCTTGTTTATGGTGTCTAGTCACTGAAAGATCTGTCCCTTTCTGTGCCATTCCTAGCCTTCCCTTACCCGTGTCAGGAATGTTGCAAGTTAAATGTTCTAGTATGAGAGTTACATGATCTGGTTTTAGAAGTTAAAAGCACGTGCTGTGGTGTTGTACCTAGAAATTAAGAAGAATGTTTGGGTTTTATAGTAGAGAAATACTGCTCTTGGTTGCCTGAAATAGTGACAAACTCACTTCTGTATTTTTCATTAAGTATATTCAAACATGGTATGTGATCTTTTTGTGGCCTGGCCCAAGATTGTTTGAGAATCTTTAAAAGCTATTTAAATTAGAAAATGGTAGGAGGTGCTTTTAAGTATTAAGATTCTTAAATATTATGATTAGGAAAGAAAACATATTTGGTTTAGATTTAACTTATCTTTGTGGTTCTTCCTGAATAATAGTCTTTCTTGATAATTTGCAAGTGACAAATTCAGTGAGAAGCACCTTGAACATGTTACACTTACCTTAATAAAGAGACAAAGTTATTGTCCAAGATGTAAAATATGGGAGTGTTCTTGTGTACTCCTGTGTCTGCTTGGAACACGGTTTTGTACTTAGTCTACCTTTATATTTTAAACTTATTTCTGTTCAATATCTTCAGACCATTTTGAGCACATAAACACATTTAAAATGTAAATAATTGAAGTTCCTTGTTACACTTCATGAAACTTTGTAGTGTTTGCTGCTAATAAAAGTATTAATTTAAAAAAAACCAAAACACCTTCTGAAGAATATTTTCCATGAGTAAGGTTTTGTATAATGACTTTACATATAGAACTAAGTCATTTAAGAAAAAAAATGATATCTACTTTTTGTGTTGTTTTCCTGTGACCTGAAGATGTATTGCAGTATGCTGAACAAGTATTGCAATTCAAACCCAGATATATAATTTGCAAGTGAAATTTTTCTACAGGAAAGAAAAATTATACTGCAGTGGCTCAGAATTTTACTGGGAACTAACCTTTTTCAAGATTGCAAGTGATATATTTGAACTAAACTTTTTCCCTCCTGCAAAAAGAGGAGGACTAGTTACAGACACATTCTGCATGGAACTACTGATTTATATTGTGTGTGTACAACTGTGTTTTGGAATGTCTTCAGTAAAGCAATTTTTTCAAATAGAAGTAAACCGGTTTCAATTTCATCTGGAACAATTTTATATTCAAATTTTTAAAAGAACACTCATAGATTTGATCTTATCTGTAAGAAATACACAGGCATAAAATCACCAAATAATACACTCTTGTGTTCTGATGATTTTCTGTATGAGAATATGAAATGTATTTGCTTCGTTTGTTGCAGGAAAGAGAGGACTTGGAAGAACAGAGTACCTAAAGCCAAACCTCATCCCATGAATTTACAGACTTTCTTCTCTCTCATTCCCACTCTACAATCATATGTTCCTTGGAATTAAGTCCATATTTGCTTTCTTCCAGTCCCTTTGTTCCTTTTTCCTGAGTCATATTTCTGAATTTTTTGTAGAAAAAGAACTGCTGAGGAAAGAGAACACACCAACTAACCAAAACTAGTATCTGTCACCCTTGCAATTTCTTCAACAGCCTTCAAAGTCCTGAAAAATTCATGTTTGAGAAGTGTTACAAGTTTTTTTCAGTTATGCAGGGATTCCCTGGCTGAGTTGGGAAAGAGCTTGTCAGAAGATTACATTTCCTTCCTTATTTCATCTTCTTAAAGGAAAAGTAGCTCTTCATTGGCACCACAGTCAAACTGCCCAAACTGATCTGAGAATAGTGGTCTCCTTAAATGCTGCAGCCTGGCTTAAGTTCCCATTTGATGTTTGCAGCTGGTTGCTGATGTACTCTTTCAGCTTCCAATACTGGAAATACTTTTTTTCTTACTCCTTCCATATGTAAATAGCAATTCCATTCTCTTGTTTCTCTTTTCCGTTTCATGATTGTAGAAGCCTTCTCAGGGGCCATTGAAGGAAAAGCCCTAGAGAGCCATCTAGCAAAATGACTTGGTTATTTGATAAAAGCAAAGGCAGCTGAAATACATAACTGAAGCACATTTTGCAAGCAAAAAGGGATACTGTGGTCAGTGGAAGAATTTTGAATAACTGTCAGTCCTAAATTTATCTGCTTTGGAAATCGCAAGTCCATATTTAAATACTTAAATTAGTAACAAAATTATTCTTGGGGTTGATTTATTGCACTGAGATCTGATATAGTGGCATATGCAAGATCACATCTAGTACACTGGGGACAATTGTGTTAGGTCAGTGGCCCCCACATTCCTACTTCATCTCTTTTTAGGTTAACTGTGGCAATTCCTCATGAAGTTAACCAGTATTAAAGAAATGTCACTCCTGTCATAAGACTGTCCCGCTGTGGCACACGGGGTGTCGATACAGAAATGAGGATTAAGCTTCAAGTGTGTGGAGGCTAGTCTGAGAACATCTCTTCCAGAAACCACTTGAGAACTCTCCACCACATCTCTCACCACTCCAGACTTACTGACCTTTGTTTCTTAAAGGGTTAAACACATAGCAAAATGTGTGTGTAAGGTTATGCACATGTGTGCACAGACAATTAGGTTTGAGGTTTTTTTGAGAAAGGAAACCTTGTAGTGCTGAACAAGATACTCAACCACTTGTGCTTTTTTCAGGGCCTAAGATGTTAGCTCTGTTCTTTAACACCTAAATCATATACCTATTGCATCTGCTTGGTAGCTGTGTTTTCATGTTCAGAATCTCTCACTGTCCTCCTTTCTATTAAAGAAGGCAGTTAAGTGGGAAATTTAGGACTCTGGTTTTATCTGAGGAACCTCTGTCATTTTATAGAAACTTTAATTTTCTTCACTTGAGCACAGTTTTATTTCTCTTTGTGTTTCTAAAACTATGTAGAATTGGAAGACAGAATGAGATGGGACATCTATACACCAGTGTAATCAATTTATATTGGTGTTAATCTTGACACATACCGAAATTTTATCTTAAAACCTCTATGATTAAAATTCTAAAACATCCCTGGTCAATACCACTTGTAATACTTAACTCTTCTTACTACTACAAAGGATTTGATAGGGCAGATTATTTTCTTTAGATGTTTGTAGTACCTAATATGAATTTCCCTTAAGCTTAGCAGTTGTCCTAGACACTGTGGACATGAAAATAGCTCTAATTTTTATGCAGTAATCTTTTGCACATCACATCTCTCTTCCACTTTTTTTTTAAATTTCTTCAGATAAACTAGTTAAATTTTTTTGTTGTTGTTTTTGTTAAAAAGCTGGAAACCATTTTGTTTTCCATTTTTCTCAGAGCTTTCTTGAAGAATAGGGCCCAAAACTATACACAGTACTGCTGGGTTTCTTTCTCAGAAATTGGTTTAGTTTGCATTGTTCTCTGCCTCCTTGCTTTCACCAAGTTTACTCATTGAGGTTGAATGATCAGTGACTCATACTGCTCATAGTCTGTTGTCTTAAGCAAACAGCTTCTTTCTTAAGGACTTCTATGAAGCTCAATTCTGCCTTTCTCTTTTGCCTATAGAGTTGACAGGAACTGTGGAATTACATATAGTTTTACAAGCAAGAACTGAAGTAGTTAGGCATGCTGTCTTCAAGAAAGAATTTAGGATTAAAAAAAAAGTCTTAAAAAAAAACCCAAATACATGACTAGGAGATGAAAAACATTTCATTGTTACTGTATTTGTAAAAAGGTAGGAATTTTTATTATGTGTAATATTTTTTGTCAACGTGACTGCAGTTGAATGTGATTCACAGAAATGAGCTGAGGTGTTTTGTTTTCTTCCTTTTCCCTGCTAGTGGGCAGGAAAGAATCAAAGAGCAGGCAGGTTTTTGTTCTTCCTTTTAGGTATGGTCTCTTTGAACAACCTGCCTGCCAGTTTTACTACTTATCTTACTTAGATGTCATTATTCATTACCTTTGTTAATAAAATATTGTCAAGTAATAGCTTGAATCTGTAGGTGAAGTTGCACCGATAGCTGAGCTGATTTAACAGCTTGACATTGCCAAACAAAAATCTTCCTTTTTTTCACCTGTGTGCCTTCTACCTCCGTTCAGACTGCTTGGAGATGCTACACCTCACTAAACTATGAAAATACCAAACCAAAAAAAAATTCTTTGCTAAGTGCCCTGGTTACAACTGAGATAGAGTTAATTTTCTCTTAGTAGCTGGTAGAGAGCTGTGTTTTGGGTTCAGTGTGAGAATAATGTTGGTAATACAGATGCTTTAGTTGTTGCTGAGCTGTGCTTACCCTAAGTCAAGGACTTCTCAGTTTCCCATGCTATGCCAGTGAGAAGCTGCACAAGAAGCTGGGAGGGAGCACAGCCAGGTCAGCTGATCCAAACAGGCCAAAGGGATATTCCACACCACGGAATGTCATGCCCAGTATATAAACTGGGGGAGCTGGCCATGAGGTCTGACAGCTGCTGGGGGATGAGCTGGGCATCGGTCCGTGGGTGGTGAGCAACTGTGTTGTGTGTCATTCGTAGGTTGGGTTTTTTGGGGTGTGTCGTAATGCCTCTCTTTTTACTTTTATTATTATTATATTTTCCTTTATTTGAATTATTAAACGCTTCGTATTTCAATCCATGTTTTTTTTTTTCCTTTTTCCAATTCTCTTCCCCATCCCCTTGGGAGGGAGAGGAGGGGAGTGAGTGAATGAACTCTGCATGGTAAGTAGTTGCTGTGTAGGCTTAAACCATGATACCAGGTTATGAGCTGGATCAGCTTAGCACAAGGTCCAAAGAGCACAAAAAATGGCTTAGTACTGGAAGGCATTATAGAACTGAAAGTTGGCACATGGCGAGGAAGGAGGGGTTTAGGTTTCGAGAAGTATCTGATTCTTTTGGTGAAGGTGAGCTAAAAAAATGGCTCAACTCCACATAATGCTACTCTTGGAGAAGTAGAAGTGTGCAACATGTTTTTTAGAAGATAATAGTTGTAGATTCTTCTGTGTCCATGTTGTGTTCCCCATCCTCCCACTCAAAGTTCAATGAATGATATCCTCCTAAAGAGTAGACGTATTTTCTTGGGATCTGTTTTTGCTATTTTATTTAACAAAAGAACTGTATTTTTATTTTGTTTGAATTGCAGATGCAGTAGCTACCAGAACCAGGAAGATGACCTCACCAAAATCCAAGAAAACCACAGCACCCAGAAAGAGAGCCCAGAAGTAAATAATAGATGGAGCAACAAATTAAGTTGCTCTGTGGCTCATTTCTGGGTTTGTTTTTTTTTTTTTTGAGCACTGGAATCTTTTTCTTTCCTTTTTAAATGATAAATCCTGTAAAAACATGGGCTGCTGTTTGTACCTGGTTTTGAAGAATAAATGAAGAATAAATTTTATTAAAATATTTGCATAATTTATGTATACTTAAATACTAATGCAAAATTTTGCCAACTCTTGAAGTGGGGATGCATTTTTATTCTTTATATACATGAATTCTTGTCTTAAAGGCAAACTAAAAGAAAGTGCTTTCTTTCTGCTTTATAATGTAGAGATAAAGCCGTATTTAATAGTTTCATTACGGGTACTATATAGGGAACAGCAGTGTTGCATCTGATTTCTCCTAGTTTTGAGTAAAGTCTTGTTGGAGGTCACTTAGATGTGCACTGAGAAGAAGTTTGAAATGGCAGAAATTTCTTTTAAATGTTTCTCAAGTGTTTGAACAAAAAACAACGTAAAACAGGAATCACATCCTTCCATTCTAGTTTGCATTAAAAGCATTTAAACAATTCTTTGGAAGACAGGTAGTGGATTTTAGCTATTTTTTTGCATACTATAGTTTTATACTATTAGTATAATACTATACTATTAATCTTCCATATCTTTTGTGAAAGTACTTCCTTGCTTAGCTTTGAGTCTTCTCTTCAGAGTTGTAAGGCAAAAAATAGTGTTGAATTTCAGTGTGAAATACTGCTACTTTTTGTTTAGATACTGCAAAATGCACATGATTAAGGCATGAACATCATTCTTGTCAGGGAGACTACTTCAGGAAAGTTTGGCAAACCAAAAGGAATCCATATGAGCCAATGAACAGTGTATTCGTGTGGATGTCCAGCTTGCTTGACTGTAATTAATGCCTGGGTCGCTGCTCACTAGAAGAAGTATGTTCTAGCATGAAATGTTGAATGAATGTGTTTTGTAACAAGGGAATCAATTTTTTTGAAATAAAACTGGAATACCGTATTTAAAAGGTCCTTTCTCATTTCTGTTTACTGTTAAACAACCTCATTTTCCTGGGGTATTAGCAAAGTGTAGCTGACAACTTTTAAGCATTCTTTTTGTTTCAGATGTAAAAGTAGGGCTGCTAAAGCCTCTCGCATATTTAAAACTCCTGGAATCAAACTATCATTTTAATGACTTTGTTTAATCATTTTGTTCAGAAAGTATGTTACACTATTCTGAATAGCTATTGTCAGGAAGGCATATTATATTCTCTTGCTTGTCACATACTCAAAGTTAATGTCTTCTTTTGTACTTCAGTTGTTTGACATTTTATTTTTTTAGTAACTTATTTACCAGTAAACTTCCTTTCTTTACTTTCCACGTTTTCAAGGAGCATGTTTTATTTTGACACTACCAAAGCCAAATGCAACAAACACAGACATTTCAGGATATCTGAAAAGAATGTTTTGAGGTGCAAATTTCATAAGCCACCCCTACCTCCTCCCACCCCAAAAACGTCCTGGAAAAAATGTCCTGGCAAGTGTTTTGTGAAGAAAAAAGGTCCTGTCCATTCTAAGTGAATGTTGTTTTAGGGCTTGTCTCTGCTCACAAGAGACTGCAAAACTACAGTGTTCCCAGGCAGGTTACTGCTGTAACTGCAGTGGTGTTTAAAGCGTGGGACGGTCAGGAGGAGCCAGGGGAAGGCTGTGATAACACCCGCAGTGCTGCCGTATGTACCGCATGCAGTGCGTGCTTGCACACACGTGTTTTTGCTGTTTTGCAGAGCACTGATGGGGAAATACACCACTTTATGAGAGGTGGAGGGTGTAGTAGGATTTTGTTGACATCCCTGTTTGAAAGTAAAGCCCCTAACACAAAAGAAGCAAAGCTGCCTTTAGACTGCATTTACTGCTCTTGATGACTCCAGTTGTGTGTAAATATTAGAAAACAGCAGGGTCCTGCATTCCAAGAATCACTTGAGCAGTGCCATGAAGACAAGTGTCCTTACTAGTATTGTAGTCATACTCCCAAGCTCTCCTGCTGTTTCTAATCTGTGCGCGCAGCCGTGAAAAAACTGGACTGACATTTACAGGCACAGCAGGGAGACACTTGAGTAGGGAATGTTAAAGACTCCGCTACCTATGTTTCAAAGTGGCCACCATACATGATAAATCTTCACAGGAGAACTAGTCAGCTCTTCAGCTGATGGTGTAATGAGGATATTGATAATGAAGCTCAGAATGCTTCTTTTAGTGCTTGAACATTTTGCAGACAGATTGTTTATATTTTTCCCCTAATTTAAAATATCTGGTGAGAGAATCAAATTCAGGATGAGTATAAGATATTTTCTAGGTGGTGCTGATTTGATAATTTTTACAGGATTATTTTCCAATAAGTTAATATAAAATAATAGCATCATTCCCAGTATTTGTTGCAGTTAGCATTAAGAAGGGGGTCAGCTTTTTTCCTGAATAGTTTGACAGACTTTTCTCACTGTTTTGTCCTAGTGAGCTGCCAGATTTGGGATGCCATAATACCAGTAATGCAATTAGGTTTTCTGCACGTTGTCTGGTTGACTTCTCAGTTAAGAGTTTCTTTCCCTTTGGGAATAAGACTAGACAGACTGTCATTTGCTATTACTAATTCTGCTTAGCATTATCACTGGAGCTTTTTTGTAATTAGCTATCTTAGTTGGCTCTTAAATTTTAATAGCCAATTGAAGCTACATTTTAGCCAAGTTCCATATCTAAATTGCATTCAGTCCATTAACAAAGTTGGTTAAAAGCCTATTAAAACAAAAGCCAATATATGGTGGTTAGCACTTACATCTTTGCAACAGTAGCAGTACCAGCCTCCAATGAATATTCTCAAGAAATGGCACTTCCTTCTACCAAAGGAAGTCACGAAGAATGACCAAGGTTTGTTTTGGGAACAAAGGCTGATTATGCTGAATGCTTGTAGAAAAAATTGATAAATTGAAGTGTGTCTTTTCTGGAAGAAGGTGCGAGAGATGGCAGGGGGAGATGCAGAAGGGGGCAATTAATGGTTCTGCTCAGATTTGACAGGTTCTGGAAAAGCCAAATAAACAAAGTGATGTTTTTCCCCATTTCAGCTGATCAAAATTATTAGCAAAACCATCTGAAGCACCTTCTGGTGGAATTGTCATCTTGCTGAGTTTAGTTTGTAAAACATCCTGCCAGACATTAAAAAAACTGTAAGCATGCCAGCACATAGGCTCAGAGCACTGCTTCTCTAATTGATAGACCCTATAATTTTCTTTTTTTCCTGAAGACCGTGGCTGGATACCTCAGCCTCCCGAGTCATTTAATGTAGCATCAGTCTGAATTTTTTTATCACTAGTAGCATTTGTTTAAATTAGATTTTTCGCCTCTTTTCTTTCTTAAGGTGTAGACAGGAGATTAACAGCCTTTGGTTCATAGTGTGACTAATAATGTCTTTTTCTGACTTTCCTGCTTTAAAAAAAACCTTTACTATTGTGAAGACATCGGATATTAATACTGCTACAGCTTTAATAGACAGTCTACCAGTTGCTGATGAGATTTTCCAAGGATGGTTTGCAGTGCCCTGTATAGGTGATGATAGGTGAGTATCAGTAGCTTCATTGTCGGAGGTGTGAGGCAAACCCCGGATTGTGTCTGAGTAACCAGTATATATATTCTTTTACTAACATATGTAGTGGGGCATCTAAATTAAGAGTTTACAGAGTGTATCAGTTCCACTGTAAAACAAGACATAGAGCTGGTGCTCATCGAACATGAGTTGCTGATAGCTGTACTGTAACCTCAAACTGTAAAACCTCTGTGGCAGTAAGTGCCAATTCCTTTCACTTCCCATGATGTTTTGGGGGTGCTGGGCTCTTTGCAATGATGGGGTGCTCAGAGGGAGAAGGAATCTGTTCTGTCTGCCTCAGGACTGATTTTCATGATGTCCTATCTCATAGGCAGAGAGAAAGCAGATGTGGTGTTATCAACTTCTTTGGAAAGTCCTAGAGTCCTATTTGGGAATTTCATGGACAGCTTTATGCAAACTGCATGCTAACTCACATGCATTTCAGTTTTCTTCACTGTCATTTTCAAGATGCATAAGCTGAAGATTTAGAAAGGTGATTCCATTAATTCTTTGCTTCATTTTAGGCCTTTATCTCAATGGATGATACCTCTATAGCACCATTCCGCAGTTTAGAAAAATGCAACAGCTCTAACTGGATGCTACAAATGGTCTAGTTTTCTCTGTGTGGATGTACCATGTTTTTAAATATGAAGTCACAAGCAGTATTTCACCTGTACTTCTTTCTAGTTGTCTGTGTTTCATCTTATCCCAACCAAAACCTGTCTTCTTCCAGACTGGAGCATATACCCTGCTCATATAGTCTTCCATGCCGGGTTTCAATGCCCTTGCATTAGTTCTACTGCGTACAAACACCTGAAGTGTTGTCAAATGGAACTCAAATTCCACAGCTGCCTAAGCTGCTGACAAGTGAATCCTGACAGCTTTTTCTTTACCATTGTGAATGCTGCAACAAGTCAAAATTGAGGGTTTGCATTTTCTCAGAGGTACCCCAAAGGGTAAAAGAGTTGTGGAGGAACTGTCATTTGATGGGGGAAAGATTGCCTCCCGTATTTTTACCCCTTGTCTTGGAAGGTCAGCTTTCCAACCCTGCAGACCTTAGCTGCTGTGATGGGCTTTCATGAGCATACTCAAAAGAAAAGTGATGAGAACACAATGAGACAGCTGTGAAGTACAGTAGAAGTGAAAAGAATATACACATTTTTATGAACTTTCCTGAACTAATTCCTTCTGCCAGACCACTCCAGACAGGAAGAAGCTGGCACAGTGGTAATCTGCATCTGATGCTTCTGAGAGAAGAAAAATACTGCCTTGGCAAATGAAGCAAGAAACACAGAAAATTAAGGATTAATATGTTCATTTATACAGAAGCAGTGAGAACACAATAACATGAAATACAACCAAGGAGGATGCATTTAAAAGACAAAAGAGCCCTGGAAGGGAAGGTACTTAGCTTTGTTCAGAATGCAAACTCTAACATGCAGTTCAGGGAATTGGTGAGTAGCCCAGCTTAATGTTAAAAGAAATTACTTCATACCACAAGAAATACACGATCTGTGTCTTGAAAACCTGAAGGTACTTTCCTTTCTCTTTCTGCCAGGAGAGGAGTGGAACACTGCATCTACTTGAATGTAAGTAACCCTCCAGCTAATTTTGTCTATCTGCTGCTAAACCTGAACAAAAATAGTGTAAGTAATAAACTGAATTCCTCTGAAAAGGAATTACTATCCGTAAAAAGATATATCTATTAAAAAAAATAATAATGCCTTTATTCTTACATTCTCACTAATCTCTCATTGTGGAGCTGTTTCCTTTGGAATGTGCAAATGTGCAATCCCTAACTCACTTCTAATAATGCTTGGCGATAGCCGTAGCAGAAGGTATATAGTAAACAGCGCCGTATTTAGAAGACAAGGTGATGCTGAAAATATCTGGATGTGGTCTAACAACTGGTTCCTTCTATCACTGACAGCTGATCATCAGTAATTTCTAGTCTTTGCGGTTTTTTTAATCAGTGTGGGCAAATACGGAAGGAGGCAGAATTTGAAATTCATCATATCCAGACCAGGTATCACCTGATATACCTCTTTGGAGACTGGCAACAATTTTTGCCTTTATTATTTTTATACAGGAGCTGGTTCATGTGTGGCAGTGAGGTGTCTCACAGATTGCTTGTTTTCCTTCCTCATGTCAAAGCTCTCCTAAAAACAATTTTGAAATTTGTCATCCATTTCTGGTAAAAGCACGGCCCAAGGTTTTCTCTAAATCTTTCCAGAATACTTTGTTTCTCTGCATGGAAACTATTCTGCTTTGGGGATGGATTCCAGTTGTTTATCTGGAAAGCCTAACCTTTCAGAGGAAGTAGTTCCAGTATCTCTGAAAATCAAATTTGTATTTTCTATAAATGTACTCTTTGCCTGAAAGCAGGATAATGATATTTTTGGCTGTTAAGCACACTGTTGAATTATCCTTAAAGATTTGAGTTAGAAGTAAAATTGCAAGAGAGGCCCTAACAAGGAATGAGTAATTCATAAGTGAAATTAAATGCACTCTAAAACACAGTAAATGTTAAGCTAAACCACAGAACTTGGGCTTGAACTTGACATTCCTTGATTAACTAAGGGTATGATGACCAAGGGAATGAGGGACTGCAGGAGTGAGAAATAAGTATATTGAAATGCATTTGTGTTTTTGATGTATGCTTCACAGTTTTTTGCATTTTGTCTTTGTTATAAGCTCTTTCAAGAGGTTGTCTTCTTACCCCTCTGTGTAATACCTGGTGTATTAGAATGTGGGAAGTTGAGTACCTGTGGCAAAATGAATTTCCTTTCATTAGTTATTTTGCTTACTTCATGGCAAAATGCATCTTCCTTCTGCACTTCAGGGGAATTTTTTTATTATTTGACAAGTATTTATTAGACTAATATTTGGCCTCATTAAACTAATTATTAGCCTTGAAATTCCAGTTACCCTGAAGTGCACTGAAAATGAGGGGAGCCATAGCAGACCTGGGGCACTGGCAGGCACTGGAATAGGCCAGGGCACAACAGACCGTTGTGCTTATAGTTGTGCTTATAGCTGAGGAAAAGGGATTGCTGTTCTGGACAGGCTCTCTGCCTCTTGCCCAAGGCTAATGATTCAAGGTATGGTCCTTTCCTACAACAGTCATTGCCTTGCTGCTTCCTCTTCATCATATCTGCTTGGCAAAAGCAAGACAGAGCCATCTGCCTTGGGTCTTTCCTTCATCTGTCTCTTTTAGTCCTGTTCTTCTGATGTCTTCCCCCTTCCAGTGCAGACTGCTATTTGCTGCACTCTTCTAATAAGAGTCACACTTGCAGCATTCAAAGCCCTGGAACCAGAATCCTGCACAGGTATTGGGAGATGCACAAAATCATTGTAGGTCAACTGGGTTTCACAGCTTGGCAGGGGCTGTTATATTACATGCAGCTTTCAAGGGGACACAAATAATAGACAAGGATTTTCTTTCAGCTTTCCCCTAAACTCTTACCTTTGATTCCTTTTTTTCCCTTTTACATCTCCTCAGATATTTATAGCTTCTACAGACATTGTTCTCCCTCTTCTATTAATTTTCCCTCTACTTCTACAGAAACATCTGATAACTCATCAGAGAAGCCTACAATTCACTGTGTTTCCACATTATCATGTTGCCTTCAACAATTCCATTAGTTTTTCTTAAAGACCATCAAACCGGGAATGGAATGTACTGAGGAAGCGATTTCTTCTGGAAAACAGTTTTATCCAGTTCTATGATGTTTAGCCACCAGAGTATTCCTTTACTTCATAGGCACGATAGTTTTTGGTGTATATGTATAATCTTGGTATGGTTTCTCAGGAGTGCTTGAGTTTCTTAATGTATTAATAGTCCCCAAGGGACACACAGCACAGATTATAAGCCTCTAATTATCTCTTGAATTCTTAAGTATCTAGACTGAAAGACGGACAAAGCATTTTGTATATCATGTCACATTCCACTGGGAGCTTTTTCTTTTCAAGAAAACCTGCCTGAATGCATGGATAGCCCATATAGGTCAGCAGCAAGCACTGGAGTGTCCAGCTTAAAATTGCGTGTTTTATTTCTACCTCCAAGACTTCTTTTGAGAAGTGCCAGGGGATATTATGTGCCCAACAGCTGATCATTTTGGTAGAACACCAGTCAAACATGGATCTGAACCTCTGGTGGCAAAGGGAATGGTACCATTTTATGTTTTAGGAATGGCTGCCCACTCAAAAAGTGGAGCCTTCACTGCAGAACAACATTCATTAAATGGATTGTTCATAAATAAAGACAATGAATGTCTACTAAGAGATTTCCATTCTTTTGTCTCCATTGTTACAACCTGAAGATGATGTCTTTGTCCGAACGGGTAAATTTCATACTCTGCCCTAGTAGGTGCATTCCAGTAATGGGCAAGAACACACCTGCTGTTGTATCACAAGCAGTGACATGTTCCAGTATATGATCTGCTGACAAGTTAATTAACCCACAAAAGACTATCAGACTTGCATAACTACATACCTTAGAACAGATTTTGTGAGCATTGCCAGTTAACTACGTTTGTACCAGCTATGGTGCAGGTATGGTCTTTCTTCCCCTGTTCCTTGTGACATCCCAATGTCTAAAGGAGACACTTGTCAGGAGAAAGGGTAGGGAACTTTTGGTGGGTGGATGGGAAAGAGCGATTTTAGAATATCTGCTCCACAGACACTTGTCTCCAGAAAGTCCTAATTCCACATACATTTGCTGATCATCACCTCTGCCTTTGATACTCATGTACTACCCAATTAACTGTCACCAGCACTGTCATAGGATGCACTAGAAAGTTTTTCAATCCTGTCATAAGTTCTTCCAGGTCTTCTGTTTCTCTGAAGGAATCAATGAAATTACATATAACCATAGAATCATAGAATCAGATGGGTTGGAAAGGACCTCTGAGGTCATCAAGTTGAACCCTCGATCCACTACCACCACAGTTACTAGCTTATGGCACTCAGTGCCACATCCAGTCTCTTCTTAAAAACCTCCAGGAACGGAGAATCCACCACTTCCCTGGTCAGCCCATTCCAATGCCTGATTACCCTCTCTGTAAAGAATTTCTTCCTAACATCTAACCTAAACCTCCCCTGGCAGAGCTTGAGACCATGCCCTCTTGTCTTACTGACAGCTGCCTGGGAAAAGAGACCAACCCCCACCTGGCTATAACCTCCTTTCAGGTGGATGACTGCTGATTTTCTGCATTAAATTTTAGTGGTAGATTAATTCAGATAATTAATGAAGCATTATCAAAACTAGTGAGACTTTTATAACCTTTCCAACAAGAAGGTTGGAAAGGTTAGGAAAGAAGGTTGGAAAGAATTAGTGTCTCTCTGAATCAAGGAATTCCATCCTTTCTGGAGGCCTGGGTTTTTTTTTTTTGTCTTTGTGGAGTATCAGCCCAGCCTAAACACTGAAACAAAGTGGGTGAATAAAACTTCAACAGATCTTTGATCATTCAGACTCTGCAGAAATTTAGGGCAAGTCATTGCTGCTTAGTTCTGTTTTCAGAACAAGGTTTTTGAGAGCAGTCAAGTTCAGCAATTACTATTTTAGAAATTTAAACGGATCACTAAAATACATTAATCTTTTTTTGCTTCCTCCTCATCAAAGTATTTGATTACATTTGATGGTTGGAGGACATCACAGTGAGAAACCCTTTGCCTCTCACTGTTGCAGCCTTTGCAGAGCAGTAGCTGAGTTCAAGACTTGCCCCAGAATCCATGCCTAGTTTCTACCTCCTTTTGAGAGGCTGAGTGGTGTTAAGAGTTGTACATAGCTTACAGAGGGCATACACATAAGTGATACCAAATGGAATTGAACTATTTCTGAAATGTCTGAGCACCTCTGGTGCAGAGAACAGTTCTTTTAAGAATTAGGGCATGCTATTCCTCTACAGTTCTTTGCTGTGGCAAAAAAAGGCCAAGTCAGTGGATTAATTATATAAAGCTTGTATTGAGTTTTGCTTCTTATTAATGATGATAGCATGTGTAGACATTTATTTTTACCTTCAGGATTTCTTCCAGTTGGCCTATTTTACCGAAGTTAAGACTGAGTCCATTCTCTGACTTTTTTGTCCGTATCAACAATCCTGACATTATATTGATGAGATATAAATATGAAAGGGAAGAATCTACAAACTCAAACTCAGAAAAAGAGCTTCTTCCCGCCCTTAAGCTGTTTGTCCTCACTACCCTACAAAACATAAGCAAGCACTAGAAGACAATTAATCAACAGCAAACCAAATTATATAAAGAGAGACATTATTTTTCACCTATCCTTTTTAGAAGGGTAATTGAAAGAGACAGAAGTCAACTAAATTTAGTACACTAAAACAATGTGCAGTACTTTGAGTACCTCAACCTAATGGATCAAATATAGTTCTTTAAATCCTTCCCATTGCAAATCCAAGGAGAGAGAATTAAAAGAGGCTTTATTTTCAGAATTGTTAGTCATTTAACTGTAAAATAATTTCCAAAGATAAAAAGATGTCCTTAATGCTTTACAATGTGTGGATTCAGGTTGGAATATTTTTGTTCTACAGAAAGTTTTCATCACCAGAATCTCTTTCCTTCCTTGCTCAGGCATTTAAAATCCACATTCAGGCCTGTCAAGTCTTATACTTGGAGAATGAGACTCATTCTGTTGATTCCTGTCTCGCATGTTTCTGCAGATAGGCAAGATATCAGTCAGAGAGTAGATTCCCATTACAACTAAGCCAATCCAATGGGCACATGAGGTCAGTAGCACAGTTCCATTTTCTTCTGCTGCTCCCTGGTTATGTGTTCCTGCCCCCTTTGCTGTGCCAGCCTGCAGT
>JAWWES010000168.1:49741569-49832123 GCA_035583135.1 Lophotriccus pileatus
CACTACCCAAACAGGAAGAAAGCTTCCATTATACTCTGCAACTAAAAGGAATGTTCAAAACTCAAAACCAAACTGCATTTGCTCAGTATATTTTGGTATCCAAATGTATTCAAAATATGCTAATCTATACAGAGTTTGAGGTCCTCCATGCACACTCCTGCTGTCATTTCTCATGCTTTCCTCCCTGCTCATTCCTTTGAGAAGAGATCCACAGCCTCCTTGGTTTCAAAATTCTCTGGCTACTGTAGCCACATTTATTTGAGTCCAATTAGGTCCCTGAAGCTTTGATTAGTATTGTTTTTTTAGGTACATGGTGAGCAGACTGAATCCCCACAAGCACTTGGCCTCCCACATCTAGTGTTAATGTTTCTCTTTGGGGATCCAGCAGGTCCAACTCTTGAAGCTGGAAAGGTCTGGGGAAGATCCCAAACTTGCCTTCATTTCCTTTTTGAAACCAAGGTGACCTGCCCTCAGATCTGTATATAAACCTATTTGGGCATCCTTCCTATATCACTTGTGCCTACAACATTTCTCTTGGCCATTAATGTGACTTCTCAAGAGATCTGGAAAATTCTCAGAGCCTCATGTGCTTCCTGTGACCCAAAGAAAGATATTTTCTCCTTAGGGTGAGAGGTGCTCAGATCAGAAGAGTGTAACAGCCTGAAACTTGTGAGTCTCTGCATGCCCTTGGGGCATGTTCCCATGCTCTGTTCCACTCACTATGGACTGCTCCTTATATATTTGCTCTGGGAAAGGCCTAGTGCAAACAATAATGACTACATATTAAAGCAGATTAGAGTTCATGTGTGCAAACTGAAAATTAGGCTTGTTGTCATAATTTTTCTCCATAAAGAGCAGCAGCAATTGCTTTGTAAAAGGCTTTGATATAATAAGTATAAATGGTACTGTCTAAAAAACCAAAAAAATCCTGTTCTGCAATATCCAGGGGCCATGGCTGTCAAGGGCCAACACAGCCATCAAGAAAGTCTAAAATTAAAACAGACAAGTTGCCAATGCATGAAACTGCCATCATCATATTCACTTCCCAGTTTGTTTCAATGACCACCCCATCTGTGAAACATATTTCTGTGGGACAGTTAAGGGTTGCAAGCATAAACCAGCCCATTCGAGTGAATGCCACAACCCAGGTGTCGCTCTTGTTTGAAAAATGCCTGGGTGGCCCCACTGCCAAGGATACAGCCACAGATAATACGGTCCAGAAATCCCTTCCCAAAGCAGTGAGTAATTGAAATTTATGTACTTGCATAACTCATTTATTGCCGTGAAAGTGACGAATCCAAGGTTGTCAGCTCCAGCCATAGGGGTTGTTCCCTGATCCAAGAGGCCTGTGACTTTATTGTTTGAATGGGAGAGTTGAGGCTGGTGATTGGCACTGCTATTTAGAGGCTGGGATGTATGGCTGGGGACATGCTGGATGAGAGGTAAGGGCACAGACTGCTTGCCTTGGCAGGAAGTAAAATACCTCAGCGGGAGTGATTTAAGTGGGTAAGGGTTTGAATCTCAGGCCTCAGGCCAATCTGATAGGCTCTGTTTTCTAGAATGGAGAGTCTCTGATTTGTCTCTTTCTTAACAATGTGGTAGCATCCACTGATTATTTTCTATTTCAAATCCAGACATAAAGGCTTTCAAGGTCAGTTCTGGTTTTATGTATCATTTTGATTGAGGTTTGGGAAACAAGTTCAGGATATCCAGAAGAGTATCATGCTGGAAAAAATACTTACATCTGGGAGATCTGTTTTCACTATTGCTGTTCTGTCATGGATTGAGCTAAATCCATAACTTCCCTGGAGCTTATGGAGATGTATATCTGGTAACAAAATGGAAAGAGTTTTTTCTGTGATGGGTCTGTGAAGCTCTTAAATGGCAGGTGCCATAGAAATACTAGATATTACTGTGACTAATAAAATGATTTGGCACAAAGGTTTGTTTTAACAAGCTGGTGCTCTACTGTCAGGCATTCAAGCAGGGACACACAGTCTTAGCTTCAGGACTTTGGGGCTGACCTTATTTTATCTTTTCCAAAGCACCCACCCTTCTATTTTACTCTCTGTTATGATATCTTTTTCCCTCTTTCTGAGAGATAAGGGAGTTTTGTTCAGCAGAAGATGCTTCTAATGTTCCATGGAGTGGACAAAAGATATAATATACAATCACCAACCAGCTTATTTCAGTGGTAGTATCTTCTGGGAATAATACTTGAGTTTTCTGAATATTGGGACAACTGAGAACAACCACAGTATTGCTCGTACCTCTTCATTTTTTAAAAACAAAACAAGACAGTACATTTTTTTTTAAGGGGAGAAGGGAAAGAGAATTTTGCTTTCACTTTTAGAAAAAAACTAGAATGTTATTTTTCTCCCCTCTGACATGGGAGAAAGTCACTGACTGCTACTGCTTATGGTGACAAACTTCTCATACATTGAAATTAATACCAAGAGGCTTTGCACTCTGAACTGGGGCTATTCTTGTTTGCTCTACAGATGGTGGAGAAATTAAATTTCATGGCAGCCTTTCCTAATCAAGGAAAATGGGGCATGGAAAGGTCAGTCAATCTCCTCTTTCTAATAGGGGGACGATAAGCTCTAGACACTTCTTTTTACCTAAGTTTTTTTCTGCACAGACAACTGTCCTATATCTTGCCCTGAATCCTGGGTCAAACAGATCTATAGCACAAGGACTGCAATAAACTCTGTGACTACCTCTTCTCGTCTTCGTTCCCTGGTGGTGAGAGATGCTGGCTGAGCTGAATATATGACTTCCTATGTCCCTTTAGCCACAGGCCTGACCTTCTTCATAGAAGTTTCTATGTTATGATAGTCTTGTCAGGATTTAGCGGTTGTGCTTATTATTAATTAAGACGTACTAAGTTTAAAAAGTCATTAGAAATCAAATCACAAAGGATAAGTTAAAAACCTTTCTCTGAACTTTGACACGCCCCTGTATTACCTCTAAACCCACACCAGCAAAAAGAGACATTAATAAAATCATTATATATTTGAAGAGTAACATCTTGCCCATGTAAAGTTTATGACTACAAATGAATACGTGTCAGGGAGCACCATCAAGTCCATTAGGCCAAAGATTTCTCTGTTGCTATTCAGAGGGGATGGAACTTGAATGTTGTGATGATGGACAGTAGCATAAAAAATTTAAAAGAGGGATAAAAGACCCTTTCTCCTTTGTTAACCTGGCATTATGAGCCATACACACTTCTAGGGAAGTATGAATAAAAATAAAACTTGCTACCATGATTTACTCATTCATAAATATTTTTTTTTCTTTTAATCACTAGAAATCTATCCCAGTGCATGTAAAGTCTTAATGAGACCTAGAAACATTATGAGTGCTGGGAGCAATCGCCCTTCAGCCTCATGCCTGCAAATGCTCTTGAGGCATGCATATATCTCATTATGGCCGAACGCCCTGTCATGTGTTATTCCTTACTTAGTGACAATTTGTCATTGTCACCCTTGACATGTCACTCTGCTGCAGAAGGATTTGACTTCAGCGCAAAATGTGACAATCAGATGAGAGAATTTTGTAATCTAAACTGAAATATGGGGCTGAAAGAGACTAATTTTATTCAAAAACAATCCTAATATAACATAAATGGGAAGAAATGTTTGCATTTAAGGATTTCCGTTAAGGTTCCCTTCCTTTTCCTTTTCCCAGCCCCTACTCCCCCACTTCAATTATTCCTTAGGATAATGCTTTTATTTTTGAAGGATGGAGCCTTTTGTTTTAATACCATGAATTTTCAATTAAGTGCACTAAGATCCATGGATATAACTATTACTTAAACTATAAGTAATGGTTACATGTAAAAATTAGGGAAACATATTGTACTTTAGATAAATTACATTCAGATTACTTCTTATTATAAATGGGGTAGAAAATGGATTTTTAGCTCTGGCTGGCCAAAGAGCCAACATTTGTATCTACTTCATTTGTTTAAATATATTTCAAGCCAGATTGAAATCCATATTGCCTGACATTAATTGAGTACTGAAGCATCAGTGTACTCAAGTTTCATAAACCACTGATGAGTGAGTTTCTACGGGCTTGATTTAAAAATATACTATCCCTTTTATATGAAAATTATATTCCGTTTATAGTGTAATTCTTAAAGCCCAGCATTAAATAGTATAAATCTTAATAAGATGAATGCAAATATGATATTTGTACCGTTGAGTTGACATCTTGTTTGCTAGGAAAATTATATTCTCTACTTAGTATTTATTAAAATATTCTTCTGTAAAATATTCCAGGCAAACACTTTTTTTTTTCTGTTCCAAAGCAGAAGAGTGGGGTGGGCTGTGAGATGGACTGTTCCTGAAGGTCACTTACAGTGATTTGCTAAGACATCTCATCCTGGGCAGGATATTCCATTCCTGGGCATCTTTTGACAATCAATCCTATCAGGTTGCCCAGTAATTTATTGGCTTTGTGGCACTGATAAATAGTCATTAATTTCACTGGTAGCCTATAGGAAGTAAGGCTTGAGGTCATGTTTCCATGTTTCCAGAGGTGAAAGTCTAGGGCAATTTAACCCATTTTTCACACTTGTAATTCTTAGAGAAGCAGATATTATTTGAAGTAGGCTCTGGATTCTGGATTTCACAAAGAAGGTGCAAGGCTATGATTTTTCCTTCAAGTTTCATCAAATTTTTCTGCATAAGATGAATGAATGAACAAGTTACTAACTAACTAAATAAAGATGCCCTCATCAGGCAGCTTTTACTGGCTGAACCAAGTGTCCTATGGCCTTCATCAAGCTGCGCTTTCTCCGAGGTAGGGAATGACTGCTTTTAAGTGAACGCATTATGAAGTGCCATCTGCAATGTGCCGTCCTCCTGGATATTTTTATCAGGACTAACATAGCTGTCAGGATGTCATGCAATGAATGTCGGATAATTTGTACACTTGATTTTTTTTTTCCCTAAAGCTCTTTCATGCTATTATTATGATAAAGGCAGCTTTCTGCTTGAAGTGCACTTGCCGCTTTCTCAATGTACTTACTGAAGTTTCTTTCTTTAAAATCTTTAACATTACAAATTTTGTTTAATAATACAAACATTGTGAAGGAGCACAATATGCACTGAATAATCAAATATGGGTTTTTGATGTACATTCTATCATCTGCCTCTTTCATTTATTGCCTTCATTGTGGTTTTCAGAATGAGGAGCAACTTGTCCTTATTTTTCCACATTAGAGAACATTCCAGGAAGATCCTTCTTTTTTATTTGAGTGTCCTTGGTTTCAATTCACCATCTACAAGACATGGGTAATCTTAATTACCACACAGAGAAGTTAATGGAAAGTCACTGAGATGGCTGCAGACATTCAGATAAGAGGGGGTGTGAGCATGCAAAACACCAGTGAACTTATAAACCATGACCAGCAATTTTTTCCTATTCTTTTTATGCTATTTTTATGCTGTACACTCTGGTCCTCTCTTATGGAGTAGCTTGACAATTATTCTATATTTTGTTGTGCTATGTCACCTCTTTAAGCCAGTTAAAAACATTTTTTCCTCTCATGGTTTGATCCCTGTTGTTTCAGCAATTTAGTTGGCTAAGTGGGACCTCCTTTTTCTGGTAATGGTGAGATGTAACTTGGCCAAAATTGTCACTGGAATTAACTTAGAGTCATTTCAGTTTTCTGTGTCCCAAGGCATTTTTTCAGGACCACCTGAGCTAAAGTATCAGATCATCACTGTCAAGGAGTGCAGCCTAACTCTCCTGTACCTTAACTCCTGGCCAGTCCCAGCACTGCACATCTGTTATTTACTGTGTGATGAGTCTGACTTCTGTTGGATGCTTCAGTTAGTCAATTTAACTTACCTACCTACAGAAACTAGGCCAGGAATGAAAACAACAACAACAACAAAAAGTGAGGTATTTCTCCACTGAGTTGTACTGACACCTGAGCCACTGACCCAAGAGAGGGAGCAAGTCCACCGTCTTTCACTAGGAGTGAGTTGTTAGGCATTGTTTTGTGCGTCATCGTGGGCTAGACTTACAGTTTACCATGGTTGATTCTTGGAGACCCCTTCCTCCCCTTCTGGCTATATGCCTCTGCTGTTCACCTCATGTGATTATGTGAAAAGTAGATCCAACAAGGAAAACATCAGAAAAATAAAAACTTTTCAGCCAAAAGAAGGAGATTATGGAACCCTAAAATGGCTAAAAATCATTTAGTTCCAACCCCCATGCCACAGGCAGGGACACCTTCCACCTGACCAGGTTGCTCAAAGCCCCATCCCACCTGGCCTTCAACACTTCCAAGGTTGGGATACCCACAGTTTCTATGGGCAACATCTTTCTGTACCTCACCACCTTCACAGTAAAGAATTTCTTCCTTTTATGTAATATAAAATTATATATAAAATAACCTTCTTTCAGTTTGAGACATTAGCCCTTTTCCTGTCACTATATGCCTTTGTAAAGTGTAAGTCCCTCTCCATCTTTCTTGTAGGCTCTCTTTATGTACTCTGAGGCTGCTACAAGGGGTCCCTGGAATCTCTAGCTGAACAATCCCAACTTTCTCAGACTGCCTTAATAGGAGAGGTGCTCCAGCCCTTTGAGTATCTTCATCTCCTCTGTTCTCACTCCACACCCCTCTTATGTTGTGGACACAGAGATGGGCACAGTATTGCAGGTGGGGTCTCAAGAGTGGAATTGAGGGAGGGAATCACCTCCCTTGACCTGCTGGTCATACTTGTGTTGATGCAGCCCAAAACACATTTGGCTTTCTGGGCTGCAAGTTCACATTGCCAGATCATGTCCAGCCTCTCATCCACCAGCACCCCTAAGTCCTTCTCCTCTGGACTGCTCTCAATCCATTTCTACCCAGCCTGTATTTGAGCTTGGGATTGCCATAACCTTGGTGCAAGATCTTACAGTTAGCCTTGTTTAACTTCATCAGATTAGCTCAGGCCCAGATCTCAAGCCTGTCCAGCTTCCTCTGGATGGAATCTCTTCCCTCCACTGGTACCACACAGCTTTTATCTTGGCAAACTTACTGAGGGTGCATTTGACCCCACTGTTCATGTCACTAACAAAGATGCTAAACAGCATATCTCCTTGCAGGTTGATTAATTAAATCAGCAAGCTGTAAACATATATAAAAGTATTAGATAACTTGTAGCAGAAGGAGGGGCAAAAGAGGAAAAGAAAGAAGACAGTGGAGGGAAATGGGGCAAGAGCAGAGCAGAAACACACATCCGCAGTTCCTTGATGTCCCCTGGGGAGACCACACCAGGGACCCCATATGCCTTCCTCTCTTTCTGCATTCTTAAGATCCTGGAGATATTGATAACTTTTACCTGTACTCGCCTTCTCATTAAGAGGCACTTTCCAGCCATCAGCGATGAGTAACGTTCCATTCTGTGTGGTTTGCCTAGGTTTTTCCTTCTCTAGAAAAAATTATACCTCTCTGCACTCAGCTGGACCTTATTTATGGGAAAGGACATCACATTAGCCTTATCATCTGTTAAAGCTTTGGGATGATGAATCAGAACTCAAAAACTATTGGCTGGAAGGAGTTATTTAGTGAAATGAGTTTCAAAACTGATCTATTCATAGAAATGTACCAGATCACAACTCAGAACTAATATCATTTCTGCTCCTTCTCACCCCCAGTATCTGATTGCCCTAGCATACTTCTTCGAACTTATACTTTACTAACAAGAACTAAATTTGTATTTTTAAGGAAATCAAAGTTTCTATTCCTTATGTTCTTCTAGCAGCTGGTGTTTTTGGCACTGGGCTCACACAAGAAATCCATTGCTCTGAACTGCTATCTCCAGACACTCATTACAGTGCCCAGGCCACTAGGCCTGTCTCTCCCTTGACAGGGTACTTGGTAGCTGTTTTTCTTTTGCTAAAAACCTATCTGAAAACAAATTGTATTCCCACAGGATAATTTCGGGGGGGGGGGTGTGTGTTTGTTTTATTTTTTACTAAAACTTTTAGTTTGTTTGTTTTTCTTTGATCTTTGAAAGCTCAGATGAAGTTTTTCAGCAGTGGACAGAAAGGAAGCCCAGGTGCTGGTGAATGATGGGGGTGTGGGTGAAGTTTGCTTTCATGTCCTAATTTTTTTCTTTGTGGGTTTTTTTTTTCCTCTCTCATAACTTTTCAAATGTTGCTCTGTTCTGCTTTTTTTGAGGAACCATATTTTTCTTCCCGCTGATATGGTTTTCCAGTTGAAATGGAGAATCAGCCAGCAAGGAAGGCAACCTGGGAGTGCCTTAGGACCATGCTAGAAGCCTAAAACTCAGAAATTCAGGTAAGAAACAAGGGAAAGCTTTTAATTTCCTCTACTAGACACGTGCTGAGCCATTTACTTTGAACCTCTGCAGATCTTATGTACTTTACTCACTTGGGTAAATTCAGAGGATCAGCAGCTAAATACACTTCTTTGTGGCTTTTTGAAACTGGGGTGGACCAAGTAGAAAGGTTAGAAAATATCCTTTTTGAACATGTAAAAATAATAACAGCTTGCATAAGTTTTCTTACTAAAAACGTAATTTTACCTTGGCAAGCTGAGTTTATAGTATAGTTGCCTGTGTATTTTTGTGGTTAAATAATTGGTCTTCTTTTGTAAAATTTGCTTGTCACAGGTGCTTCAGAAAGGTGGTAGAATCCACTTTCTTAAGCACGGAAACATGTCAACACTGTCTTTCCATACTGCTGTTGAAATTAGTGAATTTATCATCTTCTTTTTCATATCCACCCTCCTGACCTCACAGAAAGAGCTGTGACATATAATTCCTGCAGTGGCTTAAACTTCATCGTTCATAGGAACTCTTGCTTACTCTTTAAACCTGCAAATACTGTGAACTCTGAGATACAATCACGGTTAATTTCACTATCTTAATGCCTTGAAACTGATACTTATGGATACAGAAATCGGTTAGCCTGGTCACAATAAGAGCACAAGTCAACTATTAGTGTCACATGCAAGCTGGTCTTTGCATATGGACAGAATTACATTAGGGGACAATTAAATGCTATCAGTTTAGACCAGGGACTTTGCAAAGCAGATAGCCTTTAGAGCTACTGTGGTTTTTAAACGTCAGGTTAATTGAGAACTGCTGTATATTTAATAGGAGGGCCTTTGGGATATGACTACAAGGACTCTTTGTTGTTCAGCAGTACATTAGGCAGAAACTGTAATTCTGAAATGGTCATAAAAATCCCAGGAGGCATAATCATTAATGGGACACTAAGCTCCAATTAAGGGCATGGCCCAAAAGACCAAGGTGAAAAACACGGTCCCTAGCATCCGTCTCAGAGGATCTCTCTGATCCATCTGCTTGATTTCATCTGCAGAGACATAATTGCAAATAACAAAATATTTACTCTGAAAAAAGCCCCATACTCCTTGCTGTCTGGAATGTAAATAGGGAAAAAAACTCCCTGAAACCAAAGGGTCTTTCAAATTAAATTTGCCAACTCCTCTAAAACAAGACTAGAATGACAAGTTAGCTGCATATCATAGCTAAAAGTCCTGATGACTTTCACCTTTGCAGGGTTTCATAACTCCTGAAGTCCAGCCCTCTAAACTTCACCTTAAATCTCTTTAACGTTAAATCGAGAATCTCCATGAGTTTATATACAGAAACTGTGAAGGACTTTCCCCTATGACTCTGTTTAAGTTTTATTCCTGGATTTTTTGATTCTCTGAGTTCTATAAAACAAGCTACCCAGTTTAGTCAGTGTGCTAGTTACTTTATAGATGAGTTGCTGGGTCTTATGGCCTGCTTCTGGTCAAAGACTGCAATTCTGCATCAGATAGACATGGATTTTTTGAAATGCCATAAATATACATTTTTGGAAAACATTGGGTCCTGAAAGTCCAGCTAAGAATCCATCATGACTGATGTCTTTTGGAAATTTTAACATTGGTTATTTCAAAGAGCCTTTGCAATTAAATTAGTAAGTAAATAATCTGTACCTACATATGAATATCTTCCACTGTTTTAATCTGCTTAAAAACAAACCGTGCACTGACAGTGATCAGAGATAACCTAGATTTTTTCCATCTATGCAGACCATTTGAGTAGGATGTTAATTAATATGACACTATGGAATTCAGTTTAGTGAAGAACCACAAAAAAGGAAATTAATTTCAACCATTGACAAACTTGTCAGTTTAGTTGTATTGATTTTTTGATATCACTGCAGCACATGGCAAAGTTCATACATTGTAAAATACATCATTATTATTGGCTCACTCAGCTGGCTGTAAGTGGACTGTTATTTTTCAATAAATTGACATTCTTTAAGTGTATGAAAATGCAAAATTATGTGACTTTAATTACTATTTTTAATACAATATCAATTTATTAAGTTTAATGGTGATCTCTCAATTGTTTCCCAGTGCCTTAAAGACATCTGATCTCAGATCAACCTGAAAACAACAGTTTCTTGGGTTGGCAAAATTTAGCAGAAGAAAAGCAGATGAGTCTGGTCATTAGAAGTCACTGGTCTTGAGCTTGCTGGTGGGGGCTGGTATTCTTTAGAAGCTCTGTGTCCTTCTGGGGTTGGTGTGACTGTGTGTCCTGGAATGAGAGATGCTGCTAGAACAGGCAGTGTGGATCCCTCCCCTGTCATCTCAGGCAGGGCTGTGGTGTCAAGCTGAACACAAAACAAAGTCCTCTTTGAAAGAGCACAGATCGATTGCAGAATGCTCAGTCTCTACAGTGTTTAAGAAGTCAGTGTACAACACTGCATTTTGCTTTTGTCATACTTTTGCGATAGAAAATCAAAAAGCAATTGTTGTTCTGCTGAGTCCAACTCCAGCAAAAATAAATTGAAGTTGTTCTGATTAAGTTTCTGATTTTGGTCTGTCTTTTCAGAGGATATAGAGCAGCAGAAAACATTTTGCTTCTGCCTGTAAGTTTCCTGCTTTTTAAATGCAATACTCTCATATTCCCACCTGAGGTCATTAGCCACAAGGTAGGTTAAAAAAAGTTTGAAGGATGGATGTAGCTACACACAAACCCCGGCAATCTGCACTCATGTTTATGCTGATGTATCTGAAATTCATTGTGTTACTCTGTTAAAACTCAGGACTACAGAATGTAGTGCTTGTTTAAATTTTCAAATAGAATTTTTATATTTAGGAGTGCCTGTGATAGAGGAGGAAAAGCATGTATTTCTGATGAAATGCAATTGCTTTGCATTTCAGCATATGAGACAGATAGGAATATCTGAGGTTTGGTTTTGGTTTTGACTTTTTTTTTTCTTTCTTTCTTTGAAGTGCCCCTACACATTTCTTCACAGCCAGCAAAATACACATGAACTTCTGAGACAGCAGTAATATGTGAGGGAGGAAGGGAAAATAATTGGAAAACTAAATTCTGAACATGTGAGGCTGAAATTTTTTTTTTCAAACATTAAGTGTATAGTAATGGAACCAATATTCCCTGTAGGAGAATGCATTTAATTATTGTCAAGAACTATTTGGTGAATTTTAGTCCTTCAGGTATTTGCAATCTTTTTCCACATGACACAATGATTCAAAAAAATCAAAATACAAGTTTCTATCGAATTCAATTTCAGAAACTTCTCATTTGGTCAAAATTTAAATTTGCTGACATTTGCCATAGAAATACTAGAGCTTTTGCGTTGATAAACTTCCTAAACAATAACAGCAAAGAAATAAACTCTACCAGAATCCCTAAATTAAAATCTCTTTATCTCAGCTGAAATTATTTAGACCCATTCTAGCGATAGTAAGTCTTAAGCATGATAGTGAAATGTCCTCTTTTCCCAAAAAAATTGACTTCCAGGCTGGAATTTCAAAGCTGCCTTGTATGATCAGCCAATGTTCAAGCCATTAACTCAAGATGGAGTTGAACACTTAGTTGTTCATTAAAGTCCTGTTCTAACAATTTCTTCAATAAAAAGGAAACTGAGGCAAAAATGGTCAGTGACTTGTTCCATCTTCTTGCACATGCTGAAGGTAACATACTATCCATTTTCAGTCTTGGGCTTACAGTGTTTTTCCAAGATAATGTGCAATGTTATATTTTATCTTTAATAAGGGAGAATATTTGCTGTCTCATTCCTTAGGAGTGTTCAGATGTAGCTGTGACAGGAGTAGCAGCAACAGTTTCTTCAGTTGTCAGAGTTAAATTTGACGGGGATCATGAATTAGAGCCCTGAGGTGACGTAATTTTCCAAGAGGGAAAGACTGCTGGGTGATCACTTTGCCACTGAGTTGGTTTGCTTTTGTGTTTTAATACAATTAGGTGCCTACAATTAGTCAGTCCAAGGACATTATCTATTGACCCAGATAGCAGACTGGGCTCCAGGTCATCTGATGTTACTTCATTACAAGGCTCTAATTATCTCCTTAATTTTCCCTTCAGGACCATAGGGGTATGTTGTGAGGAATAATTAACGTTTACAAGGTGCCTTGAAGAAAAAATGCTGGGAGAGCACATGGGCTTGGATTGCTGGTGACTCTGAGCACCTGACTCCCACTGAAACAACTGCTGAGCACATGTATGTCTCTGGGGCTCTCAACATTAGTATTAGTCCCCAGCTAAGGATGGGAAAAAGGGAAATGATTCAGCTTGCTTCTGTGGATCTCTTGTGGCAGACCTTCAGGTAGGATGCAGCTTTCTGGAGTGGCAAAAAGAACTAACACTTTTTTCCTTTTCTTCATGAAGAGTGGAGGGAGAAGGAGAAGAAGGGCAGCAAACTGAGTTCTCTTGTGTGATTGCTGATGTAAGAACCAGAGCAGAGTTTGACCTGTGGGGTTTAGACACAACTTTTAAAATCTGCCCCAAAATTTCACTAGCTAGTTCTGGGGCCATGGTGCTGCAGTGAATGCAAGCCTGAGAAGGCACCCTGGCAAACTCTCCAGATGAAATCCTCACTACTAAACTAGGGACTCGTGCAGAGCGAGGGTGAAGTTTGCAGGTAGGATCAGGGCCAAGACAGTTAAAAAAATCTGGGAGACAAGAGTGTGTGTAAGGGTACAATCAGCTGTTCGTGTGTTTCATGATGTGAAACTGTACTCAGTATCTAAGGCATATTTAAAATGAATGCCAGGTACTGCATTTGGCCTTCCAGCTATTAAACATCACCACAAAACAGTCAGCAGAGCAATGTCATCTAGATCACTTTGACACAATTGCAATACACAATTAACAGGCAATGAAGGACTTCCTAAAAGCACATGTTCGACACCCTGCTTTGTCATGGGTTTTTGTACTGTTGCAGGGATTAAAAAAAATTAAATTAACTTTGTGCCAATGCATATTATATTTGGACAAGGGACTAGATGAAATGATTAGAATAATAGCCTTAGAAAAGATCACATTTCCCTACTGTGCCAATGTATTTGACTGCATACAGCAACCCTTTTAGGCCACTGTTCACAGTGAATTGTAACAACTTCCTGCAAAGATCTAAGTTCTGCGTCTTTTGAATGGCAAATTATTAGAACTAGGTCAGGTCTAAGAAGAAATAACCATCTTTATTAACGAGAAATAACCAGCTTTATTAATATGAACTCCACTTTTAGGGTAGTTCACATGAATAAAGCTCTGCATGCAAAATACAAATTCACCTGATCCTAATTACCATCCCTCAACAAAGAAGAAATGCATCCTTTATCATTGCTAAACATACATGTAAAGTGTCACCTGGCTTAAGGGAATCTCTTGGGGTTTTTCTGTGAGGTTCATCATTAGTTCTCTATTTTGAAATGAAATGAGCAATGAAAAGTAAAAAATCTTGAATAAAAAAAATTAACAGTATTTACTAACAATTTTCTTAAGAAGTATTTTACAGAGGTGGGTAAGGTGTATCATTATGAGACTCAGAACAATGGAGTCAAAAAGTAATATACAAAATGTTTAGCTATATTATGCCAACAAGCATCTTCCTTGTTTGATTACAGTATACCTGTAGCTCTCCAATGTATTTTGTAATCTTAATACTAATATTTTCTGTATTTTAGGTAAGAACTGTGTCATAGGGCAGGAGCTCCATGTAACACTCACATCAGACCATGGAGGCAAGTTGCTTATGGAAGTCTTGTACTTATTCCCTGCTTTATCACCCCTTTTGCCCCAGCAAATCTTTTCCTTATCTTTCTTTTCATACTCCCAGTATGTGTGTGTCTTTGTTGTGGCTTTTGTGTGATTTTACTTTGCCTGCACAATGCTCCCAAGTGTTTGATTTGTTAAAACAGAATGAGTTTTTCAAAAGACCCGAGAAAAATTAGAACTTTAGTTGTAGTTTTGCAGGATTAGGTGCCCAGCTCCCTTAGACTTTCAAAATTTAGCCCACATAAGAAATAAATTCAGATGATAAGTATGTTCTCTTTCAACTCAGATAACTGTGACAGGCCACCTATCATAGGCTGACTCCTAGTTAGAATAACATTTGCTGGAACTATTGTTCAGTATTAGCTATCCATGTGGTTTGTTAGAAGCTCACAGTATCTTCCTTTAGAAAGTTAAGATAAAACACAGGATAATTGCACCAGCTGCTTTGGAGAGGAAGTATCATGTCATATGCTAAGGCTTCTCAAACTAACTATTTTATAAGGCTGCCCATTTCTCCAAGCTCTATGCTCAGAGTATTTCACCAAAGTATCTGTATAGATGATCTTGGAGGTATTTTTCAACCTTAATGATTCTATGATTTCTTTTTAAGAAATCAGTTTTCCCTAGATATCACCTGAAACCAACAGAATGGTTAGAAAATACTACTGTATTTATATTGAATTTCCAGTCAAGCAAAATTTTTGAGATTTTACTGGAGTCCAGTAAATATACACACATTCATAGACACACACAACAAAAAAGATTTTTGTTTCAAAATAATCTTCATTACATGAGAATTATCATAATTGTCATTTCAATTGACTGATTTTAGTCTTTAAAAGAGGGTATAATAGCATTCACTGTCTGAGACTGAATTACTGTCATTATGTTAAAGGTGCACTTTATCACTTAGCTTTTCTCCATTATAAATGCTCACAGACACACTCCACTTTCTGCTGCTACAAAATCTTCAAAACATAGTACGACAAAGTTTTGTATCCAGACACTTTGTTACTAAAACTTCAGAACAAAGGGTTACCAAAGGCAATCTGCCATTGCTAATACAATCTCAGTACCAAAAGATAGAGAGAATATTTTAGCAATAGCAGGTTTCAAATTCCTGCAGAAAAATGCAAACTGTTCATTGAGATAAAAAGGTATTTTGTGTATCTTTTGCCAGGAGGGAAGATGCAGAGTTGCTCTTCTGCTCAGAGCACACTTATGAAGGTAAGAGCAGATCAAGCAAATATCAGCCCAAATGAGAGAAATGGCCATGCCATACTATCCCAGACACGTCAAACTTTTCCCGGAGATGTTTAGATGAAAATCCAGACATTGCCACGATATTAATCTGCCAGTGTATAAATGACATTTATCATTTCTGCAATCTCTTTTGATCTAGTATCTTAAGATTCTTCCTATGAAAAAGTTTTCAACACATTTCCCTGTCATCTTAATACATATGGGATATCTTTTACTTCAGCAGGCACAGAAGAACCAAGTTTGGATATGCCACTATGGCACAACACTTGGGCAGAGCTCTGTTGAAGTAAATGTCACTATGCCTGCAGTAAGAGGCTATAGAGAGGCATAAAGGTATAAACATCAGATCTAGTGAGATCAAGGACAAGAATTTGCCTGAGGAGCAAAGCTTTTTCTTTAGGGGAAGAAGGTAGCCTCAATTCTGAGTTACTCAAAAAGGGACAATTTAAAGAATCTGATCCTTAGGGTTTGTGGTCAGCATAAGATGGGCTAATTATACAGTGCTACTTGAACAATTAAGTCTCCCAAAATAATTTTAAAATCTTGGGTTAAATGCCAGAGCACTAAAGAAGCTTGGAAGTTTTCTTGTAAGTGGCAGCACTTCAGCAGTTCTTCTGACTTGCCCTGGACTATACAACTTTCAAAGGTGAACCAGACGACCCATGTTTTTAGTGCTCTGCTTGTCTTTATTCAGGCACTCAAGCTTTGGGAAATAGTACCTGTCCCTTGAAAATCAGAATACTGGGGGAGGTTTGAAACTTGTAGCTCTAATAATTTCTGAACATTTCAGCCTACATTCTTTTACCCCTTCATGTGATTTTTTTCATGTTGTAATGTTTTCTTCCTCCTTCATAGTGATTATTAACAGGTTTTTCTAAAATGCCCAAAGCAGCATACTTAGGTCAGAAAACAGAAGCTAGCATGTTTTTGTCTGCCAGTTTCCTCTCTTACTTATCTTATAACATTTCCCTTATGTTTCCCCGGGTCATGCACAGGTCTGGTTCCAACATTGCTTTGTGGGGCAATGAGTAGGTCCTTGCCTAGAAACAGATTTACAGTACAAAGGTTTGAGAGTGAGATATTCCCTTATTTCACTGCTTTTTAAAATCAAAGATCTTATACAGAAAAAAAATCATGGGCATTTAGAAATAGCTATGCCAGAAGATGAGATTGTGGCATTATATAAAATGTTTCTCTAATGATTTTTTTTTTAATGTTCAATAATGTAACTATAAAAATATCAACCAAAAAAATTAATACCGTGGCTGTATTTAAGACACTTACAGAAATAATATGGGAGTGGACTGAGGTGTTAGGTGGACAGGTAGGTATTTTCTTTAAATTATATAAATGAAATGAACAACAACAAAAGAGATATTATCCTTACTTTGTCAAGGTTTTTTACTGTATGCTACATTTAGCTCAGCTAACCTTGTGGTTAAATGAACATTGTCTAGTTAGGGGTTTGAATGCAGTCAGAAAACTGTTCAGGTGTTGGCACACTGAACCAGACTATGTTGTCTGAATTTGAAAAATTAGAATGAAAACCTTGCAAGAGGCTTTTTACAGTGAGAGATGCTGCTGCCAGCATTTTGTAGACTTTTTATAAGCTTTTCAGTTTGTGTTTTTTTGTTTTTGTTTTTTTTTTTTTTTTCCTTTTTTTTTTTAGTTGAGGGTCAGGTGGGAGATGCATTCCAGGAAATCACAGTTGTAGGATAGGCAAGTATGGGCAAACCTCAGCTTAGATAAGACTTCTGAGGCTTCAGAAAGATACTTGAATCAAATGTAGTTGCAGGGTCTGCAGAGGGAATTTTTCTTTTATCTGAATCCGATCCTCTATCAAACTACCAGTTTTTTGACAATAAATGAAGCTTTCTTTCTAGAGGAACAACCAGATATTATTTATTCTGTTTTTCAGAAGTTACCTTTTTCTGTAATACAGGAACTCACCCTCAGATTTTCTGTATTTAGCCAGGGAAAAATCATTTAATCTTCAATGACTAATGAGCTGGGACTTTTACTCTAAATGTAGATCTCATCCTGGTAGGAAAAGTATGGGAATGCAAAAGCACATCTGGTAATTGGAAAGATGAAAAAGGTAATAATAAAGTGCTCATTTTGAGGCAACAGTGATGAAGATAATGGATGATAGCCAAGTAGGCCATATGCACTTGGCTAACAGAATTAATCATGGACTATGCAATGCAAAGCAAGAAAAACAAGTACAATAAAACACTTAAAGACAAGAATGGATTTTAATTTTAGGAGCAGTATAAAACAATGTGATAATAATGATAGCCAAGTTAGCCCTGTGATTGTACAATCCAAATAGGACACAAATTAAAACTATAAATAATAGTTATCTGCTATACCAATATATGTTAAAAAGTAATAATGACTAAAAATTGTTAGAATTAATCAAGTGAGGAGTTCTGTGTCTAGTACACTGAGGAGGGCTAAGGCAATTCTGAAACTGTCAGATGTGAAGTCAAGTTTAGAAATGGAAAAGGAATATTACAAGTTTCTAACAGACTTTAACAAAGACAATGTCTGAAAATGTGAGCTAGTACTTAGATTTCAATTAATAAGGGAAGACTTATTATTAGAGCCTTGTGATTAGCAGTGTAAAATTCTCATAAAGCAATTTTGTAAATATCCCATCTTGAAGCCATTTTGCAGCATCATCTGTCACTAAGCCTGCAGCTACGGCACCTAAGGGATCATGTTTTCTGTCGCTTGCTGTTACATTTTTTCTGTTACATTTCTATATACTTGTATTTTAAATCATCCAAACGGGCTGTGTGTAACAAGCCCTCACCCAAGTACAGGCACTGTCTGTTCAGTAATTTCAGGGGAATCTTCAAGGCTTTCTGCTGGGCCAGAAAAGACTGTAATGAGAGGTGGCTGAGCACCCTCGCCTCCCCTCGAATCACAGTATCCTTTGGCCTTTACTGAGCAGAAACAATAGTCATACTGTTAGTAATAAAAAGTGCAACAGAACTACAAGTATTCTCTGTTGGTAACACTAAAATGAGACTGTTGTATGTCTTTCTGAATTGCATGACAAGGTTTCTTATATCTTTAATATAAGGTACAAAACAACCCCCTTATGATCACAAATGAGTGATTATTAATTTGAACAATACCAGGTATGATTATGGCTGTGTTCTAAGCAGTCTGATGTATTTAAAAAGCAGAATGAGTACCTGAATGTAGAGGCAGAGATTAGAATAGAATGGAATCATATGGGTTGCAAAAGATCATTAAGTCCAACCATAAACGTAACACTTCCAAGCTGACCATTGAACTATGTCCCAAAGTGCCACATCTACACGTCTTTGAAATACTTCCAAGGATGGTGATTCCACTGCTTCCCTCGGCAGCCTGTTCCAGCACTTGACAAACCTTCCAGTGAACAAATGTTTCTTCATATCTGATCTGAACCTCTCCTGGTGCAACTTGAGGCTGGTTCCTCTTGTCTTATTGCCTATCACCTGTGAGAAGAGGCTGACCCCCACCTCACTACAACCTCCTTTCATGTGGTTGTAGTGAGCAATGTGATTCCCCCAATTCTGCTTTTCTCCAGGCTGAACAACCCCAGCTCCCTCAGTGGCTCCTCATCAGACTTGTGCTCCAGACCCTTCCCCAGCTTTGTTTCCCTGCTCTGGACCTGCTCCAGCACCTCAATGTCTTTGTTGTAGTGAGAGGCCCAAAACTGGACACAGGATTCCAGGTTTGGCCTCACCAGTGCTGACTACAGAGGGGAAAATGACTTCTCTGCTTCTGCTGGCCACTGCTTCTGATACAAGACAGGATGCCACGGGCCTTCTTGGCCACCTGGGCACACTGCTGGTTCATGTTCAGCTGCTGTTGACCAACAACCTCAGATCCTTTTCCACTGCGCAGCTTTCCAGCCACTCTGCTCTAAGCCTGTAGCACTGCACAGGGCTGTTGTGACCCAGGTGTAAGACCCAGTACTTGTAGTTATTGAATCTCATACAACTGGCCTCAGCCCATTGATCCAGCCTGTCCAGATCCCCTCTGCAGAGCCTTCCTATCCCCCAGCAGATCAGTAGTCTCACTCAACTTGGCAGACTGACTGAGAGTGCCCTCAGTTCCATCATCCAGATCATTTATAAAGACATTAAACAGGACTGACCCCATTACTGAGCCCTGGGGAACACCACTAATGACCGACCACCAGCTGGATGTAGCACTATTCCCCAGCAATCTCTGGGCCCAACCATCCAGCCAGATTTTTATCCAGTGAATAGTGCACCTGTTCAAACCATGAGCAACCAGTTTCTCCAGGAGAATGATGTGGAAAAGGGTGTCAAAGGCTTTACTAAAGTCCAGGTAGACAATATTCACAGATTTTCCTTCATCCCCTAAGCAGGTCACCTTGTCATCAAAGGAGATAAGGTCGGTCAAGCAGGACCTATCTTTCACAAACCCATGCTAGACCTGATCCCCTGGTTGTCCTGTACACATGTGTATCCGCAGTGCTCTGTGATGGCAATGAAAATTATCTGCTCCTGGCACCAAGGTCAGACTTACAGACCCTGGATCCTCCTTCTGTTCCTTTTTGTAGATGTGTGTTACATTTGCCAACTTTCAGTCACCTTGGTCAACCTTCCCATTTAACCAGGACTACTGGTCAGCACTTCCACCAGCTCCCTCCCTACCCTTGGGTGGATCTCCTCCTGTCCCATGGGCTTGTGTGTGTCTAAGCAGTGTGCAAGTCGCTGACCATTTTTTCCCTGAATGTAGGTGATTCATTCTGCTCCCCATACCTGTCTTCCAGCTCAGGGGGCTCCGTACCCTCAGAATAACTGGTCTTACCATTAAGGACTGAGACAAAGAAGCCATTATGTACCTCAGCCTTTTCCTCATCTTCACGTTTTCCCACAAATCCAATAAAGGATGGTGATTCTTCTTAGTCCTCTTTTTGTTGTTAATGTGTTTACAGAAACATTTCTAATTGTCTTTTATGGCAGTAGCCAGATTAAGTTCTAGTTGGGCTTTGGCTCTTCTAATTTTTGCTCTGCATAAACTCACAGCGTCCCTGTAGTCTTCCTGAGTGGCCTTTCCTTTCCAAAGGACATAAACTCTCATGTTTTTCCTGAGCTCCAGCCATAGATCTCTTTACATTCAGGCTGGTCTTCTTCCTTGCCAGCTGGTATTTGGCACATGAAGATGGCCTGCTACTGTGCCTTTAGGATTTCCTTCTTGAAGAATGTCCAGCCTTCCTGGATCCCTTGCCCTTCAGGACTGACTCCTCAGGGACTCCCTCACCCAGTCTCCTAAAGAGATCAAAGTCTGCCTTCTGGAATTCCAAGGTAGCAGTTCTGCTGACCCGCTTCCTTGTTTCTCCAGGAATCAAAAACTCTTATCATTTTATGATCTCTATGGGTAAGATGGTCACATCACCCACCAGTCCTTCTCTGTTCACAAACAACAGGTCCAGCTGCGAGCCTTCCTTAGCTGGCAAAGAAAGCACAAAAAACTTGTAAGGTGGGAGTAATTACTGATTTGAATAAAAATAATAGCAAAAAACCCCCCACATAACCCCTCCCCGCACAAACAGTGAAAGGGGAGGTTGACAGTCAAGCTACATCAATGTGTTTGCATGGCAGGGTAACACCATTTCAGATGCAAATAGAAGGATGGAACACGCATGTTTTTAGAAATATTGTTTCTATCTCTATGAACAGAATAATTCTGTACTAAATACAATGGTGGAACTTGATAGTACAAAAGGTATTTCTTGAGGCTTTTAATATATTTCCTATGCTTTTTCTAATCATATTGTGCATGCATATCTCTAAGACCTAAACTTTTAAACAGCACAAGTTTTTCAAACACAAAAGACCATGCTAAATACCCGTGAATTCTTCTTACCTAAAGAATCATGACCTGAAGATGGTATTTGATGATCGCACCTTTTTTTTTTAAGGTCAGGTTTATGTTAGAGGTATGTATGTTCATGTTTATGCAAGTTTGTGCTTATTCAACTGGTCAAATTGCTGTTTGCATCCCTGACTATCTCCTTTGCTTTCTGCGAACTCTCTGGATTATCACGAGGGCAAAGATGATCAGCTGGAGACAGCTCATAGTTGAACTTGGGCAGGAAGCCAACCATGTTGTCGGCAGATGTTTTGTGGTATGTGGGTCACTAGGAATAATCTAAGTACATTTTTCCCCCTTTTCAGCGCTGGAAAGATCCTCAAGCTGACAACTAGAAGCACAGCTTTTCTACCCTAAAATATTTGTTATTTAAATACAGTAAATTGTTAGTCTCCTTTGGGATTTGTGTAGCAAGCTGAACAACTGTTGTGTCAGAAAGGTGCACATGGTGTGTGCGCTGCTCTGCCACGGTAGCACACTGACCTGGATTGAAAACATTTACATTTCTTTAAGAGAGTCCTGGAGTTATATAAATCCAAGTGTTAACCTGTCCATATGGACCTGAAATCTTTGCTTACCTTCTCACAGTCTCAGTCTGTTCCACTTGAACGTAATTCCTCTGACTTTTTAGCCAGGTCCTGTTGAAATGTCTTGCTAATGTGTTACAAGCATTTTGAGAAGCCCTCTTCCATCCTTCATGCCCACCCTTATGCACCCATATTTGTCAGCAACATACATTCATATATATCTGCATGACTACACATATTTATACCTGTATATATACAGAATCAGCCTGAGGCTTGAGCCTCTAATAAAGGGCCAAAAAATTGTTATGATAGTGACTTCACATTTCAGTGAAACCTTTTCTTATGTCAGTTTCTGTTGTGCAAATTATGACTAAAAGTAATAAATAATTGCAAATGAAAAGTATTATTGGGCCTAGGTGGAGTCTGAACTAGGATTTATTTTGTTCCTTGTAGGAGTAACTATTGGACAGTCCATTCTGCATGCTCCAGCTGCATTCCTCTGCAGCTGCTGTATGAATGGTGTACTAAGGTAGATTTCCACAGTTACAAGCACTCTGCTGTGTGCAAATTGATTTTCTTTCCTGAAACTTCTTTCTGACTTTTTGGACAGGTAAATTGTCTCTCTCAACACAATCAGCAGTTTCTGAGTGGGTCTTTTCAACTCTTTACAACAGAGGAAAAAGAAATTTAGTTTCAAACGTCATTGTTTTCTTCTGTTGTAAATGATTAAATGCATGTGTGTGAAGGAGGTGGAGAAAAGAGTCAGTGATTGGTACTGAAGTGTTCTGGTAAAACAAGAAACCCATCTTGAAGGAAATTTTGTTTCTTTGCACAAGCTGTTGCCATACAAAATTGTTCCTCCTGAGATTCCATCACTCTAAAATGCTGAGACTTACGCTGTGGCCATTAGCTGAAAGGGAGGTTTTAGTGTTTACAAGTGCGTGATACTGCTTATCTGATGATCTGAAACAGAGGGAGATGACAGCTACTTTGCACCACATCATCAGATTTTGGGATCTGGGGCACTGTCCCAGCAGGTGAATGACTCAACCCAGGGTGTTAATAGTTATCGTGAGGGGTGTGACACCACTATGTGTAACTGGGGATTACTTTGCATGAACCTTGCCTTGGTACTAACTAGTAGGATTGAAAATTAAACTCCCCCATCTCTAGGAGGAAATGGAAAGTTTATATTGGTAAGAACTTTAGCAGCTATCCTGCTTGCTGAGCAGCATGAAGGTAGGCAAACCATGTCAGACGCAATTACTACTCCTTTTGTAGTAACCCCCTTTTTTAACAGACAACCACTGACGTGGATTATCAGCCTGCTAAACTAGATGTAACATGCTCAGACCTAGCAACACTCTGTTTTTTGAGTCCCCTCCAGCTCTGTTGCTCCAGGAGCAAGCTGCTGGAGAAGCCTGCAGCACTCCATGACGGTGTGCTGGTCACCCCTCTGTAGGGAGAGGCTGGGGCAGGAGACGCAGGAATATATGAGGAAAACACAATTCTCTTGGCCATGCTATTGTGAAGGGTGAGAGGAAGGTGGAAGATATTGGAAGCACCTTTTTGTACTCTCCCTTCTCTTCCCTCTTCTCACTCTAAAGCATCATTCCTACTCAGGCAAGCTTCTCTTCCCGCTGATCAAAAAACAAAGCCCAGTGGTCGAGAGGGGTGTCCTTTCTGTCAGTTTTGAGGCAGTTGTCACCTCATCCTTCCCCTTTCTGAGAGTAATTCAGGCTGTGAGAGTGAAATTTCAAACGTTAAGGTGCTGTAGCTGCTCTGTACGTGCAGAGAAATTGGAGATTAAGAGTAAGAATGACTGAATGGGAGACCCTTGTATAAAAGTGACAGATGCCCTGGTTTAAAAGGTGACAATTTGCCTATGCAGTAAAATGGTTCTGTCAAGGCATCAGGAAATTTGGGGACTTGAGTGTAGAGAAGGAAGCATTTGAAAACACAGTCTGCCTTGAGCTTTTGAAGTAGCCTCCGAGCTCCAGAACTGATGTTTTGTAATTTTGCCTTATCATCTGCTTGGGTTTATCATGGTGGTAATAGGGATAATGACAGAGAGTCAGTCATTTCCACTTAGATGCCAGTTTTTAAGTAATAATAAGCTCACAGCGGGTTCGATTTGGTCTGTGCTGAGAGTACCTGGGGTTATTTTCCCTTTGCTTTCTCATGGTAAATTATCTCAGCCCACCAGGGCCAAGCTGATTTTCTAGCTGTAAAAACAGAGAAGACGAACATGCAGCTCTGCACCGCGCTGTACACTTAGCTGCCTCCTCCTTTGTTGTTTTCTTTATGTTATTTAGGAAGAGAAAATCCTCTGAGCCACCCATTATGGTTTGAATCTAGGTCATAAAAAATAGTGTAAACTAATAGTGGACTGTCTCTCCTAGCCCTCTCACCCCATGCATCTCTCCTCTGTATTGCAATCCCTAATGGGAACATTTAAAACCAGTGCTTATGATAATGCCCTTGTTCCCATGGACACCACAGCGCTGCAGAACCAAGATTAATGGAGGACCATTGAGACTGGTCCTAAAAGATTGTCCCTCTTGTGTATTATGGTCTGTCATGCTGCATCCATTAGCAGAGGAGCGGAGGGTCCTCATCGTGTTGGTATCACTGGGACCAAATCGAGCTACTGCAAGATGGCATTTCCATAGCACATCAACAGATCATTTCACCACTGCTTAAGGCATCGTAAATTGGACTTATAGCTCAGCTGCTGGCATAAATAAGTCCCTTTGATAGTTAGTGGAAGACGTTATGACACTCCAGGGTACAGGAGGGGACATTGGCACTGTCATTTTTTTTCTCCAGCCCTGGCACCCTGGTGCCTCTGATCTTTCTGAAGATTCAGGGCACGCGCTCTTCATTACGGTTTGGGCACCAGGGACTTGTTTTTTTTGCAAGATTAATGAGCGCCACGGAAATTCTCCAGCGCATCTCGATAATTAAGTCTTTGTTTATCAAAAAACAAGTTATATTAGGAGCAGAAAATTCGCAGTAATTATTCATAATTCTAACAATTCAAGTATAGCTACCTCATTTGCCTGGGTAATTCTGCTTTTTAATTTCTTGCATACATTTGCATATTAATTTTGCCCGTCGGCTGCAGCAGGCTTTGACAGTTTGTTACTATGTGATGGTTTTCACAGGGGTGCGACTCAGTTGGGTGGCATTTCGACTGGGTGCAATGATAAATTATGAATTTTCTAATTTGCTGCATAATGAAGTAACCCCTTCCAACCCAATTAAAAAAAAAAAAAAAAAAAGCAAAGATGGTTTCTTTTAAATAATATTTCCCAGGTATTTCATCTCTCCGGTTTTGTTGTTGTTTTTGTTTTGCAAGCATTTTTTTTCACTTAAAAAGCAGATGACTGCATTTGCAGCCTTTCAGAATGACTGTGGCTTTCCATACATCAAACATGATTCATGATTCATGTATCCCCAGACTATATTCATGCTGTAAATTGGCCACTCCTCAACCCTCAGGGCAATCATGGATGATAGCAAAGAAGTCCTAGTTTCTTCTCTGATGTCCAATTTGGGCTGTAGTGATCTGTGTGTATGAGTCTGTCTGTCTGTGTGTCAGGGAGCAGGGGTTTCAAATGAGGGAAATAAATGATGTGTGTTTGTTTTACATACTTCCTCAAGAGGCTGTACTGTTGTAAATTAACTGCTAAACTACTGTGTGGGTTTCCTTCTAATTTCTTAAAATGGTTGTAGAAATAAATATATATGTATTTATCACTTCAGCATTGTAAAAAAGGATCTGTGGAGACTTAATTTGTGGGTGAGAGAGAAGGGATTTTAGTTCAGTGTTGGTAAGTGTGTTCAGTGCATTTGGTAATTTTATGCTCATAATGCAGCACTTAGCACAAGTATCGCTGGGTAAAATTTGTGGCATTTCATTATACAACTGCAGACGGGAAAAACAGTTTAGAAATACTGTAGGCCTGATGCCATCCTGACTTTAAAGAATCTGAAACAACCCAGCCAATCTGTTTAGCATGATGCAAATATTGTAATTATACAATTATGCTGCATTTTTAATATAAAACAATTCTTATACGTTTTGTTGCCTCTTAAAATTCTGTGTTATTAAGGAAAGCCATGATTTTATCGGAGGCTACACCACAACCACATGGCAGTAGATCACGGAAGATTTTGACATTAATACTCCACAACCAAGCAGCAGAGAGCACACAGCATTAATGCAGGAAAACCACAAAGTGCAGATTACATAACATTAATTCTGCACATCCCCATAAGGCGGGCGAGGAGCCCTCCACGCTACCTTCGCCCAGCCTGGCAACGCAGCTCACAAAGCCCCGGCACCACCTTACACGAACACAGGAGAGCTGCAAAGTGCCATTCAGCGCTGTCAACATTATTATAATACACAGCACACAATGTAAGCCTGGCACAACTGGGCAACACGGAGAGCAGTGATATTATAGCATAATCACACAGCTAAATTCATGCCTACAGTACGGAGCGAGCAGAAATAACGCTGAGCACAAAGCAGCGTTGTCATAACATATATTAAGGCCGTTCAGCACAGCCACAAAGTGTGGTGGCATGTTGCATGCTTATACATAAAGGCAGAAGCAGGCTGTACTCAGCCCACAGATGGTGCAGTGCTGGCGCTGCTCACCACAGCTGGGTGCCCACCCCACACCAGACATGAGCACCTACAGCCACACAACCACAGTGAAACACATGCAGCAGCATTGAAACACAGCTCCTCTTGTACAAACACAGACCCACAGCACAAGTCCATAACAAACCCCAAATAAACATCTGACATTTGCACTCAGTGAATGGTTTAATCGTGCTGAGCGATACTATAACACAGTTGCAGAACACTTTATCTCATACTGCCCTAAAAGAAATAAAACTTTTTTTCAAATGTACTACAGTAACCTGAAAGAGAACACCTTGTTACTGATTATATTAATCATGAGAAAGATTCCCTAGATGATCTTTTACCAGTGAAAAATGTCAGTTTTGTCAAAATCAGGCTTTTCCATAGAAATGTCTTACTTTAATGACATTTTAACGTAAGGGGAGGGGAGGTTCCTTGTGGTTTCTTCAGTGGTAACTAATCCATTGAGACTTTTTTTCATTTTTGCGTATCTTCTTTTCTTTGAATTTTTGGATGATTAAGAAGGGTTTTTAACACATCAAAATTGCCCAGGTCAATATTATTTTAACATTGATGGTTAACCTCAAATCTCCCTTTAATTTAACTTGGTGGTGAATGCAGTTGTTTGTTTGATTCTGAATATGGACTATTTTTTTATTAATACTTTTTAAATATGTGAGAGAGGAAGTCCTGTCTCTGTCTTTTCCTGAAGGTGAATGCAAAACCCAACAAGGGTCTAGGTGAAGCTACCAGTGATCCAATAAAGTCATAAATTTTCTCAACACCACAATTAGTGCAGCAAGAACAAGATGCCTAATATTTAGCTGCTGTGATACTACTGAAATGATGTGGTGCATCCTCAAAAATGAGTCCCCCCCACATAGTCTTTGATTGAGAAGTGTCAGTCTGGAGGGTGTCTGTAGCATGGGCTGCCCCATGGAAAAGAACAGTGGGGACCCACAGTGTGAGGCTAATGTGGTGCAGCACTGGGGAGAAGCTGGAGTGAACCCACTGCTGTAAGGCAACATCACAGTGCACTGTCACAGTCTCGTTTTCTGTGTCTGCTTGACAAAACATTAAAACTGTGTAAAGGGAAGTGACTGATCATTAAATATATGCTAATATCATGAGCCTTTGACTGAAGACATCAATATACTCTAGTAAAGTGCACAGTTAGTACATGGCAATTAATATTTATCTAATCTGATTTATATTAGGGCTTTCTATAATGCCCACTGCTGTATCATCTATGCTGTGATCAAATGCAGCAGACATACATAGCAAAGCATCTTCCCAGACTTCAGTCTTCTCCCTTCCTTCATTCTCTTTCACTTTGTTATTTATTATTATTCAAATTTATACATCACTAAACAAAAGAGCACTCATCCCAAGCCACTGATAAACTCTTAAAAATACATCTCATAAAATGAGCAGGCTCCATAATTATCCGTGGATAAAAATGCAACAGCAACCATGTGACTATACTAAATTTAATCAAAATTACTAACAAATCACCACCAGAGTTCCTTCCAACCATTTCTTTGCTTGTCTTTTGCCAGTGAGCATACAGAAAAGACTGGTTTTGCACTGACACCTGAAGATAGTTTTGAATCAAAAATCAAGTGTATTTGAATGGGTTGATCCTATCTGGGAAATATCCTTTCGCTTTTAGTAGCTCTACTGATTTCTTAGAAAAACAGTCATGATACCACAGGTGTATTGAACTAGTGCATTTATCAGTTTGGGTGTAAAGAGGCAGTATGGAAATGCTACTGCGTGAGTATGGGTGACTCTAGGAAAATAAATAAAATGTAAAAAGTTTTAGTTTTTGAGTGAAGAAACAGCTCTATAAGCAATGGTCATTTAAGAGAAGAGAGCAATTTAAAACCAGACTCATTCACCTTCTTCAGCTGGACAGTAGAAACTTTCTGATGGAAAATGTGTGTCTGCTCTTTTTCTTGGTTGTTTTGACAGCTGTAGTAACCCAAGACTTTCTTCTGAGGGACACTTGGAAATGCCTGAGACATTCTCCTCTGGACAGGGGGCACTTGTATGCAGAGACTGACCTCCAGCCCTTGTGACAGAGGTTAAGAATTATTTTTTATTGATTATCTTCTGGAGAGAGAGCAGTGGACCAGCAAGGAGAGGTCTCTATGTGCTTGTGGAGGAGGAGGAATGGTACAACTAAACTACATAAAGAGGCTTTTGAGACATGAACATTCCTGGAATGGTTCTGGTGGACTTTGTAAGACAAGGAATATTGAATTTGGGATGATCTTGTACATACCACTCTTTGGGATTATCCTTAGACCCCGGCCATGGTTGTTACCTGAAAAGGGAGCTGCGGGTCTAAAACTAAACCCAAAGGTGAGATAATTATTGGCGAGTGTGGACTATTAGGGTTCCAGTGGCCAAGGGCACTTTCTGAACTGACTTTCTTTAGCTGTGTAGAGGTACCCAGATTGCCTTAATCCTTTACTGATTTAATGAATTACTTTTTCTCCTCTTGTGGGGAAGGGTTAGTGGGTTTGACATTCATTTAAACTGACCTGAAATCTGTTTTAAAAATTGGCTGTGAGGTGAGCCTAGTTTAGGAATTTAACTCTGTAGACCACTCTTTCATGGACCATTTCCTTTCCCTACACCTTAAGCCTCTGTGTTTGGCTATTATAAATGCTTCCCTGTGTGGCTCACTGTAGGTGTTCCAAATAAGCCAGCCTTTTTGTGGGAAGTTAAGTACATTATGCTCCCTTTATATATTCCCATTATTTGGGAGGTGACAGAGATTGTTCTGCTAGCGTTTCTTCCTTCAGGATTCTGTATTGCACTTCAAAATTGCACTACATTTGAGGGGTTGAGGACAAACACCAAGGCACCAGGGCTGCTGGCTTGCAAACAGTGTGGAAGGGCTTCTGTGTATTTTTTCATGCAACTCATCTCTTACTCATCTGCTAAGTTTTCTTAAAAATGGGGAATATTTTGCCTGGAAAAACATATATCTGTACACGATTCATATATAAAAGATTTAGAATGATTTGCCACGGAAAACTGACTCTGACTCCAAAATTGTTAATAATAATAAAGAAGATCTGCAGGATAAGTAATCTGTCCACTTATCTTTGTTATGTTGCTCCTGTATTCACCTGCACAGGTATATGTACAAAAATTCCTCCCCTACTAAAACCAGCCAGAGAAACTTGTCACTAGGATATTACAAGCAGAACGTAATGTGTTTAGTACAGCCAGATATAGAAATAAATTACTGAAAACTTGATGTACAAATACTTCTATAACAATACTACTTCTTTAGGATAATTTAAAAACTATTTTACACTTACTAATTAAGGATTTAAATTAGATTTTATAGGTTCTGTCTCAAATGGAAATGTGGATGAGGGGAGAAACCAAGATTTTTTGTTGATGTAGAAAACCTCAAACTTACTTATTATATCTTTCCTAAAGTCAAAAGGCCCAAAAGCCATTGACATTTCAGACATTTCAGACAGTCTTTGCCTAAAGAAACAAAACTTTGTACGTTATTCCCCAGATATTGCCATATCTATGAAATTTCAGCCTGGAGGAACTGCTTTTTACTTTCTCTTATGTAGGCAACTATTGCTTACTGGTTTTATTTGCTATTCTTCTAGCTATAGTCATCAGATTGTGTACACAAATGATAGAATGGCATGGGTTGGATGGGACCTTAAAGATCATCTAGTTCCAACCTCCCTGCTGTGGGCAGGGACACCGTTCACTAGACCACGTTGCTCAGAGCTCCATCTAACCTGTCCTTGAACACTTCCAGGGAGGAGGCATCTACAGTTTCCAGCTTCTCTGGAAAACATGTCCCAGTGCCTCACCACCCTTGGAGTAAAGAATGTCTTCCTAATTCTAACCTGCCCTCTTTCATTTTGAAGCTGTTCCTTTAGGCTCTCTTCAGGTACTTTGAGGATGCAATTCGGTCTCCCTGAAGCCTTCTCTTTTCCAGGAGAAACAATTCCAGTTCCTGCAGCCTTTTCTCATAGGAGAGGTGCTCTTTCCCTCTGTTAAACTTCAATGGCCTCCTCTGGACTCACTCCAACATATCCGTGTCCTTCCCATGCTGTGGATCCCAGGAAAGGATGCATTATTGCTTATGTAGCAGCAGACAAACTTGGGCAAAGGTCAGTGACATTTTGTATTCAATTACACATGGTGGATGGTGAATGCACTTCATGTTGATAGTGGAACTCCTTATTCGCTCTTCAGCAGCGACCATGAGATACTATATGCCAGCAATGGACATTCATTCTCTCCCAGGAGGTGATTCTCTAGGCCTTCAGTAGTTAGATCAATCAGCTTGCTTGACACACAGAAATAGCTTTAACTGTGAACCAGAGGCAAATTCTGAGTCCAGACAGTCAGAACTTGGACACAAAACCCACAATGGGTTCCCCTCTGATATCCTCTGCTGCCTGCAGCAGTGGTGGCCAGCTGTTGGCTCTGGAGCTGTGTCTACCTTGCAAATAAGAATCCATTTTTCTGTGGACTTGAATAAGTTTTCCAGGTTTAACTTTGGAAATGCTGACTACTACTTTATGCTGCTGTGTGTCTGTGTTGCTAGGTGTACCATTCATCTCCATAAAATATTTGTAGTCCCTAAAAAATTTGTCTCAGAATTGTCCAAATAAAAAGGATAGCAACCACTAATAAATGTGTGGTAAAATGTAATTGGCAAAACAGATTGGAATAATATCTTTCCTCATTTTGATGCAAATAGTTTTAATTTAACTTTTTGTTTCTAAATTAAGCATGTGTTTTTAGAAAAAAGAAGAACCTAAAAAAAGAAAAGAAATAGATTTGAATTGCCAAAAGAAACCATTCAGTTGAAAAAATATTTGCCATATGAGTGTCTTAAACGAATAAACTCTTCCACCACATTTATTAACAAAACAATATTTGTAAATCATCTTCAGTGTGACAACAATAATTGTATGTTAATTATTATTAATAATAAAGTATCAGTGAAGGGACTGAAAATTTTTAAAATGGCTGTGTGAAAAATATGCAAGACAGCAAGTTCAGAACCTAAAGCTATAAATACACAAGGGAATAGTTATTTAACATGTGCTGTAATTTGCACTATTTAAATCTAATATTAGAGCTGTGGCTTTTCTATGTCAAATCTGGAATGCTTGAGCAATGTTAGATAAAAATGGTCATTTCTGCATTTGCTGAAATAGATTGTGCTGTATTTTATAAGAATGCCATGTAGATTTAATCCCTGTTAACTGAGATCTTTCTCGTTTTATGAGTAGGACATAGAAAAAATGTTTTCATTTTCTTACACGCAGTAAAGACAAACTATGTTTAAATTTCTGTAATGATCTGCAAAGGCTGCAACATGCAGTAAAGTTCGTCAAAAAGGATGACGTACATTGACTTAACTCTGCTGGTTAATGGGTTCAGTCCAGTCTATTTTTTTGGGCATGGGAGGAAAAATTCAATGTATAATTTTGTGTCATTTAGGGGAACCATGAATGTAGAATCAAGTGAGGGAAAAGGGGAAAAATAATAACTGTTCAAATAATTTTAGCCTGAGAAGCAAATAGATTTGACTGCAGTGCCCAACCCCCCCCCAACTGTATTTGTGTACACTGGTTCAGAGTTTAAGATTCAGATAACACTCAGTATTCAAATTTGTCGTAAGCCATATGTGCAGGTGAGAAATTGCAACGTTTTGAACTGTTTAAAATTCATTTTATTTGAAACTGAGCTTCAAAACCAGAACAGTCCTGCTAACATTCTAAACGTCACTTGACACTGTAATAGGATTGCTCAAGATATTTTCAGCAGAGCTAATTTTAAAGTACAGGTAGTTACGTAGAGTTTAGACCCCTTACCGACCAAGCAAGTTGTGTCACTTTTACATCAAACTTGATGATGCTATTTGCTTTTAGTAGGAGATCATGTGCATATCATTGCTTAATTTTATTTTGCTTATAATTAGCATGGCATGCACAGCACTCAAAAAGAGAGAAAAAAGCAACATTTTAAGTGTATTCTTCTGTAACAGTGCTTTGTATTGATGTATTAGTGTATAAAAAGAACTGAGTACAACGTGGGAAAGGACAATACTATTCTGGTGGTTTTTATATAAGATATAAACCTAAGCCCATATTTCAGCACCCTGGGGCTTGCTTATTTCACTGTCTCATATTCTTGATGGCCAATTCTGGAGGTATTTGTGAAGCAAGAAACTGTCGTGTTGAGTTTAGGTCTCAATGGGAAGCAGGGCTGCTGGGGTCTAGACAATCGTCATCTTGTCTAACTTCAGTGTATTATCTTCTTTTCCCACCCAGCTTGCTAAAAGTTTTACAAGCTATTGTTTCCTAGCCACCAATGATGTATTTTGGAATAACCTTTAATTTAGCAACCTATCTTTATCAGCCCACAGTGCTTTTTGTTCTCCACAAAAGCAAACTAGTGTTACTTGTTCACTAACCCAAAAGTGGTGGCAATATTGAGGAGAGAAACCGAGAAAAACAAAACTGATTAGGGCAAGATTTGCTTTCAGAGAACCTATTTCTGTCACAGGAGGATGTATAAATAAAATAATGTTTCAATAATTTATGCAGTGCACACAGGAAAAACATTGGAAATGTGAAACAAAAATGACATGTAAAGAACAACTGAAGTTGATAACCACTTTAATCAGCTCAGATGGTAATTCTAAAATAAATGAAAATATTGTTCCTGTTTTCAGCTCATGAATGGCAAAAGACTTTTGGATATATGTCCTCCTCCCAGAAGTTCACTGCAGTGTTGTTCTCACTGCAATGAGGGAACAATGAGATGTGGCCACAACATGGATGTGAACTTTATCCTTGTGACCAAAAGGCAGCATGGGCTAGTGGTAGCATGGAGGAAATAGAAGCCTAACACTCAGTCCTCAGCTCAAGACTTGTTTTGGGACACAGTCAAGCTGATGCCTTACTTTAACTGTGTCTTTGTTTACCTGCCTGTAAGCGAAGGGATTTATCTGTGTCCCTTGGTGAATCATGAAGTATAAGGAATACAGAGAACATGCTCTGGGAAATTTTAAACCATTAATTTCCCTAATGAGTGATGAGCACCTTTGACTCCTTTTCTCTCCTTGAGTCTCTGCAGATGCCCTTGGCCACAACGTTTGTCCTCAGATTCCTGTGTCAGCTCAATATGAAAAGAGAAGAAGTTGCTATGGCATCAACTTGGTGCTCACAGAGAAGGCAGAAAGGAGCAAGGAGGGCTGCCTAGGGCCTGGGAAATGGTGGGGCCAAGGTGGGAAGGTGGCCAGGAGAGCTCGGGAGTGGCACTGGGGGCTCTTGAACCTGCAGTTGTGCAGCTGCTACGTGCAGGGGTCGGGGTCTGACAGTCCCTCAGTATGAACCCTGGGTGTTGGACTCTTGCAGGATTTATGTGGAGGCGTGCTATTGTTTTGCAGGAATTCTTTGTGCTGGCAGCTAGCTTTTCTTGGCCTGCTGGAGGCAGGGGCAGGTCACTTGTGTCACAACCCTGACACAGTGTTGGGGGTGGGCAAAGGCGGTGGCGGCCATGGGAAACGAGGGGCCCATGTTGGCTCAGAAAGTTTGGATCCCCAATGGTTGGGACCGGGAAGTTGCTGGCATGTCACTGAGTGAGACTGCTGAAGAAGTTGAAGCCTCTTTTTGTGTCTCTCCCTCTCCTTTTCTTTCCCCTCCATCTCTGCCTGCCCCCCCTCCCACCAGCCCTTTGTCGACACTTGATCATTTACATCAAGTTGACATTCGCAGAGTTTACTCAGGGGTCTGTAATTGTATTCTTTCACCGGTTCTGCATTACCAACCATGAAAATGGAATCTTATCATCCCTGACCAATTTTTAATGTACAAAATGATTTGGCCGAGGTTCAAAGGGAGTCACAATTGAAATCAGGTGAATGATACATGTAGGGGTTTTTTTTCAGTTTCTCCGTGCCTTGATTTGATTTTTCTCGTATGGCATACAGGGAGATGTAGCTTATTTTTATATGGATGTGTGTGTGTACAAGCTATATAAATGCATGTATATACTCTGCACATATACTGATGCACTATCCGCCTATCTATATTTTGTGTACATATCACTCAAATTTACCCATTTGCAATGCAATGGATGACAATGAAGTTTGCTCTAATCCCTAAAAAGCAATCAAAGAATTGGAACAGGGTTAAAGCCTGCTGATAGTGCACTGCGATTAATAGGACATTATTAAATAGCCCCCCTCCTTCAGCTTCTCTTCCCACCAGCCCCCCTCCTCCACTATCTTGCCAGATGAAAAGAGGCCTGGGAGACAAAATAAATAAATAAATGAGGTTACATTTACATTATAAAGAATAGGGAAGAAAACAATAGGGAATCCTCCTCACTGAAAAGCATACCATTTCCAAAGGGACAGAGTCCTTAAAGTATGAGGGGGCGAAGGGGAGTTCCTGCTCTCAAATATCATTAGAATGTTTTTTATCTTTTGGCAGTTTCATATTGTGAATAATACGGACATTTATAACTCAGTCAAGCTGCTTCTTTCAAGAGTGCAGTTCCTTAAGATCAAGGAATCTATCAGCTTACATAGCTCCCTTAGCTATCTTATCTAAGTGCCTCACAAACAGGAATATATTTATCCACACAATCCCTGGGCAGGAGGAAAATGTTCTTGTCTCCATTTTATAGGTCGAGGAGAATGACAAAGAGATTCAGGGCCTCAAAACAGCTGCTGTTTTTGGAGGGCCTGACTTGAGGGACCCAGGACTTTCTACCTCTTCCCTTCTATAGGAGTTGCCCCCTGTTCTCCTGCCCAGATGCTAGAGACCTTACCTGTATTGCTGAATTAAATTAATGGTTTCTGAAAACTACACTGTAGAAGTGCCAGATTTGACATTTCTGAGTCACTGGCCATTTTTAGAACAAATAGCTTTTTTGAGGTAATGCAGAGAGCAGGTGGCTATGCTGGGAACTGAACCTGGCCTTTTCCAATCACAGGATGATGTTTCCTAAGACCGTAGAGAGTATGTACTGGTAAGGGAGGGTATCTGTACTTGGAATATTGAGAGAATCAATAGGAAGTGCTTTTTGATAAAGGCTCAGAATGGACAAATGATTGTTTAATTGCTTTATCCATAACAGGTCTGGGTGTTGCTTTCCATGAAGGCAAGTTGTGCAATGACAGTAGAGCAAAGTCTTTCCAAGTTAATATTGTCTGAGGGTGGGACAATGGCACAACTGGTAAGAAGGTATGTCTTTGGTGGGGCTTTGTAGTGTTGAAGTGACTGGTAAAACAAACAGCATTCCAGGATATTCTGCTGATGACGTCAAACTCAAATCTCTGGGAAAAAATAGAACCTGGAAGCATGCTTAAGCCATATGTGCTATGAAGTAAACCTTGTGAATGAATTCTCACAAGATTCAGTGTGCTGTGTGCAATAGCCATTTGCCTTAATTGGCAAGTTGAGTTATTTGACATTCTTAAATACGTTTGCAATTTTCATTGTATTTGGATTCTAAAGAACTTCTCCCTGAAATATTTGACCACCATTAAAAAAAAAAAAAAGATTTCTTTAAGCAATCATCAGTTTCTCTAATTTTTGGTTGAGCTCCAGAACTGGGAAGACTTCTGAAGTCAGTGTCCACATGCCTATTTTTTGCTGTGAAGTAAGAAATGTAAAACGTGTGCTTCTAAAATTAACTTTGATATAAAGTGTGGCCTTCTGATAAATAATGTTATGGGGAAAATGAGAAATTTCCCTGTAACCTGTGTGTCTGCTAACGGTGATTATATTGGCAAAACATAAACACATCTGAAAGTTCTCATTGAAGTGCTTTCTGCACATTGCATACTCTATTTCTCATCTCACTCATGTAGCTGTGATTTTATACTAAAGACCAGAGATTAGCCTGACCAGAACGAAATTATTGTTCATCTCCCAGATGTATTCAGATAGTGTTTTGATGTTTTATGGGGAACAGTGTCACTAAAAGGGATTTGCATACTCCCTTTGGAGTTGTTCTGGCAGGGTGGTTTTCCAGACTGGAGTCAACACATTGCACACACAACAACTGGGAAAGTGCAGTTATTTCTGTACTTTAGAAGTATCCAGTGACACATCTAAAAATGTGATGAGGGTTAAGCACTGGCTCAAAGATGACAAAAATAAAAAAAGTGCTTTTCTATACAAATCTTTGTTTTCATAGTCTGTGTTCTTGAAAAAGTGAGTGTTGGTAACAAAAGTAGTGGGCTAAGGTACTCCTCTCTTATATAAACCTTGTGATGAGAGAAATCAACAGAGCTGCAATTGTAAATAAGAGTTTCCTTTATGCAGAGAGAAAGGCAGTGTTTTCTAAGGAATAGGAAACAAAATAGCATGCAATTCCTCCTTGGGTTTCTTGCTTGACATGGCTGGTGGTTGTCTTGAGAAACACGTTGGAGAATGGCTCCCTTTTTCCGAAGGAAAGCTTTGGATCTTGTTTATCTGTGGGGGAAAAGAAGCTCAAAGAAACATGTCAGTTCAGCTATTTTAATGTAATTTTCCTGACAATAAAATAATGCTGTTTCTGCCCATAAGATAAAGATAGATACACTATGATACTGGGAAGGTGAGAAGTGTTCATTTTCTGGATTCCTTAGCCTGGCACTGTGTGTGCTATGTGACCTCATAATGTCCATACGTGCTGAAGTTTTGTTGAACATGTTCCAGACAAGAGACAAACTTTATACACCAGCAAACTGGCCAAGACTAACTTCGACAAAATCATTGCGAGTAACCCGGGTAACTGAAAAGACAGTGCTGCTGGTGGCTGTCAGGATGATGATGGCTCTCATTCTGGCAAAGGTGAGGTGGGTTGCAGGTTGCTGAGGTATTTTTACAAATATTAGTTGACTCTTGTATTCTGATATTTAATGATCTGAGTATGATTAAAGACTTTAACTTTCTTTTGCCTTTGCTGTGGTACAAATCCTTGCAATGATATGAAAAATATTAAAGTCCATTTTGCTGTTTTAGATGTTATTTCAATATGATAACTTCTGCATTTACCTTTACTGTAAAAATGATTATTTATATAACATATCATAACTCTTCTGCTTTTGGTCACAGTGACATAGAGGATGGTAATATATAGCCTTTGTTAAATAAGAATGAGATGAAAATTTATAACAGGCTATAAGTATCATAATGAATACAATAAAGTCTACTTTTAGCTGTTGATTTTTATTATTGTAGGATCACCTGTATCACAGGAGCACTCCTGACATTTACCAGAGTTAGAAAGATTTATCCTTGGGCTAAAGGGAAATGCCACAGGCAGAAACTGTGATAAATTGTGAGAGTTTTTCACTGTAGATTATTTAGAATTAATACTAAAAGAAAGGCAACTGAACAGAACCTCTACACCCTCCATGAAATCAGTTCTGCAATCAAAACATAATGACTAAAACTACCTACTTAACCACTTTTATTTTAGCTTGGTGGAGCCACGAGTGAAAAAGGTATTTTAACAAAATCTGAAAAAAAAAAAAAAAGCAGAGTTTCAGGTAATTAAGTTATCTCTTTTGGGATACTATAATTTCATGGAAGGTGTGTTAATCTTTGGACAAAAGGAAGCTTGAGAGTTATCCAAAAAGTGGTAATAAAACTCAAAGTAAAAACTGAAGCAAAGATGCTGATGCAGCTGATGGAAAAAGATATTTCCACAAAAACCATTCTGTATAGAAGGTTAAATTTTTTGAATGCCATTCAGCATAGGAAGGTGTCTAGAAACCAAAACTGCTCACCATTTGAGTTTTGATATCAAAAAAGACATATCAGCTGAGAAGTTTAAAATATAAAGCATTGGGGGAATAAAACTTTCATAGACATTGCCTTTACAACACGTAAAGTGTTTCATTTTTATATTTTCAATTATTTCATCATTAAATTGCATCTGCTGTGATTCTTACTAGAATTCTAGTTTGCATGTGTGATGGCTCAACTCCATATACTGGAGTCACAGCTGAGTTTCATTTTCCATGTTGCAATTGCTTGGGGCTGGGCATACTTGCTGTAGGGTTTTTGTAGAAGGATAAAAACAGTGGTTCTGATCCTGTTTCAGCTTCCTGCCTAAAACAGAACTGGTGCATGGATTGACTACAAAATCATGTTGGCAAAACACCCCAGAAAAACGTAATCAAGGTAGGAACCTGAATCATACTTTTCTGTTTCTACAAGGGAAAAATATCTACCTGTTAGTAAAAAAAAAAAGTAATAATTTTCAAAGAACATCTTGGGTATTCAAAAATTGCATACTGCATATGGGCAGTGTCAGACAGCACCAGTTGCAGTCGAAGTTCTGATATTCTTATCCCGTGTGCAGCTTCTCCATTTTTCTTTTTGAGATTGTTCTGGTTGTGTATAGAGGTAACAAGGACCTTAGGGAGGTTGCCTTTTTCATGCAGGTGGAACAGGATTGGGCTGCATTCCTAGGGCAGCTCTATATTTACAGAGCAGGCAATTTCTTGTTAAGTTGAACCACACAAATGTTACTTGTTATTGTTCATGAATAACTTTGTAAAAGCTGTTATAAGTCTATATACTTCCTAATTCTTTGTCTTCATTCTTTTTTGCTCTAAGCCTGTTTAGTTCTATGATACATAGCATTCTCTTTGGGTTTACATAAATATCTATTATTGTAACTTCTTAGTATCTGGACAAATAAAAATTTGAGGAAATATTAGAATAATTTGTAGTTTAAAATTTGGGATTTGGAAGTATTAATGAAGAAACTGAGAAGTAATTGAACACCTGTGAAATGGGAAGCAATTTTCTAGGACTTGAGAGAGTTGTATTAGAGAAAAGCTGTGGGCTGAGCAGTAAAAGTTTCTACATAAAAAAAAAAGTCTGACTAAATACCTTGTAAATGTGTTCTTGGATTTTAACTTTCTATTGTCTCTCAAAGCCTCAAATAGGCACATTTCCTAAATTAAATGAGTTGATGAGTGCCCAGAGCACTGCAGACCTGTCCCCCTGTGTCTGAGACCCAAGATGAGGTATTTTCTAGTCCTTGTCAGATCTTAAAGTTTGCATGGTTTAGTTTAGCATCTGTGCAAACACTCTGTCACCAAGAAAGCAATGCAGAAGAACTGGATTTTTACCTCTGTGAAGCAGAAATGGTAGTGTAGCTACAAGCAGTGAGTATTGTGCATTTACTGGCTTTTCTGGGTAGAGACACGTGTGAAACACTCCAAGAGGCCACAGTTATGTGGAAGGGAAGGACCTCTCTCTTTCCAACTTCCAGTCATGCTTGGGTCTGCATGCCAAGAGTATAATCTATTGCTGCTTTTTATATTTTACTCATTACATGAGACACTGTCAAGTCAATCCAGTATTAAACCCAAGGTTTTGTAAATCAATGATGTATAAAGCCTGGAAGCAGTAGAAGAGCATCCATGACATTAAAAAAAGTCTGGGGGATTCTTAATTTTAAAGAAGCAGCATTGCTCTGCATTGTTTGTTACTCAGACATCACTGTATATTCATGTGTGAAAAAGAGGCAGAGAGTCTGATTAGAATGAGGTACAATCGATAAAATTGAGATCGATTCCCCCTTCCTTCAGTCTCTGAGTTATATATGAAAAGTAAATAGAATGTGTACATGGAGAGATGTGACTTCGTTGTGATAATCCTATGCCTTTTCAATATAACTGGGATATTTCTTTCTTTTTTTTGTATATAAATGGGATTACTAGCTTTTATTTTGTCATTGCTTTTTTGTGCAAATATTTTCTACTCCTTGTGCATTTGCAAAATTCAAAACAATGTTAAGCTTCCAACTCTTTAGATTATAGAAGGCACTATTTGGAAAAGGAAGGAACTGATCAGACCTTTTATCTTCTATTGAGCAAGAAGGTCTAGAGATCTTTCAGATATGTTTGCTTTTTGGTCTTCATAATGTTGCTGTTCAGTTAATTCTGGAAGATCTTGCGAGTCAAAGCAGTAGCATTTAATAGACCAAGGTATGTGATGCTGGGGCCAAACCTTATGGATAGATTTGATAAATACCTAGTTAAAGGAACAACTTTGTTAAGTGTCTATATTTGGGTGTAGTAAGAACATTAATATACTTTAAAAGTGTTTGTAGAGAGCTGGAGTTCAGATTTCTTATGGATAGAGTGAATTGCATCCTTGGTTTGAAATCCACAGGCTTCTGAGAACCCTTTCTCCTGACTGCTTCTTACTAGTTATCAAGTCTTTTTGTTCTCCTACTATCTCTTTCCTTCCATTCTAGTTCCCAATAAGCCATCTTTCTTTCCTTCTTACCCACTTTTGCTCTGATTGCTACTGTCACCTTGAAGCTGCTCACTGTATCTCCTTTTGATGGGCCCAGGAAAAAGTGTGGGTTTTTTTTTTTGGGTGTTTTTTTTTTTTTTTTTTTGTTTTGTTTTGTTTTTTTTTTTTTTTACTTTTGATCCCTTTAGGTGTATTGAAGCAGTTGAAAACACAATGTTAAAATGGAAGGTTGGCCAGCCAGAAAAATTCCATTTAACCAAAGCGTATGGAGAAAGGAACTTGGTGAAATACAGTAGTGACTGAGTCTATTAGAGGCCCAAATACTTCTAATAATTTTGCTTCTGCAGATACCCACTGCCTCCAAGGAGATGTATTAAGCTAGCAGTGATTTTATGGAATACCATAAATCAGTTATTTTGCTGATGTACAGTAAATTATCTGGATTTTGCTGATATGCAATAAATTATCTGCATTCACCAAATGTTGGGAGAGTTAAAGACAAGGGAGATAGTGCTTTATATTGTTATTCCTGTTCTTGTCTCTGTAAACTACCTCAGTGTTTATGCAGAAAATGGAGACCTCTGTGGACAGTTCTTTGTTTGGAGTTTTAGCACTCTCCTAAATAAACTCTTCCTATTAGGAGATCCTAGTGACATCAGACTGCTGTACCATGTTTAATTGAAAGTGGCAAGCAAACACTGTACAACTGCTTCTGAAATGCCTGGAAGCTATTTGAAAGCTTTAGCATGTTAGCGGGGAAAATGGCCTGGTTCTATCTCCCTTTCTTGAGGAAGGGAATTGGATGTTGAGAAGGAGAGAAAATTAACCTTTCTGTGCTGCAGAATTGCTTTGTCTATGCCTCTCTAGCCTTTGGGATACTACTAATTTTTGGAATTATTGAATTTCTGTGGATACTCCTTCTGTGATGTGATTATCAAAGCAACCAACTACTTGCTAAATGACAGTGAGTTTGTTCAGGTCCTGTTTATTTTTAATTGGTTTTAAGAGAGTTTGGTTGTGCTAGTGCTCTTGTTTGTGCTATAAAATAATGTACTATATGAGAGACTAAGTTAATAGCCTTAGACATTTAAACAAATTTAGGCAAGGGCACTCCTTGTTCTATGTACTGAGAGCTAAATGACAGCCTTGTGCCAACAGTAGAGAATGACATTTATAGCATCTAACAGTTAGAAAACCTTCAGATAAGCTACCCTTACATGTTCTGGTAGGAGTTCTTCTGGCAAGGAAGATCACCTTTAATAGGCTAAAAAACTATTTATTTTCAGTCTATAATATAAAGTAAGCATGACTTTTGTCACCTTTAAATATTTTTAAAATTATATTTATTTAGAATATTTTTTGAAGAATGCATGCAATAAAGAAGTGCCTTTTTTTTTTTTTTTCTATTTTTCTCAAGAAAAAAACCTGGTGAATAGAATTGTGGCCTACTCAAATTCATTGATCTCTTTTTATGTCACATCTTCTACTATTTTGAGGGTTTACCCAACAGTTGATTAAATCTATTAGAGAGCTGCTCTTGCTTAGCTGCCAAAGTGTTGTGGTTTTAGAATTTTGTGATAAGTCTGTAATTAACCCTGTGGTGCAGATTTGGCAATATTCTGTACATTATTCCAAATGGTAAAAGGTAGCAAGTTTACTGTATAGAACCATGGATATTTAGCACTTTTTAGCACCTTGATACTGAAGGATGTTTAGCATTATTTAATACATAAATGATAAAGCTGAATATTTCTGTAGCCCTGTTGACATCAAACTAAAACCCCTTCCCCCCTCCTTTTATTTTTTTTTCCTGGTATATGGTTAATTGATACCCTATTGAAGTTCTTATTTTTTTTGTAAGAAAAGCCTGTAATTTGACATTGTTTCCATCACATGCAAAAGTGTTTTTGTTCCAGTAGTACATGCCTCTTCTCAGTGTAGGTTTATTTGTATTGCAGAGCAGCCTTTGATTTCTATTTAATATGTGGTCTTTTGTGGCCTGTGTGTGCAAAGCACTACTTCACAGTCCAGAGGTGAGACCACAACTACTGCACCACAAACCATTCTGGGACTGTAGTGTATCACCTCAGAGGTCAGTAAGAGGAGAATAATAGAGATGGGAGGGGGAAGATAGAAAGAATCACTTTTAAAAAAAAAAAGAGTAAAATAAATATCTAGAAGGATTTGGAGACTGTAGGTAATGAGGTGAGAAAAACTACCTGGCATATTCCAAAGGGAATATATTGGGTTTGTCTGGAAGGTTTTTGGTAGTGCGGGGGGGCTACAGGGGTGGCTTCTGTGGGAAGCTGTGAGGTGCTTCCCCCATGTTCGGTGCAGCCAATGCCTGCTGGACCTGCCACTGCCCAGAGCTGAGCCCACCAGCTGGTGTTGGTAGTGCCTCTTGGATAACATATTTAAGAAGAGGCTGAAGTTGCTGCATAGCTGCAACTGCAGGTGTAGAGAGGGATGTGAGAGGAGCAGTTCTGCAGACACCCAGGTCAGCGCAGAAGGAGGGGTAGGAGGTGTTCCAGGCATTGGAGCAGAGATTCCTCTGCAGTGGTGCAGGCCATGGTGAGGTAGCTGTTCCCCTGCAGCACATGGAGGTCCACAGTGGTGCAGAGATCCACCTGCAGCCCATGGAGGACCCCACACTGCAGCAGGTGTATGCCTAAAGGAGGCTGTGACCCCATAGGAAGCTCATACAGGAGCAGGTTCTGTGTCCCTATCTTGAGCCAGAAAACATCCCTCCAGTAGATGAGGGCAGTGAGAGAGCAGCTTTGGTGGGCACCTGACATCCAGCCAAGGTCAACCCACCACAGAGGGATTATCAGGAATGCTTTAAGGCTAGCAGAGTTGGATCTATTTAAAAACATATTCGGTTGTTGAACTCTATTATGCTTCATGCTATAACTCTTTACGCAGGTGAACCTTCCCACTGGCAACAGATAGACTTCTTCTTTAAAAAGCTTTGTTTACACAAGTTTTGAGGTCTCTTAGACTGTAAAATACTCTGGATAGAAAGGAAAATGAGGTTCTGGTAGGGAAGACATTCAGGAATGATCTGGCTGAAGCCCTGAGTAATTAACTCTGGAGGCAGAGGACTTTCATGAGTCTTTTTCTCAAACAGTAGATCTGAGGTTAGGACTTAATTGAAGGAGCTGGAGTTGTCCTAACAGTGTAAAACCTCAGCCATGTTCTAACTCAGTATTATGGCAGGAAATAATTGTACCTTTTCTCCCCCTTCATTGCGATGTCAATTGCCAAGGAAATGTGGCCATGGGTGAAAAGTATCATGCTCCAGCCAAGGTCTGGATCTGTACACAGGGCAGCAGGGCCTTGGCATGGGACACAGTTCATATAGTCCATAAAATTGCCAAGAAGGAATGGAAGACCAGAGATGTCCAATTCTCCTAATTAAATTACCTGTTGTTAGATTTTGTTATGTATTTGAATGAATCGTTTACAGACAGTGGGGTATTCTGACCTTGTGAAATAAGGAGAGACAATTCTCAACAATAAAAAATCTTATGAAGGCTTAAAGGCTAAATTCTTTCAGATTATTTTTTTTCTTCCCCCCCCCCCCCCTTTTTTTTTTTTTCCACTCTAGTGGGCAATAATCAAAACATTTTCTTTTCCCAGATTCACTTTGGACTAAATTCTTTAAAAAGATAAGTTTTGTGAAAAGGACAAAGAAAACCCAAATAAGCAAGTGTTATTTTGTTTTTCTTTATAGATAAAATTTGAATGGGACATGTGGTGTTTCTTATTCTGATCCTCAGTCATTTTGTCCATGTCATTAAACTGTCCAAAGATTTGTTTTTTTGGTGCCATGGAAAAGCCATGAGCTTGAATATAGTTGCAGTTTTGTTTTGGGACTGGAAAGCATTACTTGAGCTATATTCAGAAACCTCTCTCTCTTCCTTTAGCCAGTACAATCATTCTCTCAAAGACCTGTGTCTGGGATTAATATTTTATGCATGAAATGTCTTGTGTACAGTAGTGACATAATAAGAAGAGGCATTGTATTAGTTTGTGCATGAAGAATTGATTACAGAAACAGGAAGTGTGCAAGTGCCTTAAGATGCCATTTTTATTAACACCTAAGTTCATCATTTTAAAGCAAACATGGTTCAGGCTTTTTAGTTTTCTATTTTAAATTTGCCGTGCCCTGTCTAAAGAGGTAGCACCCCATTTATTTGTGTTCTTCATGCATATCTTGCACAGAAAATAGTCCATGTGGAAAGACAGCAAACAGATAGCTGCAGCTGTTGCCACTTATGCTCCACAGCACAATTTTAGAAATTAATGGTTTCTAATCCCAAAAATAATATAGATACAAAATGGTGTTACATTCCAAACTGCCAGGCTGAAGTCCTTTGCTCTTATTTCATAAATATGTTTATGAGTCTGGCTTAATCTCTCAACTGCAAGAAAAGCTTTAGAGATCAGTTGGGTTTTAAAGCTAAAGTCATTGACCTTTGGCAACTCATTGGTAGCCGGGGAAATACACTGAGGTATCTCTTTGCTGAAATATTTAAGACAATTGTAAGGCACCAGAGTTATTGTTAGATAAAGCTCCTTCTGGTCTTGCCATCTACTTCACTGACTGAAGATAAATGCAAATGCTTTTGGCACTTTTGGGCTATTGTCGAAGTGAAGGAATAAAACATGCTTGTCTGACAATTGCAGGTTATTAAAGACTATTATATTGGTAATCCTCAGGAAATGGAGGTAAATCTCTCTTCAGTAGCATCAACAGAATAACTTTTATCTAAGATTTTGATTATGATTATTACTTATGGTTTAGTAAAACAATCTGCAAATTGTTCCTGACCTCAGATTTTCAAAAACCATTGAGTCAAATCCCTTTACTCTCAAAACATAAAGCAAAATATTGTCCTGTCCCTTTTCAAAGGCTCTATTTTCAAACTCTTTTTTCCAATTGGAGAATTTATGCTTTCTGAAAAAAATAACAGCACAGTTATTAGCATGAGCTGTACTATAAGGAAAGCACCCAACAGTATCAATATAATGGTAGAATCATGAGTATTGGATATGTTATTATATAAATATTTTGTTTTAACAGATTCTAAAGCATCTCAAATGAACAAAGTTATTGACAACAAATGTACAAGTTATGGGAGAGAAAAAGCAATAAACGACAACAACTTTTTCCCAGCACTTCTGAGCTCCCACACTTCCAGATGAAAATGAAGAGACATGCTGGTGCATGGAGTTTCTGCAAATCAGACTGCTGTTCATATCTCACCTTATTACCAAAGCTGGGTGACAGTGACGATGTATTGACAAATAAGATGCCTTCTATCCCATCCTTCTCTTCATGCTACGTTAGTTTTACTCTCATCAGTAAAAGTGTTATTAAAATAAGTGTTATCCAAGATGACAGAGAAGGAGCTATTGTAGGGAGCTTCATGTTGCCAGGGTCATGCCAGTCCACTTGTTATTGAAGACTTATATCTATCTTCCTAGTTTTATCTCCTTAGCGTATTTGTTGTTGTTGTTGTTGTTAACCTTTCAAAGTAAGTAGGTTACCTATTCTTTGTGTAGAAATTTTGGTTAAGCTTTTATCAGCTCAGCTGTCTTTTCTCTCTCATTACAACCACTGGCCAGTGGCAGTATAAGTACTGTATAGGCCTCCACTCTCCCTGCCCCCTTAGTTCTCCACAGTACCCAACATCTTGCTCTGTACCATCCTGGAAACTGGGAAGGAGAGAATAAAAATGTGTGAGAAAGCATCCTGGAGCTTGAGACATGGTACTGCAGTGAGGGGTATTGCCCTGCAGTCAGTAGAGTTTCTTGTTCATTTAATCTAAATTTAATATATAGGACTTTGAAGAGGCCTGGACTTCTACTGCCTTCTAGTTCTTGAATCTCATAAGGGAGTCATGTGCACTATCTACAGAGCAGGCAATACAATGGGGCTTGAAACTTGGTTGAATTTTCAGACATAAGACAAAAAATTAATGGGAACATGAGGGAAACATTACATTCTCCACTCATGTTGAAGCCTCAAATGATTCTTCAATTTTTGGGGGCAGGTGAGGGGATTGCCCTCTCCCAATTCAGGCTACACAACACATGGAGTTTAAACATGTCCAGTGTAAAGTGCACATAGCAGCATGAAGGGCTGAGTGGACTAATTCAAACTGTCTTGAGGTCTGTCAGTGTGCTCTTGCAATCTGTGATGCATTTCAAAAATGAGTAATGCTTAAAGTCCATAGATGTTTTTAGAGTTTGTTTTGTTTTGTGGTTTTTGTTTGTTTGTTTGTTTGTTTTTGTTTGTTTTGGGTTGGTTTGTTTGTTTGTTTGTTTTCATAAACCACTTTGCCAATGCAAGCAGGTGCAAATGGTAAGTTTTTGTGAAGGAAATAGATACACTTTCAGGAAAAACTTTCAGTCTAAATGCATTGTACAGTCTCAAGCATCATGCTCTTCCATTAGAACAGATGTGAGAGCAACTTTAGAAAATAATCAGATTGATGGGCTACTAATGAAATTCATCATATAAGCTCTTACACACAGGTTAACCAGCAACTAGCTCAGATAACAGAAGGAACAAGGTCAGGTCTTTGTTCTGACAGACTAAGCCAAATATAGTAAAATCTTAAGAAGATTGGCCAGTTTACCAGAAAAAATATAAAGTTGCATAATTTAAGATTTTTGAAAATGCCAAGCTGGAAAAATAAAAATATTTAGCAAGCATCATAATGATTCTAAGAAAAGATGATGAAAGCAAAATCAGTTGTATCTACAATACAGAGCTGAAGTGCAGGAAGGAAAAACAGAAGGCTGGGAAGTATAGCAATGAGATGGGGAGTGCATGAAACAACAGAATCAACAGAAGAATGGAGAACTGAATTGTGGAGTACAAAATAAATCAATCCATGACTGTGATGAAGTTCCTGGAAAAAAAATAATCGATTAGTAGTAGGTTAAGATCAGACAGGAGGATGTAAATAATGTATGGGTGAGGAAGACAGCAAGTTCTTCGCAGAACGCAGAATTTGCCTCAGAGAAGAGTGGAGAAAACCCCAAACACTGGCTGGAATGCAGGCATGAAATGGTCCCACTGCATTCACTTGACATAGTGACAGAAGGTTTTTGCAGATCGTCATCTTGTCTCTCACTTACTGCAGCTCTAGTGCTCAGCTCTGGGAGTGACTTGGGAAATTTGTCCTAGTGATGCTCTTGTCAGTGTTGCCTCCTCCTTGCTGAGCTTCTATTTGCCTGGTATTTATTTGTTCATGTTTCAGTGTGATGAAGATGAATTGCATGAAGATGCAACTCATCAGAGCTAATGCAGGTTCTTAGGAGGCACATCATCAAACCAAGGCTCAGCACCGATTTCTGCCGTTGTCCTTGGCTTTGTCCACCATGTGTTTTCCAGTTTGGATTGTTTTATGAGCAAGACAGTTGCTTTACAACTTAATAACATGGACATACCTTGACAGGGAGCTGTCAGGCCTTTTTAAGTATTATTAAAACCTCGCCTCAAGGAATATTTTAAATCAGATCATGTTATAATCAGCATGGACTTTGTGTTTGTGCACTAACTTTATATGCTCTTGCATTGGTTTATCTGAAAATACTTTTCTTAACTCTTTTGTTTCACTCTAGAGGTCACTTTATCTGCATACATTTTTCCTTACCTCATACCTTTTTTTTAGATTTTTGTGACCAGCAATAGCTTCTGGTAACTCTAAAAATTGTATGTTATGTGATTCTCCCACAGAATAGCCATCAGGTGAAGGGAGGAAGACAGTTTCTGTGATAGTTCTGAATTCTTAAAGAATCTAAGTCTGGGAGTGACTGTTGTGACAACTTAGTCTAACACCCTACTGGTCATACATAGCACTATTTGCAGAATTTTCTTGGATGATTCATCAGTCAAAGAACATCATTCAGCGAAACTGTCTGGTTAACCTTGATTTAAGAATTACAGGTGATGAAAAAACATGCCACAAGGCAAGATACTTCAGTATTTAATTGCTTTCAAAATTTGTATCTTATTTCTGTTTTGCATTTATCAATGTACATGCACATTATGCCTGGGATCTGATACCTTTTTTTTGTCTTCTGATTTAGGTTGCTTTCACAATCAGAAGTCTTTTTCCTATATGCATACCTGTAATCTGACTGAAGCTCTCTATTATCCTTTGCCTTGCTAAATTCAGTACTCATATCTTTCAACTCTGGCAGTAACAGACAAAGCAATAAAGCTTTTATTGAAAGAGGAATGACTGATGCCGACTATGGTTTTGCTTTTGCCTGGGTAGTGTATTAAATAAGAAACTTGTTCCATACTTCCACGAGAGTTTTGCTGAAGTATGTTAATTGCCTTGTGATAAAATCACTACTTTTTGGCAGTGAAGGCAAGGGTGTAATCTTTGACATCTTCCTAATTGCTGGAAGAAGGAGAAGTGAGGGACTGTGTGGAACGCCTGGATTGCAGTCCAGGTTGCTTCCCAGTCATCAGAGATACAGAAAGCATTTGTTCTGCTCTTGCAGAGGCAGATATCCATTACAATTTTTAATTTTACTTTTTCATGCTGCTGCTGCTGTCTTTAAATAAAAAAATCATCTGCCCCAGGCCCATATTCTTCACTTTCTGTAGTGGCATATTATGAAGTTATATAAGAGACATACAGTCTCATTGAATTATAACTGCCAAATATGGAACTCCAGTCCTATTATTATCTTCCCTGTTGTCCTACCAGGTATATTAAAGCACATGGAGAGGTCTTAAACCTAGTGGGATTGTTAATTTCCCTACAACAGCCTTTTAATGCCTTTGGACATTATCCTCTGTGGACTTTATCCTCCGGGTGTGATTCTAAATAATAGCATAAGAAATTTAGGCAGGGAGACCTACTCTCAATTAAGTTGGAAGGGGACACAACACATGAAAGAAGAGGCCCTTGAAGTATAACACTGACTTCCTTCTACTTGATTTGACAGAATCTGAGTCTGTTGATGTAAAACTCACCCTTTTCCATACTGTGGAGGATGACAGATGTTCTGAGGGACCTAACATGATTAGTGTTTTTGCTCTGGGAGGCAGAAGATGTTATGATTTACTTATATTGTTGATTCAGTGTGCTTTGTTCAGAAGTTTGTAGCAAATGCTGCAGTTGCTTTTCTGGACTAATGCCTGAATTCCATGTGTCTTTCCCCTCCCCACCCCCCTCCCCAGTAACAGTGGTTTATTTTGACTGAGTTTGAAGGGTTTCACACCTCAGCTCCAAGACTATGCCTCAAGATCATATTGCTACCATTGGGATTGCTTTTTTCGCTATCATTCATCTGTACTTCAGACAGTCATCTAGGACAGGCCTCGTACTTAAAAAAGCTCTGACTTCTTGTTATTTTCTATAATGATGCACAAGGCAGAGAACTTTATGGGGGCAGTAGAAATATAAATATCTTACCAATACAGGGCAGTTAGGTCTTTCGGTTCCATAGTAATTGTCTGAGGAGCAACTTGAATTTCAAGTAGGTTTTGTATTTCATTGTGAATATTTCACATACTTCTAAGAGACAGCCAGAATCCATAAAGGTCATGTACTATTGCTGATTCTGTGTCATTTGTCACAAAACAGCCAGCTGCTAAGATCCCCCTATGACCAACATTACCTGGCAGCTCAGATAGTTTTGGGAGGGCCGTGTAAGAAGCAAAGGAGGATCAAGACGGAGATGACACTGATGCTGGCAGAGTGTCAAAAGGCCTGTTCAGAGACATCGCCGTTGTCTCTGTTCTCCACAGCACCAGTCCACAGCTCATATAAAGTTAACCATTGCATGATAGGAAAACTCTTGTGCCACAAGTCTGCAGCCTGAATACCACTACTCCATCAACTCCAAATGCCAGTTAAGCCTGACTTTCCTTTGTCACCCGTGTAAACTTATTTTATTCCTCTGCTGGAGTGGTTTTAAATCTGAGGCAGTATAAAGAAAAAATTATCATCATCCTCAACATCTTACAAACAAATGAAAACACTCCAAAAATGATGGCAAAATAAAAATAAATTGAAATATATCCAGTAAGCTCTGCTTAAGGTAGAATATACTGCCAAAAGTGCTCTCGACACACTGCAATTCCTGTATATGTTACAATAAGAAGATGCTCTTTACCTTGAAGGCGACATAAATTCAGTGTGTTAATACACACTGCCAAGGCTAACGCCGCTTTTATTTAAATACTGTCCTAAGCACAACATACAGCCACTGTACGTTAACGGCATGTAAATCTTTGCTCTGCTATAGCTGCCTCAACCTATTTCTTACATTTCTTTTCTAACATTGTCAAACTTTTGTTTCATTTCTCCCTTTCTCTTGAATAAATGCTGTTTTCAGTGCACAGCTCCAAGCTACCTCTTTATTGCCAGTTCCAGACCCATGGTACCTGGAGTTAATCATCCTTCAGCTACATATTGTTAACTGTGGTGTGCCTGCTACCTATAAAGAAGAAAAAGGCTTCTTTTTATACTAGAAAATAAGATATATTCTCCTGAATTGCTGGGGTGGGGGGAAGCCTTTGTTGAAAGAAGGGGACTACAGCTATTTTTATTAGTATTATAAAGAAATCTGTACTCCATTGAGAGCACATGCTGCAGTGTGAGGGAATGTAACATCTCCTGTGCTATCAAGACATTATTTGCAGCTTGTCTAATAAACTCAATTTCATTTTTATCTATACTTTGTATGTAGATAAAGAAACAAATAAATGAATAAAAATAGGAGATTTCTCTGGCAATATTTTTTGGGAAGGGGAAAAATGATATAGCAGTGTCGACCACAGATATCTTGGTCACATTGTCAGAATGGACAGCTCAGTCTGTCATTCATTGCCCATGGCGCTGAATTGGGACACGAGCTGTTGATATGACACTAAACAGAGAATTACATTTTTCTACACTGTATGGAAAACACAGATGTATTCTTGTTTTCTGTGCCTCTGAACAGGAGAACAATGCTGATAGAAGCCCACTACTTTAAATCGTTGTTGGCTTTTCACAGCACTGACAATAGAAGGCCATTGTGAAAAAAAAAGAAAAAAAGAGAAAAAAACCCTACTGAAAATGACAGGAAACCATTTGGCATACGGTGAACAGAAGCAGGCTGGTTTTATTCAAATGATGGTTGAATTCTTAAGCAGCTGTCAGGTTTGTTTTGGGGCTTGAAGTGTTAGCAGGGTGTCCTATTCTCTTTCCCCCCAGTTTGATTTTAGTTCATTGGATCCCAGGGTAATAAACTGAAAGGTCCCAGTAATATTTAGAAAAAAAATAACTGTTTAAAATTACCCTTCACACAGTGAGAAACTCCTGACAAAGGTGTTCCCTCTGCACCAGGAATGGACAGAGATATCTGTGGGGAGGGAGAGGTAGTTTGGTTTTTAGTTTCTTGTTCAAACTAAACTCCATATCTGAGTAACCACCTGAGATTCTTCCTATAGAGGCATGTAACCTCAAGGTATGGAAATGGATGCTCCCCTCAAGTTCAGAAAATAAGTGCAGTTTTACTGTGTTTACAGTGTTAAAAATGAGTTTTCAAAATCCTGTTGTGGCTGTTTGGAAATACTCAGATGGAAGCTTTAAAACCCCAATATATTCAGCTTCCATGCTCTGTCTTTGGACCATACAGGGGGATGCTCTGCCTAGCTTTAGTTGTGCAGTGTAGCAACCTTCTGGGGAGCTCAGGCATGTTGGAGCAAGCATTGTCTTAATGTGATTGCTGGCTGCAGCAAGGCTCAGCATGACTGGATTTATCTATGTTTCTGCTTCTGTAATTCTAATTTCTGTTTCTGTAATTCTGCAAGTCCTGTAATATTCCATGAGTTTAGGTGATGAGGAAAAAAACTCCAAAAGCTAGGACAAGGAAAAAAACCCCTTGATTTTAGAGATGGAGGCAAGACCAGAAGGGGGTAGAACCAAATCTTGTGACCCCTTGGCTTCAGGTATCTAGAGAAAAGTCTCAGGTGATTGTGGGCAGCTAACCACAAAATTGCCACCTTCCATGAAAATTTACCATGATCAGAGAAATGTGGTTTGGCATATTCTTAGTGTCCATCTCTCCCTCCACATTTTTTGTGTTGCACATAGATTTAACATAAGGACACACAGCCACTGCCTGTGTCAAAATTAGGGCGAAACACTGCAAGGGACTTAATTTTGTTATTGTAAGGGTTTTTCAGCTGGGAGTCCTGAGGCAGAACCTGTGGCCCCACAAGGGCCATGTGTGGTGAGAGTTCCCTTCCCTCAGTGACATTGTCTTTTTTCTCCCTCACCTGAATTGTCGAGACACTGTCAGAAATTGGCTTGCTAGTTTTGTCATCCTGCACTGATGCAGCCACACCTTTTCAAACCTAGGACCTAAGTTTGGGTCTAGACACTTTGGTCCTGTAGCAACAGAGGAACCGCTTTGCTGACTATTTTGTGCCGTAGAAAACTTGAGCAGGATGTGGAGGAGGCTGTGATGGGTGGCTGGGAATGCATTTTCTTAGAGAGAGTGAGTCAAAGCAAGCCAGACTATTTGTTGATGTTGTTAAGTGTGCCAAGTGACCCTCTGCTTATGGGATATGGGAGAGATCCCTGTGTTGCTCTGCCTGCATAGCCAGTACATGTCTTCCCATCAGTGATTTACTGAAAGCTGAGAGACAGCCAGCTAGGAAAACTGACGGAGTTTTGCAATTGTTAAACATCTGGCAAAAGAAAAAGGAACCTCTAGTGATATCTCTGTATAAGCAAAGTAATGTGATCTTAAGCAAAGCGAAGGTACTGTCTCTTAAAGCTGTCCCACAAAGCCTGTCCTTGCAATAGAGTTGTGCTGCTCAGCTTCTGGTCTGTATTATCCAGAAAGCTCCCAGAAAACATTATGTCCTCAGAGATGAAACGTGTACATTTTCCTTTCCTGCACATCTAATAAGAAACTCGCTTTTTGGTCTTCTCTTTGAGGGTGCACAAGTCCTTCTACTGTTCATTTGCAAGGGACAAGCAGAGCTCTCTATCACCCTTTGAAGTTTTTATCTATCCTTTCCCAAGTCACTGTTTTTGCACTTCTGCAAATGCAGTGTGAATACTTCAGAAAACTTCAAAGTTGTTGCAAGACATCGGGGCTCTTTACTGTGCTGATGTTCTCCTAACTTGAGGTTCTTGAGACTCATGACAGTGCTAAAAACAGAAAGAACAGGCCAGAGAGAATATGTGTATTATATACGTGTATTATGTATATGTATTATATATGTGTATTATATATTATATACAGAGGTGGTGGAAGTGTTTTAAATGCTTTGAGTGTGGGTATAGTTTTGGTCCTGGGGAACTTATAAGATAGGTTTCAATACAAAAAGACAGATTATTTTCCTTGATTGGGAAAAAAAACAAATTCTGAAGAGTATTGAAAATATTTATTTGAGTAAAATGTTGTATGAAATGTGGAAAAGGATTCTAAGAAACCTCTTCCAGCAACTACTTGTAGATATCAGCCTATCATTCACTGTATGTAGTATGGGATTTGAGACACTTAAAGTAGTTCTACAACTCCTTGTAACTGGTATACATGTTAAATGACTGTAGGTGACATCCTCCCTCAAGTTTGAATCAAGTCCAAATACTCCCCTGCTGATGTGAGCAGCGGTTAGACAGGCAAATTAGGAAGTCACTGTGTCTGAATTTAGGAAGATTAATTTATTGCTTCTCTTTTTGCAATAACAATTAGTAGACATGGACAGAAATGATGAAAAAAAATTGCAAAAACCCAATAAAAATATACTTTTCTGATCCTCTGGAAGAAAAGGAAGGAAATAAAATAACAATTTCAGTGGAATATTTTCTGGCCCAGTCTATTTATTAGTATTGTTTCATGTTCAATATGTTTGAAAATACTCTTGTAAACACAATTGCAGCTGGTGTTGTCAATTCACTTGTGGGGAGCAATGGAGTGAGAGAATAAGCATCTTGAAAATTAAATTGCATCTTTTATTAAAGTATCTTTTGAAGTGAGGACACAGGTAACAATGATCATGTTCAATTATTAGCTTCATAAATTTGGGAATAATAAAAATTGCTTAGAAATTTTAACTGCTAGCTTGATTTCTTCACAATTAAATTATTGACGTTAACTGGAACCCACCAATTCTTGTCAGGCCTTGGAACAGCTCCGATAATGAAGATAACAGCAAAAAGTTTAATACTTTGCAGTCTGTTCAGCAGGGTTTTCTTCTTTTCTTTGGTGGGGACCAGAGGCAGCTAGTGTGTTTGGGTTTTTCAATTTTTTTTTTTTTTTTAATGCAGTCTAATTGTGCCATGGTATTAAGACAGTACATCTTTAAATTTTCATATGAAAGTATGAGCTTTGGTATGACAGAATATCAAAGTGAAAATTAATGTCCGCCACTTGTATATTGCCTAGACGTTACTTTAGAGAGAAAACAACAGGAGCGAGACGAAGCCATACATATGTTAAATTCACATCAGTAATAAAGATTAAGTAGAAGTTAATAGCATCCCAGTCATGCTTGTGGAGGTAATCTCCTTTCTGAAAATTCAAAATTAGATTTGGAGGATCGAAGCAAACAGGGGGTGAGACTTTGGCGTAATATTTTAATCAAATTGTCATGAATGAGTGGATACAATTAAGAATTCTGTCAGTCACAGTGCTGAGCCCCTTTTGTTAGTCAGCTGTTGTGAGGGATGCACTAGGGCATCGTGGGTAGAGATTAAACTTGACCTTTCCCAGGATCTTCATTTTTGACCCTCTGGCTAGGCTTTGCTTGTCAGATGGCTATTTTTTCCAATATTTATTTAATTATTTATTTTAAAGATACGGTAGTAGGTTTGGGGACAAAGATGGTCCCCCGTTTGATTTTTTTTTATTATTTTTTTTTATTTTGCTAAATACAGCAGACAAGACTCAATAACAGCTCCCTGTCAGCTGCAAAGTGCCCATCTAAGCCTCTTTCCTTCATTACTCCTCTGATGTGTACTGTATGTCATTCCTTGGACAAATTTGCAGCTGAAGAGTCTGTGCCAAAGGCAATACAACTTAACGTGCAGAGAAATGTTTTCTATTCAATAAGTTGTGCTCTAACATTGCCACAGCTGGGTTGCTTGGCTTTTCAAGCCCTTTAGATAACTCGGGCTTCTTTCTAGAAATTTTAACTGTATTTCTCGGGGGGATTTCTAGGAGTGTTTTTGGACAATCTTTTGTTGCCAAGAAATTTTGTTCTGTGCACAATCCTCTTGAGATTAAAACAGATTTAACTCTGAGATTAAAAATCAAATACTTTTTCTTTTCCAGTTAAACCAAATAATACATATTTTAATTGCTTTTTATGTAAAAATATTCTGAAGTGTGGAACTTTGTGCACTGATTCACAATGGAAGTATATTTTTTGTGAGAGTTTCTGTGAATTCATATTCTGTAAGACCAGATTAATAGGTGTTTGTCTAGTGGCCTGTTGTAACAATTTGTTTTGTTGATGCTTCGTGACTCCAACTGAGACCAGATTCTCCTGCCTTAGTCATTTTAGGCATGACATTGGAGACAGTTTCTCTTCTCTGCTTTGGGATCTGTGCAACTGTAAGTCCTTAGCAATGGAACTACCAACCTGAAAACTTGCTGGAGAAGAGGTTGTTTTAAACAAGCAAACAAACAAACACTTCAACGTCAAATCAATAAAAAATTATATCCTGAATTTATCCTGATCAGTATTCTTGTTGTTGGAAAATTCTATTGAAAAGTGACTTGGAAAAGATAAAATGAGTGATTCCAAAGGCTGATTTAATGTTTTTCCCAGTAGTTTTACTAGTGTCCAAGCATTAAAGTAGTCTGTATCTGATGCTAAAAAAACTGGGTGAAAAGAAAACAAAAATCATGTTATTTCAACACCATGAATGGATCCCCAAGGCATTAGAGTACATAAACAGAACTACAAGAAATGCAAATATTAGAACCAAGGCTCACCACTCATTTATAAATGAAGATAAATCAGTTGTATGCAATAAACCGAGATTAACTTGATGCCTGAAGCGTGTTCTATATTAGAGGTTTCCACATGCTCACACATAGGTGGGTTATCTTTTTATTTTATTTTATTTTCTTCTTCTTGGTTTTTTTTTTTTTTAATAAAAAATGAACTTATTATTTTAAGCTGATCCCAGATGATTCTTTTATTATCTGTCTTATTTTTTCTTTTCCTTCCCTGCCTTTTTATACAAAGTGTTTAGTAAATAGAAAGAAGTGCTTTTGACATTGGGTGACAGTATGTAATCTACATTTCCACTGTTTGTTTTACCTTTTGTTACAGAAAGAATAAAGTCTGGGCAAGTTGTTCTAGTACATCAGTTTCTTTGCACTCCTCTGTACTGTAGGACCTAATTATATTTTAACACTGCATTTACTCCACTTGCCTGGAGAACTATTTCAAACAAACTGACAGACTTATTGTATTGTGACATCATAGGAACTATTTTTTATTGTTGTTTTGGGTCTTTGTTTGTGCCTTTAAGGAAAAAAATACAGAAAACAAGCCCTTCTGTGAATTCAGCTATAGCACAAGAAATTGCATTAACAACATTTAAGCGAAGTGTTGAAAACGTACCGAAATAAATGTTAGTGCACTTCAGGGGTTGATAGGAATATGCAGCAAAATGCTTGGCATTTAATTTTTTTTTTCTTCGGGAATTTAGCCAGTGAAATATAGCTGCCAGTGTCTCAGGCCTGCGTGTGTTCTTCTGCAATATGCTCTCGATCAATCAGATTTGCATAACTAAACTGTCGGCAAGCCCGCTCGGCTGCCCAGGTGCAGGGCCATTTGCATATAGAACAGTGAGGAGGTCCCAAGAGTCACTTCAGACTCCAGTGACTGCTGAGCCCGCAGTCCACACCGCACTGGAAATGAAATTGGAATGACAAAAAAATGGTTGTGCTAGTCTGCAAGGGTGAAATATGCACTTGTGTTTCAAAGGTTATGTAGAGATCACAAGACAGCATTCAGGCACAAGAATATGCACAAGCCTCCAGGAAAGTAAATGCCTTTGTATGTGTTTTGTTTCCCTTCCCCCAAACACAATGATACATATCTATTTATTTTTTTATACATATATATCTATGTGCATAGATATATATGTATATACAAAAATATTAATTTTTTCCTTTAATGTTGAGTATGACATTTCATATATTCTTAAATGTTTAGGTATGGAGGAGGCAAGGAATGCAGGTGTGCTTTAACTATATAGTTCTTTCCAATTAAATCTCCTGGGGGACAAAACATAAATAAGATACCTTTCCCTTGAGTTTATTTCTCTCTGGAATGTGCATCCACTTTCCAACACGTTTACCTAGAAGTCTGTCTCCTGCTTCTTGGACTATTTATTACTCAATTAGAAGACCTAAATGGTGAATAATTACCACAGTATCGATACAGCTGGATATAGGATAAGGAAAAAAAATGGATTACAATACTGATTACTGAAAGCTCTTTATCTGAGGCTTTCTATAGGTACAGTTATCCTGATTTTACAGGCAGGAAATGAAAATGTAGAGTGCTGAAGTGATTGTCCTCTAGGAAAATAGTGATCTATTTGCACTCTGAAAGAAACAGATTTAGTGGCACTGTGAGAGATCTAGTTCAAGATTCTCTGTTCCAGCCATTAAGAAAGGTGGACTCCTCTTCCCCTCACCTCATCTCACTAAGCATTGAAAGCAAAGGATACTCTTCTTAGCTCACTTGATCAGGCTGTAGTGTCAGATGCTGTTTTACCAAGGCATTTTTGGGGGGCAGTATGTGCTGTGTGGGGTTGGAGCCAACTGCACCTCCTCCTCACAGCAGAGCACATCCCAGCCCTGGCAAGGGAAAAACACTGCAGATTTGGCCCCTGCTGAAATGCACTGGTTTGGTGGGGGAGGGCAGGAGACAAGGTGTCCCTCCTGGTTTGAATGTCAGTTGTTGTCAAGTTGGCATCCTGAGCTGTTTCCATGACAACAGCTTTTTGTGCTGGGGGACGAGGTCATGCACCTGTGATCTCGATGAAAAGGACAATGAGAGAATGTACATTATTTAAAGCTTTTATCTTCCAGTATGTGTTTGAGTATAACCTTGAAATTGGGTGAATAAAGGGCAAAGTATGTTTCTATGCATAGGAGTGAGGCAAACTAAATTGGTGAGGAAGAGGTGTGAGAAAGACTGAGGGCATTTTACAGCACGGACACTTCTCTAACTTTTCATGGATGGATCTCATCAACTTTTCATCCTGTATATCAGCAAAAGTTTCTCTGGAGTGAAAGGAGTCCATCATTCTTGTGAGACTCAAAAGAAGGGCAAGCCATAGGCTTTCACTTGGTATTTTTGCTAAGCGAATCTTGGATTAAGTTGGCCCTTATGACTCTGCTTAGATTACCCACCACAGTTTCTGTTGTGTCAGGCTCTGGTTGAACATGAAATAAAAAAATAATTTTTGATCCAAAGAGCTTCCAGTCAGAGTGATTATGTGTCACTCTGCACCTTCACTTGTTAAAAATGTTTAAATATTTTCAAAGCTTCACTTAAAGCTTCAGTTAGATGAGACCTGCTAGAAATAAACAAAAATCATATTTTACAAAAAATAAGCTGGCTACTCCTTACATTTTCCAAAACAAAAAGGAAATTCTGAAGGACAAAAATTAAAACCAACCAGAGATGAAAAATTAAAACTGACCAGGGTTTTTTGCTAAGAGCTCTTATTCTGTCATTGTTCTAGGTGTTGTCAACTAACTACAATCAAAATGGGTTTGGCTGTCTATAATTTTCTTCCTTTCAGAAGCACTGGAAAATATTGTTGAAGTATTTGTCTCATGAAGAAAGAAACATATGGGTGACTCACTGTGATTGAAAAAGAAACCAAAAAGACAATTCCATAAAAGAGTACTTAAATAATGAAATCAAATAAACTAACCCAAAATGAGGAAAGAATGAAAACCTGAGATGACTCAAATGGAAACACAAATTATATTATTACTATTCATAAAATATATTTGTATTTTGATATGTGTGTATGATCTATATAGGTAAATCAACATACTGACAATTTTACTTCAAATATTTGTGCCTCTTTGTCTGTGAGAGTCATCTTCTGCACAACATACTGAAAGAAAACTCATAGACCATCCCAATAAAGCAGAAGGTGCAATGAGAACAACTGAACAAATTTTTCTTTGGCTATAAGTCATAAACTTCAGAGATGATTTGGATTGGAATTTTCACAGCTCATATACATCAAGCATTTCTTTAAAATCAAAGACTGGCTTTCAAATTTCTGCTGTTACGGAGATGAAAAGAACTGCACCAAGGGAGTAGAAATGAACATCACAAAATGAGAAGAATCATTAGGACAGTATATAGTCCAAGGAATGCCTACAGTTGTTTGAAAGGACCATAAAGGTTAGATGGTGTAAGCAGGGATGACTGCAGTCCATGTATATCTTTCCTCTGTTGTGCTCTTGGAGGGCAAGTGAACCCTTCAGTGCTATGCTGATGGATAACAGAGATTTCCTGCCATTACTTCTCCTTGGGCCTTTTGCCCCATATGGAACTACGAGAATCCATGGGTGTCAGGAGCAGGTTTGTGAGGCTGAAATGAGAAAAATAGACCTATACAGATGCACAGATGCCCAGTCACCAGAGTTTTGAGATGTGTCCTAGAAGATGAACCAACCTTTGCCAGGCTAAAAAAAGACAAGTTAAAGTACAGGTGCCCCCCACTGTTTGCACCAGCACAGTGATAATTTTGGGCTTTGGTAGTTACATATTGAAACTTGTCTTTCCTCTCTTGATATGCAAGAAGGGACACTCATCAGCTCCCTCCCTCCCATCCCGGTGTAGGTGAGCTGCTGTGCTTTGTGCCACTGGGCTTGGGGAGAGCTGAGCAGGGAAAACAATGCACAGGAACTGTTACTGGTGATATATGAGGGAGAGAGAGATCACTGTCACAGTATATCTGCTATTTTCAATTTAATTAGTAGTCAGAACTTCATTTGTCAACTTAATCATTGCAGGCAGACACCGCAGAGGTGGGAAGTGGGGGAAAAAAATCAAGAAAACAAACAAAAAAGACCCATTTGTGGCTCTGGGCACATTTTATTTGTTTCTCAGCTCAGTTTATTTCAATATTTCTTATATGCCAAAGTTTAGATTAAAAAAATGATGAATGTATGTAGCCTTGTCATTAAGTATTGGTTGCAGAGGAACTGGTTTCGTCAAGTTCTTTCAGTAAAATTGTGCTGTAGCCTGCAAAACTGTTCAGCTTCTCCATGTTTCCAGTTTCTTTCTCTGTTAAGTAAATAAACATGTATTCTTGTTTCAGCTGAGGGAAACAGTAGATTTTGTCATTTGGATGCTGCTATCAATGGGCAAACTGAAGGAAATTTTGCACAAAATAAGGAGAGGCTCCATCTGGTTCATACAAGTTAGTAACTGTATTTGCCTACCTTTCTGCTCTTGTCTGATGAAAGGCTGTAGTCAGAACACAGAGGCTGGAGCAGGCATTCCTCAGGTAAAACAAGTGCTGCATCATCCAGCAAGCACAGCCAGGAGAGGTTATTTGGCTTGCAGTGGCAGTGGGCTGAGGGCTGTGTGTGTGTGAGCATCAATTCTCCGTGACAACAGTGGCACAAAAGATCAGCTCAGGCTGAATCATTACCCCTCCATTCCTGTCAGCTGCTGCTGCCTCCCACATGGGAGGGGAACAAATTTCCACCCATCCCATTCATGCCCCCACAGCTGCCCTGCTGTGCCCTGAAATGAAGCGATCTCTGTCTAGCAGGCCCTGTCCCTCGCACTGGTGGCAAGGCAAGAGTTGCTGGCACTACTAGCACAGTTGAAACTTTCCACTAGTCTTCAAGGGAGTTGAATGACTTATTCTGGCCTTCTCTCATGCAATGTGACTCTGAGGAAACTCCTTCTGCAGCATAAAATTCCTTCTCCTTAGTTCTGTAGTCTTATAACAATAATAATTTAAGACCCCCCCCTAAGTCTATTATCATACTTTTCTCTGTGATCATACTCTTCAAAGTGGATTAATAGTAATATGCTATTACTTTGAGGAAAACTTCAATTGAAGGTGGCAGCTCTTTACAGGAAGGAAGAGGTTTTGTACTTGACGGATCTTAGCTTTCAGCTTGAGTTCGAGGACTGCTGGTGGCACAGGGACCCTTCATGCTGGCCTGCATGTGAAACCCCTGCTCCAGACCCCTCATGCCCCTGTAGCTTCTGGTTCTGCCTGCAGTGAACCCAGGCCAGGCTGTCATCATTTGCTGGCCTCTGGGCCGTACCTGACTTGCATCTGTTGCAGTTCCTCGCTCTGCTGCCCAGCACTACCTTTAGCAAGGAAAGGGGAAGCATAATATTTTGGGGAGAGACTGGAATGGGTTGGGACTGAGGTCAGTGGGGCACACTGGATTCTGGGAGGGAGCTGTGGGCTAGCATGTCCTCTAATGTATGAAGAAGAGCAGGAGGATGGAAGTGTGTAGTTTAGGCTGCAGCCTAGCCTATGATTGAAGTCTCTCAGGTCAAACGGTCCTGTGCAAAACCACATCAAAGTTGCTGAGTAATGGAAAGTCCTTGAGGAGGAGAGATGGACTGTCTTAGGCCTTAGCAAATGGTGGTAATGGTGGTATTAGATTCATACTGGGAAGTCCCAGTAGACCCTATGGAGTATATATAGATTGCATGGACTCAAAGGCTGGGGAAGGGGTGGTGTCATGAAGTGCTGTGACCAGTCACCAGACAGGCAGGTGGTAGAGCTGGGACTGGACTCCTTTCCCGTACTCAGCTGCCTCAGTGAGAAAACCTTGCTGTAAAATCCTTACTGTGGCTGCCACTCTTCCAGATGAGGTGTTGTCTCCTTTGTCATCAGCTGCTGAACTCTGGCCCCAAAGGACAAGATTTATCATGTGTTTATGTGGATTTGCTCTGTGAAAGAAACAATGGTCCATGTGTTAATTCAGGTCTTATGTAACATGTGTGCTAATGATCTCTGTTCGGACAGTTCTTTTTTTTCCATAAATATATAGCTTGTGACTTTTTATTTTTGATAGGCGTTTTTGAAATTGAACAATTATTTTGTGAATAAGTGTTGAAAATTAATTTAAGAGGATGTGCAACCACTGTCAAAGCACATTCTTAAAGAGTGTGTGAATGTGCTTGTATGGCCTTCTAACCAGATGGATTGGAAGACAAAACTGCCTGGCTTCTGCCACGGTGTGATTATTCATGAGTCACACCAGCTCCCTCTGTGCCTCACCTCTTTCTTCCCTTTGTCCACCTCAAGGCTCTTCAGCAATGTTTTCTTTACCACCTTGTGTGGCCTAAATCATAGTTTCACGCCAAAGTGTTATTGTAGCGTAAATAATATGTAAAATTTTGCGTAAGTATTATAATTAATTTATAACGTGGTCTCTTATGCAGGATTCATGGACCTTTTAGGTGATATTGTCCTGGTTTCTCAACTGAGCTTTACTGTCATTTGTGAAGCTTCTCTGAAGCTTGTTTTGGATATTTCTGATGTGTCTGAAGTATGTTGGTACACAGTATTTAAATACAATAGGAGTAATTAAAAGATATTGTCCTGGTTTCTCAACTGAGCTTTACTGTCATTTGTGAAGCTTCTCTGAAGCTTGTTTTGGACATTTCTGATGTGTCTGAAGTACGTCGGTACACAGTATTTAAATACAATAGGAGTAATTAAAAGACATAGAATACTGACCCTGACAAAGTCGCTCTCTTTCCTTCCATCAGTTTTCTAGTCAGTTTAGTAAGAATTGTCTGCTTTTAACCCAAACCTGCTCACAGAAAAGTGTTGGTCAGAACTAATGAAAATGAGCCTTACTCCTACTTTAGTTCTTTCCCACTATGAATTCTTCGTATCTCAAAGGAACTCTTCATTAGGAGAGCTCACAGCTTTTGAAAGAGCAATGAATTTGTGTGTCATTGCAACAGCCTGTTGAATTAAGTGGTTATGATCCCCATTTTACTGATGAGCAATCTGAGGGACAAGAGAAGTAACTTGCCTAGGGCTATGTTCAAATCAGGATTTGAACATGCCTGGCTTCTGTCTTCAGCCATTTACAGTATTTTCTTTGTGTCTTTTTTTTTTTTTTTCTTTTTTCTTTTTTCTTTTTTTTTTTTTTGGTGTGTGTGTGGTTTTTTTGTTGTTTGTTTTTTTGTTGTTGTTTGTTTGTTTTTGTGGTTTTTTTTTGTTTTTTGTTGAGGGGGATGTGTGTATATGTGTGAGTGTCTTTCCTGATATTTTTATTTTCTTGAAAATTAGTGTAAATTGAACAACGATTCTTGTTAGTACTGTCTATTAAGGTTCACTTTTATTTATATATATATATGTATATATATATACACACACATTCCTTTTTATATATACACACATATTTACTCTCTCTCTCTCTCTCTCTCCCTATCTCTCTACCTATCTATCTCTCTATTTATCTATCTTTGTAAAGATCCACATCTAAATGTGGGTGCTACAGTGGGAATGTAGAGGCTGAGCTATTGTTTGGACTAACTTTGCTTGTTAGTTAGCTGTTATGGCTCTAGGAAAAGGTGACTGTTTACTTGGCATGTTCCAGTAATCTAATTGGAAAAGTGGAATTACCACTTAGAAGATGAGCAAGAATGATGGGGAGAGAGGATCTTTAAGTCATGAAGCTAAAATGAACTGAAGTTATATGCTAGAAAGTGCTGCCGTTGCTGCTGTGGAGAGAAGCTTTATTTGAAATTACAAAATGAAAATTACCGATCAATGCAGCCAGAATGGAATGATTGATACCTCAATTGCACTTCTACAAAATGTAACATAGCATAAAGATGCACTATTTACCTTCTTTTCAATTCCAAGATTTTGCACATTACAATAACATATATAAGTGCATAAATGGGCATTTCCAGACGGTGCAGTTGGGAGCAGAGATGAAAAGAGCTGCAGTATTTATGAAACTTCAGGCAAAGATCAGCTGCAGTATCTCCTTCTGGGAAAATGGTGACAAGGGTGGTCTCCCATGGCTGAAGCTGTATTTTCCTTCTCTGTGTGAGGCTGTGGAACTTAAGGGTCCGGAAAGAACTGCACGTAATGTTGTCTGCATGGACTCTGTTACCTGTGCAATTGCAGGATGCAGAATGACTGCTCAGAGCACAGGTCACGTTAACATCTTTTCTATCCCTGCAATAGTTCCTAGGAAGTAACCTAAAAGTTCAAAAGTTCACAGCTTAGGTCTTCCACCATTAGGAACCTCAGTACATCTGCCCTTGTACCTCTTGATATATTGGTGCAATTGCCAGAAGTGGACTTCCTGAGACTCATGTTTTCTAGTAGTGACCTAAGGAGAAGAATTTGTGCTCCCTCTTTGACGGATGAAGTATGGAATTGACATCATAGAGATGAAGTCCTTTGCCTCATTTTGCTTAATGCATGAAATAAGCATGTTTTAGCATTTACACACAGCATATAAATAAATGACAATTCTAAAATTTGGGCTAGATCCCTATCCTTGTATTGTTCCTGCTTAATATTATGATTTCCAGGTTTAAATAAGCTGTTGAGCACATGCTTAAGAAATGGGGAATTCTGATTTGTTGACAAATATTCAGGACAAAACTGCACAAAACTTAAAGAATAAGAGTTAAAAATTTATTTTGGCTTTTGGAGAAGCCTTGTTTGTACAATGTCTACACCTCTGGCTATATTTGACCTGCTGCTACTTCAAGAAGCTTCCTGTGAGATTTTACAAAAATGTGATTTGAGAAATTGCCTGTTCATTTTTTCAATTGCTAAAAGTATCTATATATAGACAGGTTTAGGTATTTATATAAATATGCTGGTATTCAGGAATGTTTACCTCACTGTATTTCTCTAACCAAAAGAAAAGGTCAAGTCCTGTGTGTGCTTGTATAAGAGCAATAGCACAGTTCAGTTTCCTGTTACAGACTTCTAACAAATTTACACTGCTGTAGTGTAGTATGGAGTTTGGACCTTATATATCATTATGCCCTATTCAGTACCCTTCCCAGAAACTCTAATTTTCTATGACATCATGAGTGGTTGCTATGGATATGATTGCTGTGACACAAGTGTGATTAGGACATCAGATGAAAAAATGTTATGTGAAGATGATCTCTTCAGGATCTGTGGTCTGTTTTCATGCAAATGTCCCTAGTATGAAGTGGAGGATGAGGAATGCAGAGAATAGAATAAATAACCAGAATTGCCTCTAAATTAAATGTGTTACCAAGTTTTTCCCTGAAGCGTCAGCAGCTCTTTAAACATGCTGGTGATGGCCCATCACAAAGCCAGATGTTGCCATTTATCAAGTAAAGTAAAGAGCCTCTCCTGCTTCCACAAATATGAACTGAATATGAAATCAAATGGGAAACTGCTGCACTAACACTGGAGAAGATACAACACAACTTTTAAGCTAGTGGCAGTCTTGAGGATAAAAGAAGAGTCTGGCAGGAATGAGCAAGTATCGGCACATTACTTGATTAGTCTTTCAAAGGTGAAACTGCCGTCATATATACGGACTTAAATCATTTGGTGGATGTCCTACAGGTCATATTTCTGTCTGCCCTGTCTTTGTTACCTTCTCTTCCCATTCCACACACAGGTCAAGTGCTTCTTAGGGAAAAAAACTTACGGAAGCAAGCCTTAAGCAAGCTTCCTAAAGCCCAGACTAGTGAATGAGCAAGCAGGACACACAGGCAGCAGTTGTAAAAACTTTCTTGTAAAACTTATTTCTCTTCCATGTCAGTCTTAAACCTGGTGGAAAAAAAAAAAAAAAAAAAAAAGTTGGTCTCCATTTAGGTGGGCACAGCTGAGCCAGCCCTGGATGACAGTGATGTGCTAATGCCACCTCATTCATCAACAGCTTCAATCCTCATGTTTTGTGAATGATGCAAAGCATCCAAATTCTGCTGGTCTCCAACACTGGCCTATATGGTCAGGCAACATCAGTACTAAAAGTATTCTTTTCTCATGGTGTTTTACCTCGAAATTTATCATTCTGCCACCATTAGCAGTTAAATTTATCATTTGCTCAGCTGAGGTCCTGGCAATGTAGCATATAGTAACTGTTTTAATGGTGGGCTGATGTAACTCACTGGCTTTAGGATTAAATGTAGAATCATTCAAAGGCTCCAGATCTTAAAAAAAAGGCAGCACAAAATGACAGAAGATTAGTGTATGCAGCTGTAACAGTCCTCTAAAATCAGGAAAACTGATAAAGTTGGAAAAAACAGATATGCTTTCATGAATGTAAGTTCTTTTACAGGTCTGAAGATTTAAGCAGAAAACTTGAGTACATATTGAAGGTAATTGTTTGGCTAACTTAATTAGGTTAACTCCAATTAGAAAATTCAGAAGAAGGGCAGTTGGGGTCTGTAGCACACTAGGTGATATTAGCAAGAGAGAAGTCAGGAGGTTGTTGGGTGAATAGATTTTTTACTTTTTTGATGTATTGAATTTTGAGGAATTAGTTGGAATGGCATAAAAGGAAAACTATAAAATGTCGGAAAACCAGTACTGCTTCCAAACATATGATTTTTAGCACTGTATTGGATTATTTTTTAAGTTTCAGGCTCTTTTTTTTAGAAACAATTTGTATGTTTCCTTTACATACAAAGCCTGAGAGATCATGGTCTGAAAAGCTGTACTGTGAAAAATGCTATCTTGCTGGAAATTATTGTTTCTGTGCTTTGTGTGCTTCAGTGTTTGCTCTGGTGCATAGTGATGAAGTGTGTTGTATCCTGGGATGAATAAAGAAAGGATAGTTCCACTGTGTGATGTTGACTGTGATGGCTACAGTGACACACCTGCATTGCTGACTGTGTTATGTATTAGCTGGTTTCTTTCAGCATGTGGCTTAAGGCTCACACATGGGCTATAGGGGTCATTTTTGTAACCATAGGTACAGCTGGTTTGTCCTGGGTTAGGTATACTGGTGAATATGCTGCTGGAGTGAGTGAAATGAGTTCCCAGTTTACCCCTGCCACACAATAATATAACTGATGTCGTGTAGATAGGGGCCATTCTGTCCTAGTGCCACCATTAGCAGTACATTCTCCTCCAGAAGGAGGACTGAGGTGAAGTCCAGCCCATCTACAGCAGCTCCAAAGGGTCCTGGGCACAGTTTCTGCCTCTCACAGCTTCGCCTCACTTTGGTGCCTGTTGTACAGTTTGAGACCAATATGTTTCAGGAGGGTGGTTGTGGAAGTGGGGGAGGGGTTCACTAAATTATGGTTGCTGTGGGAACCATAACTTTGAATTTCTTGACATCTGTCCAATGACAATCTCAACATTAACGTTGCATTAACATAGTTTTTTTGCATTTAATTAAAAAAGATGATGGCCTGGAATCTGTTAAGGAATTTAAAGCCAACATTTAAACTGTTTGCTGGGAGCAGATATGTCAGAGCCTCTGCTCTGGAAATGCTCACAAAAGAGTCTGACAATGTACAATAGCCACAGAGACAAGAAATGAAAGCAAAATGTTTGTAACACCATTGCTTGTCTCCTTCTGGTGGTTTTGCCCATCTTTCTTGTCTGAAGGAAACTGCTCTGACTGAGTTTAAAATAATTTGGAAATGAAGTCATTGTTTCCAGTTCCTCTGTGTGCGATCGCCAGTGCTGGCCACTGACTCACTCGTGTGTGCGGGCTGAGTTATCTGGGGGCTTGCTTCTCCACCCTCTGCTGTCATCCTGCAGTTTCGTAAGAGACTATGGCAGAAGCTCTCGCATGTATCAAGATAGAGGCACAAGACTGTAGTAAATGTCTGACTACAGCATTCATCCTGATTTCTGGACTCTTAAAAATGTATCTGGGTTTTCCACGTAATATTCCAGTGCACTTGTTAATTGGTTTTGATTTTGAGGGTTATGCAAAAAAAAGTGTTTACGACTGATAGGTGTCTCACCTCAAAAGCTTTGGAGGCACTGAGCTTTAGAACTCTCTTTTGTAACCTCATGTTATTTCAATAAGTTCAGCTATCAGACAAATAGACATATGGACTATGCTAAAGTTAGGTGCTGTAGATAGGAGAAAGATGTTCATATGGCACCCATGCTATTTAGTTTTCTCTCATAACAGAATACCATACTGTTAAAAATTGTCTATTTTTATGTAATTCTTCCACTTACATTGAGATAAAAAAATTATTAGTCTAAGGTTGGCTCACATCATCGGAGCTTCTAAATGTTGGCAACTTCCCTACAGTCTGTTGCAGGCAATAACTGCCAGGGAAGTTGCTTGAACACAAGCAAAAAATAGGTCTTCCTGCTGAGCCACCAGCCCAGCAATGTACGGAAGAATTTAATACCATGGCCTTAAGAAAGTTTCCGTGTTCTTCACAGACAGTCGTGCCTTCAGTAAGGTGACGGAGGGAGAATATAAAATCCCAGAGTTACTGCAAGCCTTGAAAAAGTTGTGAAAGAAGACTTGGCAGTTAGTAGCTTTATGTAAAAGATTTTTGCATATAAATTGCATACGCATATGACATTTTAGCTCCAACTTTACATGTGTTTTGGAGGTTGGATGCAATCTTGTCCCTGCCTGTCTGTTTGGTTTTGCCATAGCTGCATCAATATTAATCCTGTTGGTTTTTCCCTTTGGCTTTTTTCTTAATTTCCCTCTCTACCAGTTTTGATTTAAAAAGTGGTTGGTTCCTTTTATCCTAGGGAAAAAAAAATCTAGGCATCTCTTTTCTATTTTTTAATAACTTAATGTATTTAAGGCACACTTTTTTTTTTTTTTTTTTTTTTTGTATTTTGTAGTGGGCACTCTAGTATTCATCTGGTGACAAGAAATGGCTAGAGAGCTGATAAAATGAAGAGATATTCCTTTACTGGAGACAGTGTCTCTTCTTTAAAGGGAAAGAAACATTCCTTAAGTATTATTGCTATCCTATCTCCCTCTGCCTCCTTCCCTCCCGTTATCATCAGAGAATCACAGGCTTTTCCTTACCAAGTGGCTGCATACAGTATTTAAGAAATATCACTATTCTGAGCTCAGATTTGGATGGCCTGTTTAAAATGACTTGTTGTAAATTAGCTCCTCTTTTTGTTTGGAAATTGTCAGGGAACAGTCTAGTTTATCTCCCTCTGTTTTAGTCTCTTTATTAATATCCTCCTGGTGACTTTATTTTTTTGAGTTTCTTGTTAACTGTTCTGAAAAACAGAATCTGGTTTTGGCTTATCTTTGTAAGCCTTGTTTGTAAGATGCTCTGACATGGGATAGCTGCCCGTCACTGCCTGCAAGACTGAGATGTTTGCGGGCAGAAACCTCTGAACAATCTATAGTTCTTCAACTTCCCGAAACATAATCAGAGCTATGAAATTTTCATGCTCAGCTCAAGTAGAAATTACAGGTTTCCTCAATATTAATTGATTAAATAAGCAACCCCTCTTTACCTTCAATTCTAACATCAATGACTCATCTCAGCTAAGTCACTTTGACTTACCTTGATCCTCAAGTGGGAGAATCAAGGCACTCAGGGTTTGGTAGTTCATGACCTACCTCTGTAGTGGAAGGGAGCTTTTATGTCAGAAGCAGTCTATCAAGAAGTGATTTGCAGAACTGGATCCCATTGCAAAAGTACTTTTTCTCTCTCAAATATTATTGATTATTTGAAATTGTGTTTGAATTTTTTTATTTTTTGGTTTTTTTTTTTTTCTGCTAAAATTTCACACATTACTGATTCGTTGCAGCTGTTTTAATGAACTGGAATTTGGAGAGTGTTTGAGAGCTAGGAATTATCTTTAAAGCGTCATACTTTCTAGCACACACACACAGAGTATTCTATGAATATTTTTTAAGTAAAAAATTTGTTTTCTCACAATCATTCTCACTAATTTCATGGGATGGACACATGACACAATTGCACCCATGGTCCAAAAGAAATATAATTGATGACACAGTGGTTCCAGTTAACACATTTGATTCCTAAGTGTATAGAAGTTGCTTCCAGTTGAATAAGAGAATGTAGCTGAACAGGGGTTGTAATGATGCATCAAAAGCTATGACATTCCTGTTCAAATAATTTATAAACAGCAAAAGAATTTTAAGAACTGAATTACTACTTGAACTTCAAAAGAGACCATGTATTTCTATTAATATAAAGAACAATTGCGGGCTGTTAGCCATTAAGTTATTTGAAATTGAAATTTATCAGAAAGGTGGTGGAGGAGGAATATATCTGCACTCTAATGTGGATAAAGGATCTTCCGTGTGAGGTAAAATTACTTCTGAAATAAGAGAAGTTTAAATAAACTCTAAAGAAGACATGCAACTTTATCTTCAGAGTGCCTTTCTCCCAGTCTCAGCTGAAACTCTCAGCTTTTTCCCAAGCAAATCCTAAAAATTACTAGGGACAAAAATTTCTGTTTCTACAGCCTAGATTGATTCCTGATTATCAATTTTCTCAAACTCTCCAGGCATTAAAAAAAAAAAAAAATCCTGTACACCATCCTGATGATAATTTTTTTTTTTAATTGAAAAAAGTAAGTCCATTAGAAATGCATAGTACATGTTTTTCCTTAACATAGGAATTATTTTGTAGAAAGAGGAGGATGCAATATGTGGGGACTTGGTTCCTCACCACCACAGAACTCCAGTCTGACTCTTTTTACAGGTCTCATTTCCTTGTGAAACACAGGGGTGATGTTCTTTCTTCAGTACGCAGATAATCTCACAAGACATTACACTACTATAGCAGAACTTTCTAACATCACCTTTTTACCTCCTTTTAACAGGTGAAAGCTTGTTCAAAATATGAAGATGGGCCAATGCTCTCAACTGGAATTTCATGTGTGGTTTTGGTTTCATGGAGCTTTAGCAAGAAACAGATAAAATTGCACTTCCAGTAACCAGTGCTGGCATTTCAGAGAAACTGATGTCCCTGGGACCTGGACAGTGATGGGCTAAAAGGACAAATTAATACGTAGAATTTGACGACCTATTTAAGGGGTAAAATACTCAAGTTTGAGCGTGATTATAACCCAGTTCTGTTTTTCTAATTATTGTTTGACTAAAAGCTGTTTTTTCAAAGCCCCTAGAGCAGCTATGCACAGCAAAATAAAGTAATAATGAAAGAAAGCTTGATATTCTGCATGTGAGATGCAGATTGTGTAAATCCAGCCTTCTGATTCTGAGATTAGCCAAGTATGCTCCTAATATTGCCACATATTGATTCAGGATAAAATACAACAATGTGAGGCAGTTTGCAGTGGGAGACATAAAGAATTTGGCAATAGTGGCATGATCAGGTTATTCTAAAACTAAATTAATTAATTTTATAGACTATTTCTTTGTACTTTCAAGTCCTGAAAGCTCAAGGTTTATTCACTCTCTAAATCTCTGTGGGATCAACCTGGGATGGGGGAAAAGCTTCTATTATAAAAAGGAGGTTCAAGTGAATGGGTCTTGTTTCAGAAAGAGGGGAGGAAAAAAAAAGACAAGTAAAGCAACTACAATTCAAATCCTCTTTATTTCATTCATTTAGATATCTTCCAGATTGACAGCTCTGGATGCAGGATGAGATGAGAGTTTTGTTTCGTGAAACTATGGTCACTAGACTGTAGAAGAAAATCATCAAAATTTATTTCATGTCTAACACAGGACAAGTATCAAGCCAAAATCTTTTATTTTACAGAATTAAATCTGAAGTTGCATGTGAAAGGGAAAAGGAAATAGAGAAAAAAGCTTAAAGAAATAAAAAGAGGAAGAGGGGGGAAAAGGCAGTACTAAAACTGCAGTCTTAGCCTTCTAAACCCTTTTGCTTCTCTGATTGATACTTTTCAATTATACCTTCCCATTTCACTGACATTTGAAATGCTATTTTTTTTCTAGCGATAACTTCAAATGCTTAAGTTCCAACAGCACCAGTAACCCTGTTTAGCTGTAGTAGTAAATTGGTTCCTTGTACAACATAATGGCAGTGACAGCCTTTTGCTAGGGAAATGAGTTCTCCAATGGGACATGCCTATGATAAGACGTCCGGTTTTGAAATTGTATTTCTCTGTATCAGAATTAAATCTGGACTTTATATTTCTTTGCTGCCACTGCTCTGTAGCTGGTCCCTATACAGTACGACCAAAGACTGACAAGTAATGCTTACACAGGAACCCTTTCACTTAAATTGGATTTGTCCTTTTATGTTTCCTCCTATTATTAGCTATTAAAATCTCTCAAACCCTTTTTTAAACAGTGATAGGGTTTGGCAAACCTGAAACTCACTGACTTGCAGGAGGAAAAAAAAGGTATTCCAGTATTAAAAGCAGTAATTTCCTTCCCTAGGTAAAATTAACTCACATTTAGTAAAATACAGTATTGATTCCCTGTGTTATATGGTAAGATATACAGAGTATCTTCATTGTGTTGGGAAAGGTCAGGATTTGAATCTATTATATTGGCACAGCTAAGGGCCTTTTAAAAAGGATACGAAAGAAAACACAAATCAGCACCACTCTTGGGTACCTTTAGAAAATCCAAGCCTGCTTTCTTCTGGCTGTCATATTATATTTCTTGCAGTCTTTAATGGTTAAAACAAAAGTAATGTGCCTCCTGTGCTGCTTGATTTGCATTGGTGCTTGTCAGTACCAGAAGTGTGTGCACTTTGTTAGTGTATTATTACTGTATGCTATAATGGAACAGAACAATGGAGGTCACCAGGAGATCATCAGTATATATAATTTCATTTTAACCTTAAGTTTACATTATCACTTAAATAACAAAATAATAATCAGTCTGTGAGAAAGGGGAATTCTTTTTCCATTTCTTGCAGCAAAAGAATAACTCAATATTCCTCCCTATACTGGTCTTCTCAATACTGATACCAATGCTATTCTATTTTTCTTCAAATTTAGGAGATAAACTGCTTAGAACTTCAGAGATATTCAGAAAGAAAAAAGTAGTTTAGATTTCAGCAATGGCCTCTGATTCATTTCTGATTTCATTTAAGCATAGGATATATTTACAGTAGAAACTACAGACAAGAATGCTTTTTGACTAAGTGGTGCATATCTTGAAATACACTTTCTTAAAAAGGCTACTGGACTTGTACATATACAGATTATTTATATAATATTTATGTCTGATTTAAAAAGGCTGCATTTTTTTGCCTTAAGTTGCCACAGGAATCACTGCTGCAGGGTCAAAAGTGGTATTTTTTCGTGCTATGGTACTGATTCCATTGGATGAATAAATTTTATTTCATGAAATGATTAATTTTACTCTCTAACAAGGATTTGGCCCTTTGTTTGCTAATCTTTTTACTTTTTAAAAATATTGACCAGAATATAACTTTGACAGCCTCTGTCTGTGTTTTCTAAATGTCATTAATAATCAGAAATGTTGAATACAGAAGGGCAAGTTAAATCCTGTCATTGAAACAGCAAACAGCTTTAGTCAAATGTATTGGCACAGAATTAAAAATGCATCAAGCATGTATTTGTCTTCTCAATGGGAAGCCCTTATTAATAGTTTGAAGAGTAGAAAGCTTAGCCTTATTCAACAAGCGCTGTAGTAGGTTGTTTTTTTTTTTTTTTTTAATATATTTTAATGTGTGAAATTGCAGGATGCCAAGGTTGCCATTAGAACTCCTCTCTCATTCCAGTAATTTTACCACTTAGATTCATTCTTTCCTTTCACAGAAAAAGCACTTCATAGTGGTCACAGAAGAAATGCAGTGATACCGAGCAGAGTGCAAGGTTAATTACTACTCCACTGTCAGAATATTGGACATAACTACAAGGACATGAGTCGGCTCACTTCTCTGAGAAACCTCTCTCTTTTTCTCTTGTGTGCAGGACTTTTCTAAGGAAGTGTATATGCTTTATTCAGAATTTTAGTAGAAATGAGTTATAGACAGGCTATTTTAGAGGAACCCACTCCTCTCATTCTGACCTCAGAGTAAAAAAGTAGCACAAACCCATAAAAAAGATGGTATTCTCAATAGACCTGTGGACATGACTCATATTTCCAAGGGCCCTTGAAAACAAATCAGGTGAACTGTCTGTATTCAAAACTGTTTTATCTTCTGACTCTAGAAATTTAGAAACAAGTGTTTGTCTTCAATGCTGTTACCCTTCCCTGCTCAGCCAAGATGTGGGAGGTTTGTGCAAACTTGAAAAATGGTTCCTTTGTATTTGGGTGAAACCATATCTAATTAAATTTTAAAATGAAATTAAAGGGAATCACCAAATCTATGCGTGGCCTTGCAGATGCCTCAGTCTGTGTTTACTAGCTGTGGCCCAGCAGGTTGGAGTCCCCTGAAGCCCTTAGTGGAAACCTACAAAACAGAACAAACCCGATTTTGCTGTCTCATTCACAAATCTGATCAAACTACTGTAATGAATGGTGTGTATGAATCTTTCCTTAGCTTACAATTGCTAACAAGTGCTCAGGAATGCTTCTTCTATAGATGATGACAGAATAGCTGAAGGCAAAATCTGACCAGCGTTGCTCTGAACTTCAGTCTCCTCTTCTGATCCAGCCCCTTGATGCCCCTCAGCAGGGTTAAATAACTGTCTTGCTAGGAGGTCAAGGTTAGTGCTATATTTCACAAAGACCTTCTTGGGTTGTCACTTCTGCTTTTTGACAGCCAGCTGCTGTCACTTGATCATATTATTGTGGTCCTTTTTGCTGATGCTTCCTGGACAAGCGTGCTCTTTCCTCTAGCTGTCAAATCCAAGCCAGTCCACTACCACCACTTGACATAACTGGTTTGGAAGTTTTCCCACGTAGAGGCTCAGACCTAGGAAAGAGGTTTCTGTATTAACATCCTCTTAGCTTCAAGCATGGCATATTTGACCATGCAATACAAAAATTTTGTATGGGCTATCAGGTCTTCAAAGGCTCCTTTGTGTGTTTGTTGAAAAGGAAAGATGTGACCCATCAAGGTGTACCCAGAGTTTATTTGAACTGCTCATGTGGTTGGGATGGGAAATGTGCTGAATAAATAGAAATGAGGCTGAAGAGAGAAAACAGTAAATGTGAGAGATGTCTTGTGCTTTGCTTCCATGTGACACACATGTTGTTATTACTCTTTTAAAATTACTTTTAAAATGTGCTTATCATATTATGCTGTGAATGAGAACAAATCCCTTTAAATTAACAATGCAAATAAAACCAATTAATAATTTGATCACATGTCTGCTAATAATCTCAACCAAATTTGCAAGCTGCCATTAAAAAAAACCCCAAAACCAAAATATAACCGCCCCTTAACCCCTCAATCCATCATAACTCATGGTCATATAAACACCTAGCGTATCTTTTAGCCTGCTTGGAGGCCTTAGGCCCTTCAGACAGGTGGCACTGTGAGCAATCTCTTTACTGGTGAGTCTCATTTGGCAGACAAATGACTTTTAAGTCTTGTGGCTTTTACCTTGTGTTCTCTAGCAGAATTTAGCAGTAAGAAAAGTGAGAAAGAGGATGGCTTTTTGAACAGTCAGTCTTCAAAGGCCTTGGTGAGTTAAAATCAACGCCCTAAATTATAGCCAAAATGAACATGGTATCCCATTTGTCCTGGTAAACATATTTATTACACATTATTTTTTGGACCATAAGAGCATATGTGTGGTGGCATGCTGCACTAAATGATAGTTCTTTCTGGGATGTATATTTTAAAATTCTTTGCAGTTTTGCTGACCCCACAAAATAAGTTTTATCACCTTCCTATTATTAATGGAGAACCGAGGCATGGAAGCTAAGTAACGTGCCAGTGTCCAGGGCCTGATTTTGCATTCAAACCTGTCTTACCTCTCTCAATCAGCAGCTCAGTTTTTAAATAACTGGCTTTCTGAATCTCTTCCAGTTCTGTACACATGATATTTTTTTAGTTGAAGCTTATTGTCAACTGGCTTTTTTTCCCTGTAAAAAAATCAATACAATTTGAATTTTTCTACCCGGACTGAATCCTTGGTAAATTGTTGTGGATGGTTATTGATTTCTTATATCTGCGACACTTTTTTTTTTTAAATAACATTAAGGTAAACAGAAGTTTATTGTGTTCATTTTACAGGATAACACTTATCTAGACAAAAGAACACATAAGCACAGGTCTTACCTATAGGAAAGATACAGCAAATCACTTCCAATAACACAAAATAAGAAGAACAAAACCTTTCCTTTGCTGAGCAGAATGGGAAGATTGCTTTCTTGTCACAAATTTTGATTGAATTGAGTCTGTGCTTTTGGAACTGGTTTACTGATACAAGAAGGAGCATCATTTAACTATTTCTTACACTTTCATGCCCACAGAAAACATAGTAAAGACAAAAAAGGTTCTTAAATGAGGATTATAAGTCTTCCTTATCCCACTGAATTTGCTGAGGAAAGGAAGGGAAGCATATCTGGTTGATTCTTCCTGTTTGCTTCTGGATTACCTCCAAAATATAAAGGACCCTCTCTCCTATTTCACTTTGAAGGCAAGTGGAGTAGCAAGTTAAGCAGCCATTTCTAGAAGCACAAGAAAACAGAAAGTTGAGGAACACTGTTGAGTTTATGAAGTCTCCACCCATACAAAACTACACAAGTATTTCCAGTGATCCCTGAGTCTTCCAACATCTGGGATCAAAGTCTTTCAAGAAGGCACTGCATCATGCAGTTAGAGTGAGCCTGAATCTGACTCTTAAGACTTTAACCTTTCACTGGAAATCCAAATCAGAATCCAACCTGAGTTAGATAAGGCTCCAGATAAGTTTATTTTAGTATACTGTGTTAACATGGTAATATAGACAAGGCAAAAATTGACATGAGCTGCAATTCCACACTGCATATAATAATAACAATAACTTTGATAAATAGAATAAAGGGAAAGATAATGAATTCCATCAGACAAATGAATGGCTAATGTGGGCTTCCTGGGACAAAGAGCAGTTCTAGGGAACACATGATCCCAGAAGTGACTTGAATGTTGTGAACACTGATGAGCAGCGACAAACAACCCTGAAGTCCAACATTGTTCTTTCAAAAATGTTGATATTTAGCTTTTCTAAAGTATGACTGGTTTAGGGTCATGTCATACACCAGAGCTACTGCGGGGAAAATTTGAGTTAATTATTTCTGAATGAGATAGCAAATAATAATAGTAATCCAAAGGAGGATGTGTTGAAATGTTTGGTGCTTTTTTCTCTCTCTCCTTCTCCCCCTCTTTTTTTTTTTTTTTTTTTTTTTTTTTAGCATTCATTCTTTTCTGGTTCCCTGTGGAGTGTTCAGTTCCTGGGGTGGCCTGAGGAGAGATCAGTGATGCTGTGCTTTGTAGTCTATTACAGCACAGCTGTTCATCAATTAGAATGGAGAAAATAATCCTGCTGTTTTAGAATGGCATGATGTGCCTTCTACGTTATCAGGCAAAATGCAAACTGGATACATGAAACCCATGCAGTGAGGCTGCCAGTGTGAGGGGGAATCTCTGACTCAAAAAAGTTCTCCTTTATTTTTCTCATTTTCTCTGCTAGTTTAAAACTATAATTACAAACTTGAGCACCCACTCTACCTTATGACATGAAGGAGCATCCACAGTTGCCCTGCAGGAGCCAATAGAGCTATTAGTGAATCAGAGTTCAAGAATAAAGCAAAGAAATCTGAATCAATACTATGTTTATGCAGACTGTCAGTTTGTACACTGCTTTCTTTCTGCCCCCCCCCCCCCCCTTTCCATCAGGCTGCCTTTTCTTGTAATAGCAGAGGAATGTGCACTGAAAAGCAGATAGTTAGTGCCACTTTGCCACCATATGCCTTTATATTTGGAAATTTGCATAAACAGCAAAACATTAAAACAGGATTTATACCCCCCTCAAAAATAGAAAATATATGCAGAAGTTTTAAAAGGAAACCATGGGAGTTAAGTTAAAAAGCCCCAACCCTAAATCCCATTAATTGGAAACAGTGTATTTTATTTATATTCATAACATGTATCTATTATGCAGACTGTGTAGTGTATGCTGTATGACAGCATACAGTTTTTACAGGGGCTGAGTAGTCTTGCTCATGGGCAATGTTATGGATTTCTGTTTTAATTCTTAGTATGTGGAGCAGACACCCAGAGCACCAACTACATTAAAAACCCGAGAGCTGAAGAGAGAGACGGACCATAGTTAAAGCAGGCTCAAACCTCTCTGCTCTGATACAAACATGCTGGCACGTGCCAGTCCCACTTGCATTCACACTTGGTCCTTCATGGAAGAAAAAAAAAGTATACCAGGAGATCCAATAAATGAATTGGCATCTCAAGGTCTAAAGGAGCAGTGGAGGCTAAAAATTTCTTCTAAAGGTTGTGTTTTTCCACCGTGATTGATGCTTCTGCAGATAAGACATAACCCTAGGTATTACAAAGAGGCTGCTCCACACCTGAATGAGGGGGGTGCAGCATGTCTGGCTTGAGGTATGGGTGAGAAGTTTTGGAAGCCCACTGAGACTCCTGGCAAGGGAGTGCTCTGGGGCTCTGAGTGGCAGTAAATGTTGAGGTCCTGCATAGCACTGTGGTTGCTCCTGCCTTTCTTATTGCCTCCTTTATTTCTGTGCTGCAATAGTTATCAGCAGACCTGGCTCTCCTCTCCAGTCTGTACCGTTCCCTTCATGTCTATACTGACTGAAGTAAATAAGAACAATATGTGCAAATTAATTAGGGAGGGGACAAGTGGTCCACAGCTGCTGGATATGCTCCATTCAGTGGATTTTGACGTGAACTTAAGACACCAATCTCCAGCTCCTGACTTCAGATGCTGTAAGTGAAAGTGACCTTCTGCTTCAGAAGAGCTCAAACAGAGAGAGGTGACTTCAGCCCAAGTTTCATTTTATCTGATTTTTACCTAGAAACAAAGTGGAATATTTTACTGTTTGTATTTTACTGTTCATACCTAAACCTATTTTATGAAGTGGCCTGAACTATTGTTCTGCCTTAACAATAACCTGAGAAGTATTTGGAGATGGGCTTGTGGTGGTCTCCAGCCTTTTAACGGGAAGGTCTAAGAATATCACTTACATCACAGAATATCCAGTTGCCCAAATATGGATGCAGGAGGTTCCTCTGGCCACAGTCCCCTCTCTGGGTACTGTAAATTGCTTTGCAAACCTTTATCATTTTGCACTCCTTGGTCTATGTCAAAGTGTCTATTTTTATCTTTTCTTCCCCATCAGATTCAAAGTTGGACTTACTGTTTTGTTGCTCTTCTCACTTGTGTAATTAGACCCGTGTATGAATTTATCATTTTTGTTGTTCCTCTCTTTCTTCCCAATACCCTCGCTCTTTCATAAACATTTGTCTTCATTTGTCCCTCTAGTAAGAGAAGACACTCTTTAAAAGCAAGGATACTGGAACGGAGATTGTGCTTTATTCATTTACTTTGGCAATTATAATGTAGTAAGTTATTCATTATTCATAATGTCTCGTGCTACTCACTATTGCTGTATAGCTGCTAAGTGTAAGGAAATTGTAATATGAGACATTAAGGGATATATGATCTTACTACAGCATTGCTTCCGCTCAGTCTTGGACCAGACGTGGCTGAAAGGCAGCCTTTTTGGGTGCATATTAAAAAGCATGTAGATTAAGAATGATCATTGGTAATAATAACAATTATATTTGAATGGTTAATGCATGCCCAGTAATTGTATTATTCTTTTTTTAAAAAAATCTTTTATTTGCCTTTTTATGTTGGGACCTGTGAACAGAATCCCAGATCTTCAGATGCAGTTGATACTTGGACATATCTACAAATTCATTTAGGTGTAATAATTGGCTTGCAAACTGTAAACAGCTACTTGAAAAGATATACACTTCATATATGCCTGGTTTTGTGCAACCTATAAAAATTCTCAATGCTGCAGCTATATTTTTGGCTTCAGCCATCGAAATCCCCAGTGTCCCCACACAGGACAAATGGTGCTCAGCTGGGCACCATGTGCAGACACAGCTCTTCACTTCCAACCCATGCTTGGTATTGAGACAATAAAAAGTCAGTGAAGGATTTTGCAACTGCCTCCCACCATAGCTGGGGCCTCAGCTGTGTATGCAGTAGTTTCACTTATCCTCCCTTTTGAGAGGGCCCTCATGCCACTAACAGCAGTGAGTAAATATGGGAATGATGAAAAGGGGTAGAAATAACTGCAAATGTACTCGGAGAAAAAGTTGTTTCATTAATTGTGCTGTGCTTGGTAAAATATTTGAAAACGATTCATTGATTCATTTCATTGATTCATTTCATTCATCTGTTGTAGTGTACTGTGGCTTTTTAAAATAGTTGTTGTTTTTTCTTTTTTGTTACATCTACACTGCTCCCCTGACCTAGTCCTTCTTTTACAGAAAAGAAGAAAATCTTTGGGGAGAGGATTCATCTGACCTGTCAGCTCAGGTCTAGATGATCTGAGTCCATTGAAGTTCTCACTGCTTTCCACTGGCCCCCAGTAGAACTCAGGGTTACTGTCTCAAAATAGGGATTTTTTTTTTTTTGTATCTGCTTTTGTATTCACTCAGCAATGACCAGATAAATATCATGAGTCTGTGGTAAAAATCAGTGCACGAATACGCAGGCAAAAACCATTTTGTGCTCATTTTGAAGTGAGGGCAAAGATGCTCAGTAATTTGTGTGCAAAACTGACCTACTGAATGCAAAGTGCCAGTTTGGGAAGTGAATGCACAGTTCCCTGTCTCCTGAAATGCGTTTTTTTGCACAGAGGCAGAAAATACTCTGAATTGTTAAATCTTAGCTAAGTACTCAGAGCAGTGTTGATGGTAGAAACTTGCTATGGTCTTTTGAGTGCTGCCCTTTTACCTCTTCCATGACTTATCCTTTTCAAAGGAGTTTATCTGAAAATGTGGATTATCATTTCAGAGTTGGAAAGTTTTTCAATACCCCAAATCAAACTTCAGGCCACTAAAATATGCGTGCATCTTTTGTTTTGTTTTGAGGTTTTCTTTTTTTTAGTCACAATGCCTTATCAAGTGTTGCTTATATTTCTCTAGGATTCTAATCATGAAGAGCAGAGGTACAAAAACGTGGCCTTTCTTTACAACTATTGCAGTTGTTTGAAGTCATTATGTATGAAGTCATATTTCCCAGGTTACCCCTAATGACAAAAGAGGCAAATAAGGTATGAGACAGTTTATGAGTCAAGATGAAGCACTCCCTCATATACCCTGAGTTATAAGATAGCTACAATGGTATTTAGTAGCTGAGTTTTTCATTAAAGTATCAGTTTTGCGTAGGTCATACTTATGTTTAAATTGTTCCCCGACCCACAATGTCTTCACAGCAGAAATGTACTTTCAAGGGTCTAAGAAACATCTGTGTGGAATTCATTTCCCCATATGCACTGCAAACATGGGACAGCACTGAGTGTACTTTATGGGGAAAGCAGTGGTGGTTACAGTAGGTTTCAGATGCCACTGTGACTGTATCCACTGCTGTGTGGATCACTACTGGGTCATTTGCTGTGAAACTGCCCAGGAGTTTGAGTTTATGTTCACGCTCATGAAAATACATTTTACTGCTGGTAGTGTTTTTCCACGATGCTTTTCCTAAAATTTCCACTGACTTTCTCTTTTATTCTCAAGTTCTGACTTTTCTCGTTACAGAATTGTGATGTGGAGAGAATGGAATATTGATCAAAAGAAAAAGCCCCAGGTCTTTTGGCAGGGGTTTGTGGTGGTGTTATATGCAGAAAGTCTGTATATATTCAAACCAATGCCTTAAAAAGCAAAAGAAATGAATGTGTTTTTCCTTAGACTCTAATGTGTTTCTTATACTAAAGTTTACGTAGAAGGGAGAGGCTTAATTCACAAGTGAAATTAATTTGATGGTCCTTCACTAATTCTATCTCAATGTCTGTCAAAGTTGCAATATAGCAGCAGTTCAGCATGGCTGGCGTTAACTGCTCAGAAAAAGCCTTGGACTGGAATAGCACATTGATTAAACTTTGGCATGAAGACACATATCTGAGCAGGATGTGTGAAGAAGGACAATACTGGCCTTTACACATGCTACTGCTCTAGTAAAAGAGATTTTCCTAGTTAAAAGACCCTAAAGTTTTATAAAACTAAAATAAAAACATAGTCCAGAGGAGCTGAGACACATTTACACTTCACGTAAGCTATTTCTTAAATACTGAACGTTATACTGGATAAATTAAACCTATCAAGGAAACATAGGCTATTGAAACTTAAAAATCAGCTCAAAGTTACCAAAAGATAGTTGTTCAGTTTAAAGGCAGGCTTTGAAACAGACTGCAGACCATGGGAGATCTATGGATCTCTGAAACCAAGGATGCCTTTCCATTAGTATTTAATGATCTAGCATTTAAAAATATGAAAATATGTTGTATTGTTAGGGAGAATGAATATTTGCAATACCTCTGTTAAGTGCGGTGTTGAAATTCCTTTATCCACAGGTAAGACAAACACTTGAAGTACTCAGATTTCATTGATCTTAAGCTTAAAGTTGAGCTTATGCTTCAGCATCTACTGCAATTAAGGTGAAGAGCCTGACCACAAGCCCTTTAAATTGAAGAGAAATTATAACACTCACAGAAAGCTGAAAAAATGGCTACCATATTTTCATGTATATGACACTTACCTCAGGTAATTTGCATCCTCTTAAATGTCCTGAGGCTTGAAAATAAATTTTCAGGTAACCTACACATACTTGGAGGCTTCTGAGTATGTGACCTGGAGAAGAGATTTGTGGATCTGTGGTAAACCTCTCCTTGCAACACCCATGTGCTTCTGGTGTTGCAGAATCAGTTTTCTTAACAGATAACCTGTGGTTGAAATGTATAAAGATATGGTACATTAATTAAACACAGGATTTTTTTTTTTTTAGGAACAAAAAAATAGGTAGAAGACATGCAGATTTGGAGAAATTCGTTATTTATTTATGACTGTAGGAAACCTTCGCTGTGTTTTTCACCTCAGTGTGGAAGCATTTTGATCAAAAGCCCAGTGTAACAGAGATAAAGAACTTGCACTACAAATACTTTTTGAAATGGAAGTAAAACCTGCAGTATTTGTAACCTGACAATATTAGAAAGAAATATGTAAGATTAATACAAGCAAGTCTGAGTGTACTTTTTCAGTAAATAGATATATACATATATACTTAATTTAATGCAGCTGCTTTGGTTGGTCTATTTCTCCTTCCCCCCCCTCCACCCTTTTTTTTAAAGCATATAAATTCCAACCATGTTTTGTGTGAAGGGTCTCAGTGCATACTGACATTGTGAGTGTCAGCTCCAGATCACTTTAATCAGAGAGTGGATATGCATGATAAAACGGATAAGGGACTTTAATCAAAAAATCCGCTGGTCTGGAAACGTGACGCACTCCGCCAAACACACTTCATCCCACTTTTCTTGTGCCACTGCCAAGATTTTTATTTCATGAATATGCATTGGACATGATATTACATTAAAATGTGACATTGTTGTGTAGTGGTAGGGATTTAGAATTAGAATAAATAAATAAATAAATAGACTTCTGTAAAGTTTTTGTAATTGAACATTAGTATCATGTTGTGATTTTACATATATTTATTCACCTACCCCCATCCTTTCCCTTCTTTCCAAATTTTTTTTTTTGAGTTGAATGTTGAATTCATTTCTCTCTGCTTAATAAGAAAAACAACAGTAGCAGAGAGATGCTTTATTTAACTTTTACCTATAAGCATAATGTATAGAGTTCTCAACAAGGAGTTGTATTTTTGCATACAAAATACATGTCTGTGGCTCTGTGGCTGGGGGCATTTTTCCTTCTACAGCCAGAAATAACTCCTTAGTACAGAGCCCACTCCAAACTCCATTATTCTTTATGCAAAGGCTGCCTCTGAATTTCACAGGATTTGGATCATGTACCTAATAAACTGACAAATCCTTTGTTTCCCCCTAATTTTTCTATGTTACATTGTTTTCTGGAAATTGGTAAGAATTATAAAACTGATGTATGGAAATTTGCATCATTAAGTCTGTGCTAGTCTCAATTTTAGATTTGTAAGTTTCATGTACTTGGGCCAATCAGCTTTTATTTGGAACATGTAGGCATTTCTACATCTGTCTCTTTGTCAACCCCCACACCATGGTTTCTGAGAACTGACCTCTCAGACAATATACTCTGAAGCACACACCCTGGCACGTGGTGAAGCATTCATCAGATTAAAGATGAATGTGTTTGCTGTCGTGCAGTTTCTCTGCCACAAATACATACAGGATGGCACTTGAGGAAAACAGATTTGTCTAGATGCAATGATTTGCATCTGAAAAAAATAAGGGCTGGGTCTGAGTGTGTACAAAACTGTTGACTTCAGCGAAGCTGTGCAGAATTGCACAAACGGTTTGCCCTTAAGCAGGCAAATATATGTTACTACCAAAATACTGTCCAGTGTCTTTGTGGCATATCTAGGGTGGATAATGTGTCACAGAACAGAGTTGCTATTCCTTATGTTGCCTGACCTAGATGCTTTTGGTTAAATTAGAGTGATACTGCCCTCCTTTCACTTGTGACTTGAAATCTGTAAATGAAAAGGTGTTGAGCAGTTAGGGGGTTGTTGTTTTTTAAAGCTGGGCATAGGAATGGATGTTCTTTATTTGCTAATCGAGGACTATTGAGTATCAGTTGTTCAGTGAGGACCTCTTCTTGTAATGGATGCTTTCTGAGACTAATTTTAATTAAACCCAAACAAACAAAAATTGTAATTGCCTGACTAATGATCTGAAGCACCAATATTTCATAACCTGTGTTATTCAGATGTAGTACAGAGGCTGCATAAAGCTTGCTTGGTGTAGAAGGTTTCTAAGTGATAATTGCACTGAGAATGTGGTCTCACCTAGTCCTTAGCTATGCTTCAAGGTTTTGAAAGACAGAAAAGAATGGTGACTATTGGCTAAGCTGTCAATGACAAGGGCAAAAAATATTGAAGATAAAATGCAGAGCTCTTTAAACTACTTCTCCACTAAAGTTATGGTCATTTTAAATAGAATTTCCTTTATGAGACTCAATTTCTCCAGAATTTATACCTCCTATATATATCTGCTGCTGGTGAAAGCAGAGAAAGCTTGACATTCAGCCCCAGACACTAATCAGAAAAGGAAATCCACAACTTAAGATGTCTTCAAAATTTTTATAAGCACTTTAGATTTTGGTCCTGCTTTAGAATTCTCTGATCTGGCCTGTGGGTACCAAGGAGTTCCAAATTACCCCTTTCTGCAAAGTTCATTTGATAGCGTTGTGAGGACCAAGAAAGGTGGCAGCGGAGGGACCTGTTTGTCCACTTATTGTCAGCTTGGGGTGTTTCATGCAAGCAGCTGGCCTCAAACCTTTTCCTGGCACTTTCCCTTTGTTGCAAAATTGCCAGGTACAATATGGTACAAGTTCTTCCCCAGGATATTACTGAAGTACTTGTATTGTTGCCTTCCACTGGCCAAAGAGTGGCAAAAAGTGCAATCCTATGCCATCAGCAGGATTTAGTGCTCTTCGTGCCTTCTTTAGAGCTGGACAACCAAACGCTTTCTGGAGAGGCTTATACCTTCATCCAAAGATTCTTGAGTGCAGAAGGCTTTATTTAAATGAAAAGATTTCCACAGTGTTCTCACATCCTCAGAGAGGACACTGGAACCTTACTGACAGTACTTTTCTGCTCGTAATCCATCAACAGCAGAATCTTGTAGCTTTTAGTGCCTCTCCTTTTCTCTTTTAAATGACGCCTTTCTGAAAATGACTTTTGATACAATGCACAGCTTTGTATGGTTGTAATCACTGAACAGAGGAACTCTGCTCATGGTACAGGCACAAGCTAGGTTTACTGCAGCTCCTGTGATTTCTGAGCTTGCAGAACACTGTTCTGCATTAAAAGTCTAATTCAAACTGTTTTCACTGCTTTTGTCTAGCTCCAAGAATGTACTACACCCTCAGACAGTAAAACACGACAGTAACAGCAAGTAAAAAACTTTACATCTTCTCAAGTGCCCACCTCATGTATGTACCATGTTTTATAGTGTAACCAGGCATCTAGGGATGTGGATGAAGTCCTATCATAGCACAGCAAGAGGTGCACACTTCTGTGTGGATTTCAAAAACAAAATCACAGTTATGGCACAATCAAATAAGCAAACTGTTGATAGGAAGAAACATCCAGTGTAAAGGACAATGACTTCAATGGAATGATATTCATGGTCTTGAATTCCTCTAGATTATGGATATGTACTCGTAGGAGAGCTTTTAGTGGCTGATAGAGATATCTGCAAAGACAGACATCAGTCAGAACTGCCTAATGTGGAATGAAACATCCCCAAAGGAAATTACCATTACAAAAACTATTATTTAATATTAAAGGTAATTGTAACACAAGGGCATGACTCATATCCTTGTGTTACAATTATCTTAATATTAAATGATAGTTTTCTGAATGGTAATGAAGGGAAGTTAAACCTGACACTCTGTCCTTAACCCTTGCTGCTGTGCCTGAGTATTAATATGACTAAGAGATGTCTCTACAGTCTGTCATTTACTCATGTCACCTGTTAGTCATGACAAAGTGTGGAAGGTGGATTTATAATACCAGCTTTTAGAATTAATTGGAGAATGCTCATTTTGTGGACTGTTATACAGAATAACTGACCTTTACAATCATCAGAGTACAGAGCTGAGGCATTATATTGATAATGAGCACTCTAGTATGTTAGATCATGACAGACTTATAAAGATTCACAATCTTAACTTTCTGCACTTCATGCTATCTTCCTAATATTCTTCCTCCATAGGTTTTTTTTTTTTCGGTTGCTGCACAGTTTTGTCTGTTATCAAAAATGTGTCCATAAAAAAATGCAAGCACTCTTCATGCCATGATCACGTTAAAACCTTTTAACATTGGGTTTTCTGTTCTTTAGAGCATGTCTGCATAGTTCCAAACACAGAATTGGGGCCTCAGTTTAGAAGCAGCCTTAGCATCACTTCAATATAACATTTATGTTTCTGCAGATCTGTATATTGTGTTGCTACAGACAGTGCATGGACAGCTCTACTTCCTGCACTCCTGCACCTGGTTCCTGAATAAAATGAACTAGTTAACAGTAAGGTAGAATGTACAACTTAAGAAAAATAATGAGAAAATCATAACATGCTTAGTCAGAATGAATAATTTTGCATTTGGTTATGCCATGTTAATGGTTACATCATGTCATGCTTTATTATGTCACAACCCATGACACATAGAATGTGACATAGCGGAATCACTGCATGCAGTTTATCAAAAAAAGGAATTTTAAAATTAAAAAATATATCCTGTTCTTTTATCTATTTCTAGCTGCGATTTCAGCTGGACAACTCCTGTTATGAATTCATGTTATTAATTAGCAGGTTGAAATATCTGCAAAAAGCAGATAATTCTGAGATACCAGCACACAGTCCATAAAAACAGATATCTCAGGATGAAATCAGCTCTAGGAATGGGGTCTATGTTTGAAAACAAGTTTAAATCAGGAAATAGACCTGAATATATCATCTTGCTCTGTGATGGACCCTGTTGCCACTGTATAGTACCACTGCTTTAATCTTTCCCTTGGAAAAAAGCATATGATTTTACATATAATCATGCAGTCTGCTGTCTAACACAACAAAAACAGGATTCCACAGAGTAGGAGAAAATCTCATCAAGAAGTCCAAATTCCACTTAAAATCTTCTAGAGATGAGAAAATCCTTGTGACTCCAATTGCCTCTTGCAATGGAAAAGGTGGAAGGAGAGTGTAGCAATAAGTTACTATTTTGCTGTTAATACTAGCAGATGTAGGTGAAAACAAAAAGTGTGTTAGTTGGGCTTGCAGCAAGACAATTTTAATTCAAAGTTGCACAGTGCAAGAGATCCAGGAGACAAACACTGGTGTGTCAAGTCATGATGCTGTGCCAGGTCTGCCCAAGGTGCACTGGTGCCAAAACAGGGCTCATTTTCTCTAGCAGACAAACTCTGCCAGTCCAAAGGTAGTATTTTCCAGGAGATGCAGTAGCCCTTTCTCCTGAGTAAACACTGTTGTTACATTTCAAGAAGGAACCTTGTCTTGTTTATAATGCTGCATCATTTGTAAGGATTGGCTTGGGAATAGGGAATTTGTAAGGATGGGCCCATGGAATAGGAAAATGCAATAACTCCATCTTATGCCTGCACTCCCACCAGAGCTCTGATCAGGTATATGGCAACAGCTAAGGTCAAAGTTTCATATTTTTAAAGTCCTTAAATACATATTCAGATAATAGGGAGCTGTCTGTATGATAGTTATCCAAGCTCTAAAGACCCCATAAATACGTATTTACATGACAGATTTACATGATTTTCTCTGGAGATCTTGCACAATTTTCAGGTAATGTCTTCCATAATCTGCAAGATATTTCAGAGAAAGGATGTTTCAATCTCAGACTGGGTTCATCCTTCAGATCAACAAAAGAAGCTCGTGTTGTTTTAGGTCAAGGCAGATTCAAGTGTGAACAGTGTTGCTGGGACCTCTGGTAATTTACTATCAGCCGCAGAGAATAGAGGAAGTAAATAGAAGACCTTTGAGAACCTACTTTTAACATTTTTGCCCACAGAAATGCTCCTGGGGATTTTGAAATGGATTGGTTGACTAATTTTACTGTCTCTAGGCATGAAAAAACTCACAAGCTAGATGTAAGGATCTCACAGCTTCACCAGTGAAGCACCTAGATTGAGCTGCTTCTGAGTTAAATGTTTATGTGGTTGTGCTATGTACAGGAACTGTGTTAATGTAATTTGGGGACCCCAACAATGGCTGAGGACAGAAATGAATTAATAAGTGAATTTTTTTGTTTGTTTTGCTATTTAAGGACCGATACTGAATGTGAATGTTATTCAACTGTTATAGAATCCAGCTGTACAATTAACATCTCTATTATGTATTGTACAAAATGAGAAAGGAACATCACTTATTTATTCCTTATTTAGTATCTCCTGAAGCTTTCAGTGGCTTCAGTGGCTTACACTAGAATTGATGATATATATAGTAGACACCTCAGAAAGATGTGCTTCTGAGCTAGAGGCAGAACTTAGGTTTCCTCAATGTATGGGTTAGCAGTTACTATGTCTACACATCAGTAGGGATAATCATACCAGCCCAGCAAAGTATTTCAAGATCTGCTTACCTTTGAGCATGCAGGCAGACTAATTGACTTAACTGAGATTACATACAGGCTTAAAGTTAGTCGTATGCTTTGCTGGATTTGTCACTAATCCCATGGTCTGAAATACACAGAAGCTTTAGAGTGAACTTGCAGGCCACTGAACCAAGATTCCTTGAAAGACCTCTTTTGCAGCAAGGAAACTGAATTTTTTGGGGGTTGGTTTGTTTGTTTGTTTTAAACAAAGGTCCCTGCGAGGCTGTAATGCTTGACAGGGAAACGACTGACCTGTGCTTTTAACTGGCACTGCCCATCTGCATCCTGAGCCTTTCCCATCTTGTTCAGAGTATCCACCATCTAGTTCCAGGTTTCTTCTTGAATTTTACTTGGCATTTAACTTAAAGCACATCTTAGTCAATGAAATTATTGCCAGTGGTTTACAGTGAATGCTATTGGTTCAAAAGCTGAAATGTACACTCTTGTGTTTTGATGCTAGTTAATATCTTAAAAGAGGGATAACTACTGTCAGTCTTAGGTGTGCAATTTTGTTGCTGAAGCTTTATTCTAATGGCTGGGAAAAAATAGAGTAGGGAAACACTTCAAAAATAAGTATTTTTCTTCTTAGGCACCATTATGATGATGAT
>JAWWES010000168.1:49832223-49868079 GCA_035583135.1 Lophotriccus pileatus
ATGGCTGGGAAAAAATAGAGTAGGGAAACACTTCAAAAATAAGTATTTTTCTTCTTAGGCACCATTATGATGATGATAATAATAATAATAATAATAATAATAAAGATTAAAGTAGCTTCAGCTTCCACACCCTCAAGTACAATGCCAATTTTTGAGGCATAATCATCACATCTCCTTATTTATAGAGAGGAAACAACAACTATACTAATCCTCCAATAGCTACATATTTCTGAGGATTTTTTTACATAAAATATTTCTAAAATTTTTTACATTGCCATCTCATGTTACATTCATGGCACAGAAAACATCTTGCATTTCAATTTAAAAAAAAAATAAAAAAAACCTGAAACAATTACATCTTTTTTTTTTGTAGTTGTGGAAATCGTCATGGCATTTTTGCTAGAGGAAATATAAAAAGTTTAGTTTTAATTCAGCATGACTTCTACATCCCTTCATATAGTATTATTCCTATCCTACTATTTCATATCATTATTCTGAGTTTCTCTGGACATACCAACAGTGCACTAGCATTGTACAAAAGCAATGTAGTTTGTGGGATTCACACAAATACAAGAGGGCTGGTAGATGAGATTGCTCATCCAAGGGACGACAGGACCTCATATGGGCTGAGATCATGGCTGAATCACACACAGATAAGTTTTACTTTGCTTCAACAATGTGAAGGGCATTGCTCCTATTTATGAACACTCTATTTTGTTCTGAAAAAGAAGCTTAAAATCTTTGGTTCCTCATCCTTTACCAGGATGTTGAAATAGTGCAGTTCAGCCTAATCTCACTCTGCTGATTTACCTGTCACAACTTACAGGATCTCTCCTCCTTCTTTTTCAGAACGAGGTGAAAAATCTCTAGAAGTTCCATGGCTTGAAAATCAAAAAACCTTGGTGCACCTCTTCTGTTTGCTCAGTAGTAATATAAATGGCACAGTGAACACACCTTCTGTCCTATAAAAAGTGTGCTCTTTCTTCTTAGGTTCACAGCACTGAGGAAATTACAAACCACCATTTGATGTCTTAGACCAAGGAAAACTTACCTGGAATATGATAATTTTTGAGATTGTTTCAAAACAAAGCATGGTCCTTGCTTTTTCCTTCCCTTATTTTCCCCTTTCCCTTTCCTCCTTTTTATGCTAACACAACTCACCAGTTCATCCAGCTCTGGAGAGTCCTGCAGATAATTTGCTCTTAATTGTGAAGATATAATCAGAACTCTTGCTTGGAGGATGTTTGAAGTGCTAGATGTAGTTAACCATTTTTTTTTATTTATTTTAGTAGTGGAAAGAAGAGCCCTGTGTTTTTTTCTGTTTGTTTGGTGGATTGGATAGAAAATCCAGCATGCAAGAGATTGTGGGTAACTTCTCAATTGATACTACATTGAAACTGATACTGAATAAGCTCCATATTTTGATTTTTATAGTACTGTCTTGAAATATTATGTAAAGAATTAAAAAAATATAGACCAGCATGTTAAATATTTATTAGTACTTAGGAGTTCCATTTTAATTTCTAGTAAGTAACCTGACACACAGTGAATATCTCAGTAATGATATTCTGCTTTATCTTCTATCTAAGAATGTTCTTCTTGCTGGTATTCCCATTAATTCAAGTAATTTGTCTTTGCATTCCACCTGTTGATGTCCAAAAAACTGGGGTAGTGCCTAAGCATGTCCTAATATGTGTGCAGTCTGCTACTTCATTTGTATGCTTCACTGAGCTTTACTAAAAAGAAATAATAGTATCATCTAACTACAAATTATGAGTTTCTTTGTATTTTACAACAATCTTTACTATGACAGTTTGAGAAACCAGCAAAGAGATTCAAGACAGTAAGAGTGTGATGCAGATTCCTTATATCTCTAGGTTTAAGTCAGTCAGTCTGAGATTTCCCATTTTTAGTTAAATAATAACAAGCCACTATCTCTCCCCTATGTCATTTGTACATCTGGCCAATCAGACAGAGTATCTGATGGTCAACTCTTCTGTATGTCTCGTGGGAGGTTCTCTGGTACTCTACCAGTACCAGTCAGTGAGCAGGTCTGGATTACTAAGTTTTCAGTTCCCTGCAAGTTCCACACAATAAATGCTGGTGTAATTATAAAACAACTGTAGGTGACCTTTCTGACCCCTGAGAAACTTTGTTTGCATTTGATATTTAGTAACTTGTAACAGCACCGATGCCAAGTCAACATGGAGGTGGCGGAAAATATATTTGAGTAGATCTTGTCTCTTTGACGCCAATAGTATCTGTTTGGTTTTGGTTGTTCACTCCTTGCAGTTCATGGGAGTGCAACTATCTCACAGAATTTGCACTGACTGGAAATTATGAACATTTCATCAACACGGAGAAGGTCTGATTGATCAAAGATTGAAGGCTGTTTTTTTGGCTTTTGTTTGAGAGGAAGTATGGGGCTATATAAATGGTAAAGTATCCAGCCTTCAACCTTAGTGTCACTTTGCCACTTCCTGACGTGCTCCTGAGCGTAATTTGATTAAGGCCTGTAGACATGCAAGAGTATGACCCTGGACATGATGCCATCTTGTGCCTCTTCACCAGCACACAGAGCAGGGCTGCCAGCCACTGCAGGGCTCTAGCAAGCAAAGCCACATCAAGGGTGAAGCCTTGGGAGCCTTAGGGCTGTGAGGGTTGTGCAGTGGCTCTTGAGCCATTCCCTGCCTTTGCCTGCTCATTCCTCCCACCCCTGTGACAAGGAGAGGGGTTGCATAAGCTCCTGCAGTGCTGGTAACAAGTGCAATATATATCTGTCATCTGGCGTGAGTGAGCAGAAAGATTCACTGCAAAGCTGAGTGAGGTTGTGAGATCTTTGATGCCTGCTGGTGTGAACATTTAAAAGACTTTGATGTTATAGCACCACTACAGGCAGCAACCAATATGGAAGCATTACTGACCATCACTCTCACAAGGGACTGGCAGAAGGAAAGATTTGTTCTTCTATGTTACCGTTGAAAGCTTCTCCTCTTAGCTAACTTGCTCATTTATAACTGGTGTTGGAAAGTGCAAGCCAAAATGAAACCTGCATTAAAAGAATTTTGTGGGCTGTACAAATCATAAGGGTAACTACTTCACAAAATACTGTTAACTGAGGCATGTATTTAAAAGGTTAGATAAAATATCTCCTAGCCATTTTTTCCAGTTCTTTTCTTTTTATAGTCCACTGCAAAACAACAATAGATAAAAAGGCTGTATATAATGCATGTATATTTTGTTGGTTTTTTTTTTTACCTTTCCCAAAGGAGTCTCTGTGCTTCCCACACTAATTGTAGGTTTTTCTGAAAATGCAGCATGAATCATTTATAAATAAAGAGACTTTAAAATCCCTAAAAGACTCCCTGAGGTATTCAGTATTTCAGCATAAAATAACTGTTAAATGGAGTTATTCTGAATTAGCTTTTACTGGAAAGTGGTGAAAATAAAGTTTTCTTTTCACTGTGAATGTGCAATAATTCTTTTACATAGCTACCCAGGGTAATTGACAAGCGATTTTCATAATTCAGGTTTTAGCAAAGAAATCATCTGAAGTGGCTAACATTAAATGAACAGAGCTGCTATTAAAATATAGCTTTCAAGAAAAACTGCATGAGATGTCAGAACCAGGGGCTCTGTGTTGAGACCTTAAAAAACAATTTGGGCTATAAAGTAAAAACACATACATTCAAGCTCCAGAATAAATTCATACATACATCCTCCTCACACATGCATGCACACACTTAAGATAATAAAGAAGGTTTTTCATCTTTCTCTTAAAATCCTGTGATTATTTTAGTGCACAGATAACCTTAGAAAGACAAGGCACTCAGAAAAGGTAACTGATTTGCATGACTCCCTTGGACTTCATAACCTTGAGTGTCCATACCCACTGTACAATCAGAGGTCACATTTGATCTCTGTGTGTAAAATTATGCAGAGGAAGCTTCCTCAACACTTTGTAGTTGATTGACAAATTGGTCTGTCACTCAAATGCTCCTTCAACTTATCGTGAACAGTAAAGAAAATTATCTGTTCTGTGCATATGTGAGAAAAAGCCTGTTCATTAACCTCTAGTCTGCTGAAGCTGTGGAACATATAATGTTGTGAGGAATATGTACTATATATGAAAAGTATGCCAAAAATACAAGTGTATATGTATATATATATTTACATGTATATATTTGTGTATGTATAACATATAAAGATGTGTGTCTACAGCAGAGCAGTCTGTATTCTACATATATATTTCATCTGTATATGTACATATTGCACCAGTTTATACAGCAAACGTTAGGCACTCTTTTTCATGAGTTTTTTACATGCACGATAGTTACAGATAGGCAAACATCTCTGAGATGATTCCTACAAGTATTTGTTAGAGTAGGCTTCATAATCTAAGATGCCTGTGACTATTATCCCTCAGATATTCTGCCTACACTGTAGCTCTCAGATGATATGTTATTTACAAATACTGCTGTATCACAGTGCAAGGATTTAAAAGCAACTGACAGTCAAGGTAGGGCCTAATTCACTTCAAGTGTTAAGCAGAAGCAACACGGATGGATTTAGTGGAGTTATACTTGTATATTTTGGCAGCAAATTTAGTTTTACATACCATGGAATACTTACCTGGCATCCAGTTTCTTCAGTTTGGGGAAATATTTGCAAGTCACATATATGTATGTCGCTTTTTTGCTAACTACTAGTCAGTATACTTTGTCTAGTCTAGGTGAGAAAAATTAATTTCTCTTGGCAATTGTCTCGAAATGCTCTAGATGTGTAGATGAACCGCAGCTATGATATCCAGATAAAAACCTGAAGCTACAAGATGCTGGCACTTCTGTGCCTTGTTGGACCTTTTTCCCCACCATAAGCCCTGTGTGTGGGTACCAGAAAGCAGTCCTAATGCACACTGTCCTATTTCAGATTTTGTGAGAGTCCTTATCACAGCCCTGACTTGCTGGCTTCTGACTCACCTTCGACAGTGAGCCAACATGACAGGTCAAACCTGGAGAGAATGTGTCTCTGACTTCCTGACAAGATCAGGGAGATTTTGAGTAAGGTATTTGCTTCAAATTTAGGTTGTTAAGTGACATGGACTTAAAAACCCCACAAATATAAACACCCAGAATTGGTGTTAACATAATTTTTTTCCAATGCAAAACTTTTGCTTTCACTATTTAGTAATTTTTCTTTGCCAGTGGCTGACTAGCTTGAAGTCTTTGAAACACTGAGCTTTCTATAAAATCCAAATAATTCTCTGTAAATCAAAGTACTTGGCATGCTTGCTGCAAAGCCTGAAGGTTTTTTTTTTTTTTTTTAAGGTAATCTCTAGAAAGTAGTTTGTACTCATGTTTTCACAGTGATTAAATATGCAAAGTAATTTTCATGATTATCACCCCGTTCTGAACCAAATCAGATGCGGCTATGCTTCTCTTTGTACAAAGCCAGTTATTGGATCAGATTCCAAAACAAATCCCCTGAATTTGGCGGATCATCATTTTAAAAGGGGGCTTGTTAAGGTAATGATTAAATTAAACCACCCCTTTAAGAATATTTAGATCTGGTCCGCCAAGCGGAACGGTCTAATGGTTTTTAAATTAGAAGCTGCGAATGCTAGTGAATTTCTTTTGTGGGTCAAGTGGGTATTAACAAATGCTAAGACTGTTCTCTCTTTTGTCATCACCTTGAAATCTGCAAAGAAAAACGAAGAGTGGGAAAGACACAAGGAGAGAAGAAGTGTTGGTATTTTAACATCAGTGTTTTTAAACCAAGGGCAGCCTCAGATTTACAAGGTTGGATAGGAGAAGGTATGAGATGATGTTGCTAGTAATCCCTTTATACCTCGCTCTTGAGAAAGAGACTGAAGCTCGAATCTTCAAGGAAGTGGAGAACCCAAGTTCATTCAATTCTGGCAGTCTTAAGCTATTGCAGAGGTGTAATAGCCTGCTAACCACAGAAGTGTGAATAACAACCCCTACCTGTGGCTTCCAGATTTCTTACCCCTGTCAAGTTTAAACATGCTTTTTAGCCTCAGATGCTGCTGGGAGTTTGTGGCTGGGAGAGGCAGTTGTTTGCTTGTGTGGAGAGGATGGCTGGATTCTTTCCAATACTGAAGACTTCAGTTTTTCTTTCTGATACCCTAGGCGAAGTGTTTGTCACTAGTATTTTTCATTCCACAGTAGTACCTAATACTGGAGTTCTGTGAATATTGGATTTATGGGGCATAACAATCTCCCTGGTGGGAGGAAATCCACATTAAAATATAAATCTGTCAAGTCAGGTCAAGTCACAGCTAGCAAAATACCAATGCTGATCTCTTGTGCTTAGTCCCTGTTTCTTTTCAGTCATACATAGATTTCTGAAAATGGCACCACTTGGGCCAAATTTTTCCTCTACTTAGATGGTTTAAAAGAAAGAAGTGGGGGAGGGGCAAAGGTGAAATTTGGTTTTCTTTGAAGAAAGTGGGGAGAAAAACAGCTTACTGTTCATTCACACAAAATCCTTGTGACTATTTTCTTTATGAATAGCCTTCTAGACAAGAATGCTAGTGGAAAGCTATATACAGTTACAACCGTAACTGGTGAGGTGCACTTCTGAGGTGAAAAAGTCACTTTTCAGTTGACTGAATTATGACCCCTTAGATATTTCATGCTTTGGACAGTCTGTGTAGGCTTTTTGCTAAGCTTGTAAAACATGCACTCAAGGAGAGACATGTTCTGTGTGTGTTGAGGGAGGGGAGAAAGAGCAGACTAACTTTGCTGTGAAATGAATGATTTTCTAACCTGATAAAAGTGCTTAGGAAAAGTGGTTTACTGTGCTGAGTCCTGGGTTTATTCTCTTCAAAGTAAGAAAGCACAGTCATCAGGTCAAGATTGCTTGGTATGATGTAGGATTTAAGGAAAGAAGTACCCCTCTGGTGAATCTAACAGACTGGCTTCATTTTGTTATCTTCATCCATCTTACCCCACGTGGCGTACAGTGTCCAGGTATGGGGATCTCAACAAAAGGAAAACAGGGACTTGTTGGAATGAGTCCAGAGGAAAGCCCCTATGTTGAGCAGAGGGCTGGAGAACCTCTGTGAAAACAGACTGAAAGAGATGGAGCTGTTCAGCCTGGAGAAGAGAAGGCTCTGAGAAGACCTTATAGAACCTTCCAGTACCTAAAGGGGGCTCCAAGAGAGCTGGAGAGGGACTTTTTACAAGGGTGATAATAGGACAAGGAGGCATGGCCTTAATCTAAAGGAGGATAGGTTTAGATTAGATATTGGGAAGAGATTCTTTATTGTGAAGGTAGTGAGACACTGGGACAGGTTGCCCAGGGAGGTTGTGAACAACTCATCCCTGGAGTTGTTTGAGCCCAGGCTGGACGGGGCTCTGAATAATCTGATCTAGTGGGCTGTGTCCCTGTCCATGTCAGGGTGCTATACCTCGATATCTTTAAGGTCCCTTCCAACTCAAACTGTTCTATTAACCTATTCAGTAAGAATTTGTCTGTCAAAGGGAAACCATTATCCTGTGACAACATTTCAATCCACTAAAATCTTCTCTTTTATTCTAAAAGTTACAGTGAAATGCTGATAATAAGTTTTGAACTATGAAAAAATTAATTAGGGGAATGTTATTGTTTAACACCTGAGAATAATAAAATAATCGTAATTCAGCCTTGTTAAACAACCTTAACTGCTCCTTGCATATGGACATGGTGATATATTTTCTTATTCATAGTGTGGATTTTAAATATCAGTTTGTATTCTTGGAAACTGTGGTCAGTTTTAAATAACCTTCCATACCCTATGCAGTCGCTTATAATAAGGAAAACCAAATGTTTTGATGCATATCACAATGAAGATGCCAGTAAGGCTTTTGCATATAAGATTGTATAATATATATTAGGTCTTTGGTTCACATTGCCACATGTAGCTATTTTGGTTAAAAAACCGTTACAGTGCAAAATATTAAACAGAAACTAAAGTTGTTAATAATATTAAATTTCACATAAGTTTTTTTAATTTTTGGTTGTTGATTGGTTTGTTTGTTTGTTTGTTGTGTGTTTTTTTGTTTTTTTAAGCAGAATTCCTTCCCTCACATTAAAAAGACTTTTGGATTTTTCTAAATGTAAATTTAATTCAGGAAGATTATTTCTAATAACAATAGAAAGGTTGCAATGGCAGTAACCAGGTTGTAATGAAGTTCCTTCACAAAAAGGCCTAATTGATAATTAATGAAAGTTCACAGCAGGTTTTTTGTTCATTCTTTGGAATCACAGGCCATGGATTATTTTATGGTCTGTTTGGACTGTTCACTTATTTCCAACTATATTTTCTCTAAAATAAAAATGTTAACAAAGTTATCTCCCAAAGTGTTTTGTGAATAAAACCCTGAATCAGTTCTGCTTTATACATCACCATGGCTCAGTTAGTTTGGGAGAGAACCTGCAGTGAAGCTCATTTTCAAATGACAGTTTTTCCAAGTCTCTGCCCACTTTGATCCTCTCTCCATTGTAACTTGCAGTTTATTGTAGAGACTACCTGTGAGCAGTTGCTAAGCCTGGAACCTCATTCCTGCCTTCACCAACGTAAAGGTGGCATTAAATCTTGGACTTTGGTTGGGGATGAGAGTTTAAAATTAACTCATCAGTTGGTCCCTATTTTCTGAGGGCAGAGAAGACACTGTATTTCTTTAACATGCCTTGGATCCCTGGGAAAAGGGCTGCATGTTTTGTCAGGCAGAATAGAGTGTTTTCAACAGCACAACTTTAGGAGTGCATATGAGTTTTCTAGTAAAAGAAAATGAGACTGAGCAAAGCATATTAGTCTAAAATAACTTCATCTTCTCTCCAGTGTTCTGGCCTTAAGCCTGAGAATCATCCTTTCCACAAGTGGACACTGTAAAGTGAAGCTATACTTCAAAATTCCTTTCAGAGCCTGTGGTTTTGAATATGCAGCTGTTACTTCATGGCAGTCATGGACAAAGCTATCTCACTTGTTCCCGAAACTGTAGGCATGAAATCTGTGGTCACAATTATTTTCAGGCTGAAATCACTAGGATAAAGAGGGAAAGTAGGTTGAGAGTCTATTTTAGATTCCCGTACATTATCTTTTAAACAGGTTTTTGTAATAAAATAATAAAAAATAATTATAATACCAAAGAGAAATAAAATGGATACAAACTCCATGTAATAATTTTTGATTTATTCTACGTTTCAAATATTTGTTTGAGATTTTAATGTGAATATTTTTAACCCACCAGTATCTTACCTGGCATCTAAATTTCTCTGCTGAGCTGTAAGTTCAAAACTCTGCTTTTGGGTTATCTGCAGAGGGATCTTGACTGCATATATTGTCCTTGATCCCTGTACAAACCATCCATTGACGTCAGTCTGAGTTTTATGTGCAGATTAGAGCTTGTGTAAGCTCTTCACAACAAAATCTGAAGTTATGCAAAAGCCCCTAGTAGTTTGCAGTTTGAATGTGGAAATAAATCCAGAAGAGGTTTATGTAGAATTTGACTCACTAGCAAACTTCTCAAGGAAAATTCAAAACTTGTTTCTCTTGACTAGAAGGATCATTATTATTTTTTTAATGCTCAGTGCCACAGTTTTGCCTCTGGTTTTATATGTTTTCATGGAAGGCACGTGAATTAAATTAAAAAATCAGAGAGAAGTTACTTCTGAATGTTATCAGCAAATCTGCAAGTTTTGAATGCAAAGTTTGAACCCCAGGAAACTGGGCTATTAGAAGAAGAAATGACATAGACCAAATTATCAAATTGAGTTGTGGATTGCAAGCAGTCTCCACTAATAACATAACTGGCCAGAGTTAGATTCTTTTTTTTAGTCCTAGTCAGGCCCTACTTAAGCAGAATCTGAGGAGTATAAAGTGTATAGATTATAAATCTCAAGCTGGTGTAAGAACTGAAACTGGTGGGAGTTGCAATGATGAGTCAAAGTCATAACACTGAAGGTACAGATCTGTTGTGGTAGATTCTCCCCTAAACCTTTGCAAAGCAGGGTCTTTTTTTTTTTTTTTTTTTTTTTTTTTTTTTTTTTTTTTGGTGACTCTTGAGATGTGTAAATTTTGCCTAAAGTCATGGATTCCTGATGTCTGTCGGTGAATTCCCTGAACAGGAAAGTTACACGCTATGGACTCTTATCAGAAGATTTGCTCTTCCCTATCACTCAAATAATGTCACTTAATTAAAAATTGTAAAGATATATTTACCTTCTCAGACAGAAATGGCTGCCTTTAGAACAGTTCTAGTCTACTAGTAAATAATGTACATTTAAAAAGATTTATAAATATGTATTTAACCAAAGCAGTCATTCTGGTCTCTTAGATAATTAATATGCATTGGAGAACTTTCCATTAAAGACTTCTTCCTCTCTTCTTTTTACCTTAAAAAGCAAAGAAATTAAATGCAAAAAAAAAAAAAAAAATCAACTCACTGGGTAATGATAGACTTGGGATATAACCCATAAAAAAGCATGACACTAAAACTTCATTAAAACTTAAGGCTGGAGAACTTGTTCTATGAAACTGATTTTCTTTTTTCTTCTTTTCTTTGACAGCTAGAATTAAAGGACAAAGTGTCAGTTTAATTTTAAACTTCCTGGCTTTGGTCCATTTGTGTTACAGCCTTCTTCAGGAAGAAATAGTTCTGCTAAGGGTCATACGAGTTTTGTCCCGGGGGTATTTAAGGTGAACAAAAGGGCACAAAGCTTTAGGCAGGATGTTACCAGAAATGAGATGGAGACCACATCTGTCCCTTCAGGAAAGTTACTGGCATAGGGATGCTGCCACTGCATGGAGTCAGGGCTATCCTAGGAGCTGCCTGGGCTTCTCTGAAGCAACTTGTCATTCTGTTTCTCACTAGTCAACTCCTAAGTCTCATTTTAGGCCCAAAATATCTGCCTTGCTTTGCTTAGTTGTGAGTTACCATTTTCTGAGGCTATGAGCATCTAAAGGCAGGACTTTGTGCTTTTAGATAGAGAACCAAAGAAGCTCTGATCCTAAATGGCACTTTCCAGTTACTCCACAAATGAATGTTTAGTGACCATCCTTCTTGGTGAAGGTGGTGTTTGAAAGTTTGAAATGTTATTTGGAAAAGACATTTCTTAACTGATTCACTTGAAACAGAAATGTTTTTGTTATGTTAAAGAAGTGGTAAAACAGATAATACAGTAAAAGAAGATTTGATTTGAGTTATAAACACTAGTATACATATTTTTCTGACCTGGCTATCCTATCTATCCAATTTATTGAGTAAATTATGGAGAGATTTGGAACAGTATAATGTCCATCACAGCCAAGTAGAGTTTTATAAAATCTGTAAGATTTATAGGTATAGTGTTTTAGTGTTTGATAACAAACTCAAGCTAATAGCAAATGATTCACAAATATCTTCCTACCACAGAGCATGTTTAAAAGTCCTCAAAAATCCTTCAGATCCCATTGATTTCAGCAGATTTTGCATCATGCTCTTGTTAAATCATAAGATTCACTCAGAATTTACTCCATATGCTGAAAAAGATATGCCTTTTTTTATTTCCCTGGGCACAGAACAATAATATGATTTTATTCTGTAATACTACTGAGAGAGTGATACACATGCTGAAAGATGAATTCTGATCTCTTAAAGTAGAATTAAGCCAGGGTGTCTTTCACATTTTCATACTGATGTGTGAGGAAGCACTTTCTGCTTCATGTGAAATGTTAGCACGATGGCACAGAAATTTAGGTTGAATATAATTTCTGCTGTACCAAGGCCTTTATGAAAACAAGACTGTTTATCTTGTGAGGCTGTCCTGGCAAACCAAGGCTCAAATATGAGAAATAAATGCTTTTCAGTTTTACAAGAGCATTGTGCCTCTGAGCTCTTCATTTTTTCTAAAACACAGGATAGTGTAAGAAGAACCAGTAACTGGAAGGTAAGCTTCCATAGCATTATATCAGAGAACAAATGCACACAGCTCTTTAATAAAGAGCTAGGACGTTCATTTGACTTGTTGGTTTGTTTTATTATAGGGATGCCATTCATGCTTCTATAATTAAACTTGTTTCAGCGCCTCCATTATAAACTCTTTTTTTTTTTTTTTTTTGCTGAAGCAAATGCTGGCATGCTCCATCTGTTTCAGTGTCCCGGAGTGCCTTTTTTTATGGTAGTCTTTTTGTTTGGTGTTTGTTTGTTTTGTTTTGTTTGTTTGTTTGTTTGTTTTTTTTTAATGGGAGTGGTTTTTTTTTTCCCCATTTCGTTTTGGCAGGTTTAGGCTTAATTCTGAGAATGAAACCTGTGTAAAATTCATGCTACTTTCATAGCTGAATCTGTGGAGGTATCATCATACATCATTCTTATTCTTGTAATAGAAAATCTGCATTTTTAATAGGATCCTGGACTTGGAATTAGAAAACTAATCTTATATTTTTAGTTCTGCCAGAGATTGTCTTGTTGCATTTCAGCACTGATGAGCTCAGTAGGTGTTTCTTCAGCATCTTCTTTTTATGTCTTGATGCTGTGACTCATGAGCTCTGGTGGTACTTGTTGAGGGGACTCAACAAGTCCCTGATGCCATAGGGGAGAAAGCTGAAAGGGCAGAGTGCCTACTCCAAAACTACCATAATTCCCAGCCTGTGTGAGTCTCCATAACACAGAGGCAATATCTAAAGAACAGACACTTTGCATGGCAAGGATGGTAGGCAGGTGGGAATGATAACCTCTTTGGTACTTGCCATAAATCACCAGAGCCTATCAGACAGTGCCTTCGTTATGCCAGTCTGTAAAATACAGTTTTGTTTCTTTCTGTCTGTCTTCCCTACCTAAATATGTTTTCAATTTAAGGCAGGAACTGGAAGCATGTGCACATGTGTGTAAATGAGTGTAGAGGGGTTATCTTCACTTTCCTTGTATTTCCTACTAAATTAAAAGACAACTGTCCAGTTTGGAGAGACTACACATGTTCTGTGAGTGGTTTACCTGCTTCACAAATGTTCATCTTGAAAGTCTGGTCCTGAAGCTTTTCAGTTATATAAACCCAATTATTAAGTGCATAAACACTTCTGAGCTATTTGAACCAAGCCTGAAATTTAGTCCTTGGACCAATATATTTTCTTTGTATCGCCCCCCTTTTAAGGGGGCTTGGATCCCTGGTGTAAAGCTATAGGCACACACTCCATGCAAGCTGGGAAAGATCACTACACAGACAGTGATTATTCAGTCATGCACACCCACCTGAGTGACGAGGAGTTACATTGTATTGTTACAGTACCTTGTTCAGTGTTTGCAATTAATATTTTTAAAATGAGAGAGGAGCAAGGAATGAGAGATGCAGAGGCTAATGTTTCAGTTGTGTGGTTCCCAGAGTCTTTACCTATTCAAACAGGCTTAAAAACAGAAGTTTCTCTACTTTGGACTCATCCTAATGTGCCATTTTATCATAAAACTGGAGTCCTTTTGAGAATTTTTTCTTGCATTCAGTGGTTTGGAGCACTGACTATATAAAGTATTCTTGTGTACATAACACTTAATGGCAAACTAGAATAGATATTTCAACCAGAAAACTGATGGTAACTTTTGCTGTATTAAAAAACAATTTAAAAAAATGAATCTGATATGCCAGTTATCATGTTTTAAAAATTATTTGTGTTATTGTGCTTTAGATACAATTAAGATTCCAGACTATCTTACTTGTACTGAGTAAGCACACTGTTTTGCTGCTAATCTAGGTTAGTTTTCTCTGTAGCTTGTTTTTCACTATTTCATTGGATGCTTTTTTTCTAGATTTCACCCTTCAGTAAAAGTCCTTGCTTTCACTAATATAACATTAATTTGTGATTGATCTGTTCTGAGGTGGAGAAATAAGGTCGAAACATATATTGGCATCCTGATGGCTTGAGCTGGTCACTGCCAGCTCTTGATCAGCAGCCAACTTTTCAATTAAGAGGTGAGAGTGAGTGATCTGTGCTGGTTTTACCATTTATCTCATCTCTAAGGAGTGACACACTCTGTCTTTCTGAAAACAGCTCCAAAGGACTCTGCAGTTCAAGTTAATTTTGAACAGTGGCTGATCTTTGCCTTGTATTTGAGAAGTTCACTGGGGTTCTCAGCACAGTCCAAAATGCTTGGAGGTGAAGGTATGAAACACAGAAAATTATCAGAGTAGTAATGATGATAATGCCAGAAAAAGATAGATTGGTGAAGCAGCTAAGGTATTATAATCCAAAAAAAATTTTATGGGTAATTTTCTTCTCATAACCTGAGGACAAAAACTTTATTACTCCTTAAACTCCAATATTGCACCAATTAAATTCCAGCTTTGGAACTAAGGTTTCCAGTCCACTTTTCATTTGAAAATATGTCTCCCATTCTTGTTCTCAGACATACCATAAGAACAACTTTTTATTCTTCCTTTCTTTCATCTTCATATTTCCTATAATTAAAAAGCATGAAGGAATATTATGTTACAGAAACATTGCCAATGTGCTTTCGGCTTTGCAAAAGCACATACTTAAAATCATACTATTTTCCCATACAAGAAGTGCTATGTATTGAAAAAGAAAGGAAAGAAACTTCAAGCCCTTTTCTTTTTTTTTTTTTTTTTTTTTTTCTTGCTGCATTTAACTTTTCTACCTCACAGCTCAGATTGCTTTTTTTTAATCAAAGCAGTAATGGAAGAACAGTCCTTACACTCAAATGCAATCACATTTAATCATATTTAATATCCTTATTTCTCAGCTGATCAGACTTTAAAAATTTGATTGCTTTAGTTTGATTTAAAACTTAAGGTAAGTCAAACCTAATAAAAAAGCTGTATTTTTGTTGTTAGTATGTTCCAGTTGTGTGGTTTCTTAAAGTGCTTGAGCTTTTGGATGTTGTATTGCTGGAACAAAGATTTCTGAGCACCCTCTCAGTGGAAATGAGCAGAGAATAAAATAATACAATTTTAGCCAAACATGCCACATTTTTTATATGAAAAAATGAATTGATGATACATTAATCTGTGTCCTACAAGAGAAAGACTTTGATTCAGTTTGAATATTTTGTATTATCCTCTTCTGTTGTTTTCCTGGAACTTGTTTCACAAAAAGATTCATTGGGGCAAGACCTGGGGGGCATCAGGAAAAGCACAACCAACCAGTCAAAGGAGGGGATTGTCCTACTCTGCTCTGCACTGGTGCAGCCTCACCTTGAATATTGTGGCAAAGCTCTTAGAGAGTATCCAAAGGAGGGCAGCAAAGATGGTGAAGAGCCTTGAGGGGAAGCTCTATGAGAAGCAGCTGAGGTCACTTGGTCTGTTCAGGCTGAAGAAGAGGAGACTGAGGGGAGACCTCTTTGCAGTGACAACTTCCTTGTGAGGGGAAGAGGAGGGGCAGGCACTGATCTCTTCTCTGTGGTGACCAGTGACAGGACCCGAGGGAATGGCCTGAAGTTGTGTCAAGGGAGCTTTAGTTTGGATATTAGGAAAAGGTTCTTCACCCAGAGAGTGGTTGGGCACTGGAGCAGGCTCCCAGGGGAGTGGTGACAGCATCAAGCCTGACAGAGTTTAAGATGCGTTTGGATGATACTCTTGGGCTCATGGTGTGACTTGAGGATGGTCCTGTGCAGGGCTAGCAGTTGGCATCATGGATCCTTGTGAGACGCTTCCAGCCTGGCATATTCTGTGATTCTGTGAGATTCTGAATTCTTTTACTCCATAATAAATCCAAAGTAATTCCACTTGACATTGAAATCTTCCATCTTCCTCTGCAGTCTTCGTTTCCAGGCTGTAAACAAAGGACTATAGCTGAAGTGATGACTCTCATCAGCTCCTTTGACTACATTAAAGTTCATTTTCTTTGCTGCCATTACTCTGTAAGTTCCAGAACATAATCTAACACACACAAAAAGCTTGCCTTCCACTTATATTAAATGTAAACTGTGCACTCAGCTTGACAGACTTTCTTTTCATGAACAGTACCTGGTGTCCTTTAATCTCAAATTGGATTATGCCCTTCATATGGGAGCACAGGAGTTGAAAGTTCCCATCTTGACCACCAATCATGATGGTGAAACATAACGTTTATATGCTTTAAAGCAAGACTTTAGGGACCCATTTGTCCTATACTGAGGTAAGTATAAACAAACACTCCCTTGAAATCTCCCAAGTGCTTATACTACTTGCAGTCTTACTGCCATGTAAATGAATAGAACAATTATGCTTTCATATAGACTGAGACTGCAGAATATGTTAAAACTTGATCCTCCCAGTCCAGCAACATACATAAAATTTGCTAAGCCACAGAAGTTTAAGAAACTAATGAAAAGTTCCATTCCTTGTTAATTTGATGCATGTGTTCAGGATGGGTGAGAAGGAACAGAGCAGGAGAGGGCAGGCTTGTGCCAAAGTTCAGGGTCAAGAAACTGTGGAGTTTTAGCCCAATCTCAGAGATTGATCTGTGGATTTCTGGGGCTGTTAGACCATGATGATTTGACAGGTATATGTAAACTGTAGAAAAGTTCCTTCTGAGATACATCTAATAACGAGAGGTAATCAAAAAGGTATGCATGTTGTCTGTGTTGGCCTTGTGGATCAGTCTTATATGGAAAGACTATAATTTCATTAATTTATTATCAAGGTGAATTCATAAAATGATGGACACTACTTGGGAGTCTGGTATGCCTCAGTATAGCTTTGTAACTTCAAGGTCACATTAACATAGTTTTATTACTACTTTCTTCAGTGCAGACCTGTTAACAGATATTATGTTCTGTGAAATTCACTTTATGTGCAAAATAAAAAAAAACAACCCAAAACAAAACCCAAAAACAACCAAAAAGAGAGAGTGCAGCCCCACTTGGCAAGGAATACCATCCTTGTAACCTATTCCTGGTTACTGCTGGTGTATCTGTACCCAGCTATGTCACAGCTCGTGTGAGACAAGGTAGAAAATGTGAAGTGCAAGACAGGGGAGTGCATTGTGAGCCTGCAATATGGCTTTCTTGTACTGACTCTCATTATGTCCCCTGTGTTTGTAGCTTGTCCATTTGTAGGGCATTATAAATAGTGTAATTAAAAAAAAATATACCAGTACACAGTGTTCCAGCTGGCTAGCTGTATTCTGCCTTACACTGATCAGTCTGTTTTACTCTGTGTTTGCATTCATTTTAATAGCCAAAAATATTGTGTGTGGCTGCTGCATAGTTACTGTACCACTCAAGAGGTAGATGAGTTTTGAAGGTAATGTGAAATGATTCTCTCATAGCTTGCAATGTAGTTTGGGAGTGGAGGCACTGCATTGATATAAGATGATGATTTAAGTTTTGGCAGACATTGAGTAACAATTACCATGCATTTTGCCTCCAAATTCTCCTAATTCAACTTAATAGGCAAATCATGTTTTCTCTCTGCTTTCCCGATCATCCTCCATTAACCTGCAGTCTTTGATAAATATGCATTGCCTCATAATGTTGCATAAACATTTTTTAGATGGCAAATAGAGAGTAAACAAAACCCAAGTTAAAATGATATTAAAGACTTTGATGGCTTATTAATCATTTATACAAAGCTTATTAATCAATTGGATACTTTAAATCAAAATGCTTTCTTCCAAAATCAGAGAAGAGAGGCAATGCTGATCTTTTCTCTGTTATGAGATAAAGGCTGGCAGGAGGCAGTTCTCCATCATCTCTAACTCACTTTTAAAAGTTCAGACTCTAGGAACAGGAGTACTTCTCCGTACTAACTTGCTGCCTGTATCTACACGTGAATCTGATTCAAGGGCTTTGTGTGCTCCTGTTGAAAAGGTCACCATATACAAAAACCTGCCCCTCTTCTCCATCACAGTTTTCTTCCTCTTTGTTTGGTCCTTCATTCACTGTTAAGTTTTTCTGTCTCTCTGTCAAATTTCTTCAGAGTCTGGTGAACAAATGAACAGTGTTAAGTCTGCTTTGTGCACCCAAGTACTAACTGATTTAAAAAACCACAAAAAGTCTTCCCCCAAATCAGCTTTCCTTTGCTAAAGGTTTCAGCATCCTAAGTGGGAACATAGCAATACAAATCACTGGTTCAGCTGAATTAGTGCCAGGTTGGGACATGAAAATGGACACTGGAGGCTGGGGAGAAACCGCTGATAGCAAGACTACTCACGATGGAGAAGGAAACTTCATTTGCAGCTGAATGGAAATCTGGAGAAAGGTGGAAATAAACAGCCAGGAGTGTAAAAACAGTAGAACTGACAGACCTTCTGCAATGAATCTTAAAAGGTAAATTAACTATTATTTGTAAAATGATACTTGACAGGCTGGTTATTTTTTTACTTTAGAACTTCCACATATAGAAGCTCTGGTTCAGTGTCCTTCTGCAGCTGGGCCAAAAGCAGTTGGATCCCTAATGAAATGGAATTCTTAGCTCCTACATCGTAGTAAGTAGTTGCTCGTACTCAAGTAATTCTGTTTAATGTATTCTTAAAATTACTTGGGAAACTCTGGGTAATTTGAAATGAATAGGAAACTTACATTAACTTTGTAAGGGCCAAGATTTTACCTGTAATTTAAACAGGGAAGATCATATTTTGGCATGTGTTAAATTTGTCATGTTGAGGCATAATTTCTTTGTAAGTGTTTAACTTCCCTGGCTGAACAGGAGTTAAAGGATACACAGCCTGGTCCACATTTAAACATGTTTGCTGGACCAGGTTAAAATTCACTCTTTAATTCCTAGTCTAGACAAAGTCACACTCTATAGGAGAGGGAAGAAACTGTCTACAATCTGGGTGATTAATGGACTGAAAGCAGATGTGAGATATAAAAGAGTTTGTAAGCCTCCTTTACTACCTGGAGGTAAAGTTTGGCTGTCACAGGCAAGAGAAAAGGGATAAATTTCAAAGAAGGCTGAAACTGCAGCCAAAATGCATTAAATGATTACATGGCCAGGACTTACTTTGATCACACCTCAAAAGTAAAACAAACACAAGCATGAAGAAGAAAGGTTCTTTCCCCCCAAAAATAGCTCAAAAGGATGAATTCATTAAAGAAAAACAAGCACTCTAGGGCAACGGTACCAAACATGATGTGGTGTTTTAAATCCCTCATCCCCACAGTAAGGGTGAATGTGACTCTGCTTGGGGCACTGGTCTAACCCTGAAGTTTCACTTGATCCCCAGGGAGACATGGGGGTTGCTGTGAACCTTTGCATACCTGTGAGCTATCTGGAAGAAAGCACAGCCTTGCTAGTGCACTCTGTGCAGTCTGGTATGCATGTAACCTGACACAAGAATCATCAAATAGCTGGAGATCAGTGCCAATGGAAAAAAGAACCATGGTACCAAGAAAAAAAATAAAATAATGCCAGCTTACATGGACAAACATCTGTGCAATGCAGAGCTGCAGAACCTGGTGTCGTCATTTACATTTTAAAGACAGAAAACTAGAGAAGGGAAATATGAAATAATTTATTCCAGTCATCCAGGCTGTGAAAGGTAAAAATCCTAGATCTCTGCTTCAATCTACTGCTGTCTTGTAAACACCTATTGGGAAAGAAAGAGGGAAAGTGTATTCATACGTATTCTGGTTTGGACTCAAAGGGGCAGGCAGCATAATGAACAAAGTATATTGTCTCCTTGTGGCTGGAGTTTAATCAAGATAATTTTGCAATTTGGGAAGCTAAAGTAGCTTGTTTAGGCAGTTTAATCCCTAAGATTGTCTGAAAAACACATCAGATTTTAACATCACTTCAGTTTTAAAATGTTGCTCTGTATATTTTGTTATAGGAAACAGTCGAGCTCTGTGGGCATATATAATTTATCACTGATGTTTCTCTTCAAGCCCACATTTGATAATATTTGGCACTTTACACTTTCAAACCTTCAAGTTTGAAAGTAACTTAAAGGTTTTAAGTAACTTCATAATATAATTGTAAAACATGCAAAAAACTACGAAAGACTGCTACCCCTGTTTCCCTGCCCCATTTTTCCTGAATATGTAAGAAAAAATCCATGTAAAGCTCAAAGAAAGGCACCATCACTCTGTTGTCTGAGAGCTTACGTTCAAGAGACTGAGCAGATGAATTTGCAGAGACCTGTGTCTTGTGTAGTTTTACCCATCTGTGGATTAAAGAAAATTCTACCGAGAGAGAAGGTGGGATCTCTAGGTTGACTTGTTCTTTTCTGCGGACTATCTGTGTTACTTCATGCATCACACACAGGCTCAGACTCTGAATTTACCCACGTTCCAAAAGGTGAGGTTGCATATTGTCACTTGCTAAAAATATTTGAGAGTTAAGGTTGCAAAGTTTGTTTTAAAATGCCTAGTATTACTTAGGGACAATTTATAATTTATAGTAGATATTCTCATTTGCTTGTGAGGGGGCGGAAGCTTTCTAAAATCTTAGTAAGAAAATGCATAAACAAGTTCAGCTTATGCTGGGTGGTTTCTTGGAAAGTTAAGCTGGTTGAGATTGTTATTTATTTATTTGTCATATTGCTAGCAAAAGCTTCAACAACATAAAAATATACAAGCAAAAACGCCCTTCTGTCTGGATATTTAACTGTGCACACACTAGAAGCTTTTTTTCTGGCATGCTACAAGCAGGAAAACTTTTCTGGTGCAGAGTCAGTCTACAAACACACTTTAAGTAATTCCAACAGCTGTAAGTGTATCTAATTTGAAAAATATTGCTCTGATAATATGTCAGCAAATAAACATAAATCAAACAGAACCTGGAAAAAAAATCCTGAACGCTTTCCTCTTTTTTTCTTTTTTTTTTTTAACTTAAAAGAAAACTTCTGATATCAAAAATAACAGGAGAGACTGGTTCAATAAGAGATACAAACAATACTGGCTTTCCCCCTCTTTTTTGCATTTTTATGTTTCAAAGTTTTTTTACATTTTTTTTTTAAAGGAAAAATACCATATAATTACTGTCACACTTTTACTAGCACCTTCTTCAACTTTGAGGGTAATAAGTAATATGACAGTCTCAGTTCCTCTGTCAAGGGAAAGGGTGAAGTCTTCATTTATTTCTAGTGTAATAGATTAAACTGGAGAATCCATTTTAGTCAGGGAAGAGTGGATGTTGGTGAAGTTATGAGCTTACTGCACCTTTTAAAATGAAATATTTAAACAAGTGGAACCTTACGTGGTTGATGCATTAAGCTGACATAGGATGTAAATCAAACAACACCTAAATGTCCTTTAACAAAGTCAATTATATTATATAAGCATAGCAGAGATGGGACTCTTTTATCCTGTGCATCTGTCAGTTTCTTCTCTTGAGATAAAAACCTTTCCACAGATGCAGAATATCATTTATAACCACTCAATATTGTGCTATAAACTTAAAAGAAATTAAACAAAAATGTATTCTTTATTAATGTTATTGAAAAATGGTGTTCCATAATCAAAACATCTACTGGAAACATCTACTCAGTTCCTGAAATCATCTCTATTAGATTATGTAGATACCATCTATGAAAATACTTCTAAACTTAATCTGTCAAGACTTCAAAGAGTCTATAAGCAAATACTTAGATTTGCATTAGATTTTTGACTTTGAAATCCATTATTGTAAGTTCCTTGCTGACTTTGATGTGCTGCCTTTACACCTCCTCTCTGAGAAAGGAGGTGTAAAGGCGGCACATTAGTTTATAGATGTTCACAGACTGTTTTTCGGATAAGGCCATTTAAATCTCTTTTGAAGGTCAATCCCAGCTCTTATCATTCAAGAAGTAATAATAACAGAGAGAGTCTGCCTGGAGTAAGGACTGCTTTAAAACACAAAATAGCAGGGGTGGAATGAACTTACTTAACTCTTGACCTAGCACAATATCAGCATTCTAGTGTTTTGCTGTGACAATGCCCTGCTAAGGCATAATGTGAAATTTCAATATAGGTGTATGGAATTAAATGATTAAGGAGAACAAGAGGTTGCAGCTGTTTACAGCTGGCTCATTTTTTACCTTAATTTCTTTGATTTCTTTGTGGTTGGTTGTTGCAATTCATAATGTATTGAGGAACCAGTAAAATACTATTTGAAACACATATTGATGCCCCATGTTCAAACACAGGACAAGAATTTCTATTTTACAAATGTTAACATTTTCAAACCTGGCTGGTTAAATTTAGGCTTTGAAAATAATCTGGAAGTAACCTCCATGCTCTTTCTAGGCCTGATTTTCTCTTCAATAGACCCCTCTATTTACCATGACACTGGGCCTCGTTTGGATCTTTTCTGCCCTTCTTGTATGAATGTCACTTTTCTATAAGTCATAAGACAAATTTTGAACCATTTTGAAATATTATTGTTTTACTTCTTATCATTGCATCTTCTCAGTCAATAAAAATGAGAAAGGTCTATTCCAATGAGATAGAAAAGCGCTCTGAACAAAACAGTGCTGTCATAATCCCATTCAATAGGTTACAAAAGTGATCAATATCAAAGAAATCTGTAGGTGAATGTGGAAATCTGAAGGGATCCAAACCACTCCTTTAAAAAGAGCAGGACCAGATTGATTTCAGAAATTTTATGCTGGCATGTTTGCAGTTGTGTTTTGAGATGCCACAACTGCTTCTGTGTTTGTTTTCCTGTGGTCAGGAAAATGCAACTACATATTGCACTTTGCAAGGCTTTTGGAGAAAGTAACTTTAGAATGGGCTATTTTATTTGTAAAGGGAGCTTCTTACGCTAATTATTTGCAAAATATACGAAGTTTTATAAGAAGACAAGCTATTTTAAAGTTTATATTTAAATGATGGGTAAAAATGAGAAAAGTCAGATATGTCGTTCATCAACATACTTAAAAGCAGGCAGCACCTAAAAGTGCTGTTTCAGCATATTACATCCGTGCTACAATCCCTTATGTGTTTTCTCACTTAAACAGTTTCAGACCCCAGATTTGCTTCTGTTGATTTTAGGTGCTTATCAAATTCACATTTTGAATGATTCTTGTGCTTCTCCACAGAGCAGCAGAGGCATACAAGATTTGTCACCCACTTTTCTGCAAATAGGAAGTGATGCATAGAGATGAAATGATTTAGTGTTTCACAGACACTCTGTCAGGGTAAGTACTTGAGATCACCATTCCTAAGGTCTAGGTGAGTTTGGATCATTGCAGTAGCCTGTCTTTTTGGATCTAGAGCTTGCTTCATGGCATTTGCAGCAGGAGAAGGAAAATTCATATATATGAGCCACTCTTCAGCATGAGGTTATGAGGACTGTTGGGCAACTTAACACCAGTTATGGATTGTGTTGAAAGAATTTTCTTTAGAGGTAGTGCTTGGGTAATTTTTTTTGTCACTACAATAAGTGTATTGCTCTGACTGCTCTAACTTCACAGGCAGGTTGGAGCATTTGTGCCACAATCTGTACTGTGGAAGGCTAGAGGAAAGCAACAGCTTGTGGGTAGAAAGGCTACTAAGCCCTCTGCACACCAGGATACAGTTTTTTATCCTGAACTTTTCATTCTGGCCTAGAAATAAACGCAATCCTAATGTAGGTCAGGAGGAAAAGAAGTAGTTTAGGCCTCTTACCCTAAGCTTACATGCTGTAGTAGGGATCATTCACGTCACTGATGTCAAACACTAGATTTAGATAGTTAAAACTTTAACTCCTGTAGCAATGATGAGGAATATCCAGGATCTACTTAGATAAACATAAGCTTATATTCCTTAAATGCAAATGAAAAGCAGTATGCCTCAAATTCTTAAGACACTGGCTGAATCTGAGTCAGGAACTTCAGTGTACATATATAGATAGATCAAAATAAGACTTCTTTTACAAATATTTTTCTAAAGATTGATAATTTTAAGACTACAGTGTTATTTCTTTAAAATCTTCTCATGTATCATATTCCTCCCCTTCCTAGTTAAAAAAAAAAAAAAAACAAAACCCAAAAAAAGTCCCTCTCCCCTCCCCCAATACACCCCAAAACTGCCCAGTTGGATCATTGCATAGGATATCAAATTCCACTCGTCTATGGTGTAGTTCTGCTTGGGGTCCAGTTTGCCCCTTTTCCTCTTGACCTGACAACAGCAGTGTATTTTCTGTCTGCCTGAAGATCACTGGAGAAGTGCCAGTCATAATCTTCCCCTTATTGATTCTGGTCGGCAGCTATTGACAGCTTTAAAAAGATTATGTTTTAATTGGGGATCAGATAGATGGCATTTTAAGGTATTTAATTTCACTTTGCAACTGACTATAGATTATCTGAGTGGTTCCACAACTCAAGGAGGATAAAGATGAATGTGTTGTCCTTTTCTTTAGGTGACCCTGAGTGCAAATGTAGCTCAAGCTAAAGTGACTGAAAATCTTTTTCTATCACTGGGCTGAAAAGGTTGAATGTGAATTCATTAGTATTATCTTTGTTTAAGGCACAATATCTATATCTCACCAAGCTCACATCTTCAGTGGTCCCACTTGTTCTCATGTGGTTTAAGAGAAAAATAGACTGGTGAGGTAAATAAAGAAAAATCAAGACAAAGAGTTAGAATTTTCCTCTCTTGAGAATTTTATGTTCACTTACAACTTTGCAGATGTGCAAAGTCATGCACAAGTACCATCAAAAAGATTGTATGGAGGTCCCTAACTTGATGGTGATTTCTTCTTCTCAAGGAGGCTCAAGCAATGCTAGAAAAACAGCTTCCTAAAACTCTCTTCTATATATTCAAAAGAATGAAGATACTCTTACAATGAAAAGCAGTTCAAGAGACAAGCAGTCAAAACCAAATACTAAATTCTGAGACCTACAAACCCCTGTGTTGCTTGGCTTGAACAGCCAAAGTCCAGTCATTCCAACTTCAGGCTCAAAATTGTCCGATGGACAACCTGAACGTGCCTTCAAGAAATCTAGATCCATCTCACAAGGAGATGCTTAGTAACACATACTGATGAAGTTTAGAACCTAGTGTCCTATGTAGGCCAGATACACCAAGGATTTACTGGGCTGTAAATTGGAGGAAAATTTTTCCCAGAGATACCTTTTTTATCTGTCTAGGTTTGATTTGAGGGCTCTGAAAAGGAATCATATTTTTCAATATCCATTTAAGTATTGCAGAGAAATTCATCGTCTTGCACAGGACAAATCTGATGTATCTCAAAGGTATCACCTTCACTACGCAATAATACCTAGCACATTATTAATCATTTCCATGAAGTACTCTATATATAAATATTGAAATTTTAGTTAAGATAAAACATTGAAAGACACCTTGTTGTTAATTTCATTATCAAAGAACAAGGTAATTGCTGTCCATACTATACTAGAAGCCACTGAAGAATTATAAAAGAAAGTTTGTTTGTCTTGCATGGTTGTTGTAAGACACACTTGTATGCTGGTAAGCAACTACTGAATAGAGTTAGTATTCCTGATACATCAATAGATAAAAGGAAAACTCAATTTATTTAATAGGAGGAGGATCTTAAAAAGTGAAGTGAATGATTTAAAATATTTGTTCCCTTGAAATTCTTTATGTATTTTCAAAATATATTTAATAGGTGAAATACAATCTTTGTACTTTCTCATCCCACTTGTTCCAAAGGACCAAATGCCAGTCATTAAATCTCTTCACTATCTCCCAAACTTGCAAGCCAATAGATTCCCTCAGTTGTGTATGGAGAGGAATAAAGTATAATATGGATACATAAAACAGATTAAATGAATTGCACGTGGAAAATATCTAATTCCTTCCTCTGACTATAGAACCACCTCAGTTCTAGAATGGTGAGATGCATCCCAACTTCTTTTATCTGAGGGTACCTACCATAGTTAGACCTTCTCTGCAGCAACATATGGTAAGGAAGGGATTTATTTTCTCTGCAGTACTCCCACAGGCCCTGAAACCTTTCTCCCTACTGCCTTTTCAGAATCTTAATACCACACAGTGAGGAATAAATTCCTCCTCACACAGTTCCTGTGGGATTGGTAAACACAGTTATTATCCCTAGAGCACTGCTGGAGACCTGGAGCTTGGGCTGATAGGCAATATCCAAGGTTATAGGTAAGTCAGCAGGACAACAAGGAGCTGAGAGCCAGGATCACATCCTGACGAGAACATAATTTATTTTGCTCAGTACAAATCTAACTAAATAGTAAAGGTAAGGGAAATCAGAATGAGGGTGACTTCTGTGGACTTTGCAGAGGTGATAAGCTTTTAGGGGAAGTTAAAAATAAGGTGTCCTTTACTCTGGGTTCAAGATTTTCTGGTGTTGGCAAAGTGTAAGATTCTTGTTTTCCTTGTCTTGAGGAGCTGGTTGAAGCAGCATGACTTTAGAAAGCCTTGAAGAAATATGGAGAAAGTAGTTTCAGTCCTGTGGCCTCTTGAATGGCTCCTGTTTTATTCCACTTTTTAACTTACAATTTACCTCTTCTTGCTGGGACAGCGGTCAGCTATTGTTCAGAAAGCTGTCAGAAACAAGATACATTATTTTGGCCAAAGATAGAAGAGATGAGGCTGGAGGAACAGAACAAAAATATGAAGCAAGATGATGGATCGCTGGGCACTGACCAAGAGAGCTGATCAGAAGAGTGAGAGAGGGTGCAGGCCATTTATTTGGCAGCAGCGCTCAGATAGCCTACAGGAGAGTGACACAGATATCAGGGAGGGAAAGGGAGAAGTGAGGTTGCAGTAATCAAAGGGAGAGATGAATGCACTGCAGAACTTTAACTGCCCACTAAGGACAGCCTTTCAGAAATGCCAAGAAAACCAGTGTGCAGCAACTGCTTTCATACAAAGGATTTAATTGAAATAACCTCCAAGCCCATGTTGAGAAGGCTGTATTAATTGGTTCTCCCAAGCTTATATGTTGAACAGCAATTTATATTTCATGCACTAACTCTCATATGGGCCAAGAACCAAAGAAAACAGGCTTTTCTGTGGCTAGCAAGGAGGATGGTGCTTTTTCTCTTTACATCAGATATTACATATCCCAGTGCTATTTTCTTACATTTGAAAAGGCTTTATTTGTGGCTGAGGTCAGACTGACGGGCTCTAGGGAAACAGCATCAAACTGTCCCCATAAATTTTATTCTCAGAAAGTGGGTGACTCCATTCCAGGATGTTTTGGCTTAAGCTTTTATTGCTGTCAATCTGCAAGAACAATTTAAATATCATAATCAAGTAATTGAATTTTAGTCATTGCCCATGATTTTTGTTCTCACAAAACAGCTCTGATGAGAAATAACTTTACTCATTCCTGAGCTACTTCTTTGACCTGGGCTGAATTCAGGACAATCTTTTTCATCTCCACATGGAAGTCAACCTCTTGGTCTTTCCCAGCCTCAGTCTCAGCCTGAGTTATATTAGTTTGCTTTTAGTGGTCAGCAAGCTCAAGGAAAATCTATGCTCAGCTGCTCCCTGCTGTTTAATGGGCTGATTCAACATCAGAGAGGGAGAGGTCTCATGCATTTTCCTCAATTTTATCCTTCTTGCTCCTGATTCACTGATTCAACTACGCTAGTGATGGGAACGGTGGGACTCCACATATATAGATGCAATCCCAGCAGACACTGATATTTGAAGCACTGTATTCTATAGACCTGCTTTGAGCAAGGTTAGTCAACTTAGCGCTTAAAAAGCTGGCAGCCATCTGGAGCCCAGCCTACGCCAGAGTTCAAAATTGTTTCCTTCACTGTTGGTAGCAACAATAGGGAGGGGGGTGGTGGGTTGAAAGCTTTCTTAGAAGCAGAATTGGAGAAGAGGAGAATTCACTGCAGGCTGAAGTCACGAGGTAACCCCAGATCCTAGAGGTTCATGGACACTGTGCCCTGTAGTACAACCTCTGCTTAGAGGCATCATTAAACTCCTGATAATTAGTAAGTCATTAGGTTTTGACTACACTTAAAGGTTAAAAGGAGAAACTTCGGTGATGGATATTTTGTAATTTTCTTTCTCATATGTTATGTATTCTCTTTGTGCTAAGTGATTCTGGCGCCCATCTCTTACCCACAAGCTGAAATCAGCTCATATTGAAACTCTTCTTTGAAAACAACCCAAAAGTTATGTCAGCTTTTCATAAATTGAGGCCACATTAAAAAAAATGGTGAGTAGGAAAAGTTTAACACCAGTGACTCTTTAATGTTTGATCAGAGCCTTGGAGATGTGTGTTTGATAGCAAGCTAGAGAGCTGTACTATAGCACTGCACTGCAAAACTGCGAGATGACTATCTAAGCCTTGATGAGATAATGTGGGGCATGTCATTTCCTGTAGTCAATATTTCCTGTAATGACTCCTCCAATATGATCTTGCCTGATTAAGTGTTGTTTAATGACTTCTCTCACTGTCCATCTTTCTATTCACAGACTAGTCAAAGCTGTCTTGCAGTATTTGGAACAAATCTCAAGCAATACATTTCAGGCTCAAGACAGAAAAAAGTGCATCACCCATAGTATTGTCAAGGAATTTAAACTAATATTCTTAGGACATTTTTTGTAACAGCTAAAGTGCTGTAGCAGGATAACTATAAATCTAGATATTATTTGCAACATATTTTATATTTTGGGGGTAGTGTTCTCACATAGTGAGCTGTGCAAAGCACATGCAGAATTTTTTGTCCGGTTCTGACTTTTAAAGTGAGGAAAATTCAGTAACAATTGTTCTTCAGAGTGTTGAATGTGTTTCAGTTCATTCCATGCTTTTAGAATGAATTGAGAACTAAAAATAAAATAATAATAATAATAAAAAATGAAAGCAAACAAAGAGAACAGTACCATGCCATGTAGTGGAATGAGTTGAGGGGAGGATTGTGAGGGAAGGTCTGTATAACATCTGTCTCTCTATGCCTGTCATGTTGAACAGAGGGACAAATCACAGTTTGTCTATAATCTCTTTGAACTGCCTTTCTTGATATAGTCTACAGCCTCCCTGAAAACTCTGGCATTTGTGGAACCAGCTCTGTGTCCCATCCCCTTGGCAGACTGTCACAACTCAGAGGACATCTGAAGGCTGCTGAGAATCAGAAGAATACTCCTACAACCTAAGAATTCTTTGCTTCTGCAATAGCTTGAGGGTGCCAGAGTCACCGTGGATGGCTGCCTGAAACCTTGACACTGCCCATGGTTACCAGCAGATCTTGTCAGCAAAACATCCTAAGAGCAGTGTGCATGTAGCTTGTCATATTAGAGAGAAAACATTCCTCTTAGCCCCATGTGATGGATCTATATTTGCATTCATCCTGCCTAGATCTGGGATTTTTACATGGAATCATATGAAGCTGCAATTAAAACCAGAAGCTTGGCTCCCTTTTCAGGTTTTAACTCAGTAATAGATTATTTTACCTGCAGATAGCAGCAAACTCCTATACAATGTAGAATGAGATCTTAGCCATGGGGAAGTACTTTTATATTTTTTAATAAAATAAAATAGAAACCCAGTATTTGTCTACAAAACTGACCAATCATGGCACATTTATTTTGTTGGCAGGTTTTGTTAGATTATATGATATCTCATCTGACACAGTGGCATGCACTTGCTGCAGTAGCTGCTTCTACTACAATATGTACAGGTAAAAATGAGTAGGAGGAAAGGGTGTAACTGTACAGTGTATGATTCAGGCTTTACTTTAACCAAGTCTGAGATAAGAGTTTACAAGAAAAGCAGTTTCCATTCTTTTGGGGAGTATAAATTGACATCTTAAATCAAAATGAGAAATAAAAATATTTTGCAATGGGTACCATCTAAAGGCTTCATCCCTTAAGTATCAATCCAAGATACTATTGTAGCAATAGGATATAGAGAGGGCTGAGTGGGGTGACAAAAAACCTTGTACATTACAATAACCTCCCCCCCAAATACAGACATCTTTTGCTTTGCTTGCTGCATTGTTGCTTTTAATCTCTTTTTAATTTTTTTTACATTCTTAATTTCATTTTTCTGACAGAAATTACATTGTTAATATTATACAAAGTGGACCTGTTCATGCATATTATACATTTACTTTGATCTGACTTACTTGATACTGAAAGCATTTTCTGAACTGTTGAAGAAATTGAATATAGAATGAGGTTGTGTGAGCAGGCAGAAACTGTGTAGTCATGCAATATTGTGGTCCATGAGGCCTGGGATCCCCATTATGATACATTTATGGTACAGATTTTTACCTTATGGAAAATCTGTACGATCACAGAAATCCATTTATCTTTTCTGGTGATGGTTCTTTTTAGCATCAGTGGCACAAGGTAGAGTGGTACATTTTCAGAGGGCACACAGTGGAGACTGGGCAGCCAGTTTTAACCTCCTTACATGAAAAGGATATTTTCAAAGCTGAGGTGGGCAGTCTAAAATTGGCCTGCAAGTCTTGAGTGCTTAAGGCAGGCAGCAAGTCAAGGAAAACTGCAGCATAGCTGTGTCCTTGAAGGAGTTTGGTTTTCAGTAGCTATTCTGCTGCCCTTTTTATACTGTAGGTGTACTTCACGTATGAGTCAAAAATGAGAGTTTGAAACAGAATATCATGAGTTTACACATTTCTACTGCTTTTTCTTCCTGCTTCCTGGAGCTGTGTATATTCGAAAATCCTGTATGTATGAAAAGTGAGTGAATAAAAGATATTTCATGTTTGTATTTCCTATGTCCTGCTTTTTATAAGTTTAAGAGCTTGCCATTGCATTAAGAAACTATCTGAGGGGCACAGATCTTCCGTTGGTAAATTGTCATTGAACCTGCCTGACTTTGCAATCAAGCAATCAAGTAAGCATTTCCTGTTGTGGATAATCTATTCAGTAAATATGGAGGGTTTCACCTTACCAGAAATATTTTCATCCTTCCCCTTTGTATTTTGGTACCTAACTATCTAGTCAATCAATAAATTACTTGATCAGCTGCTCACCCACACAGACATGACCTTAATGCTTTCTATAATTTTGTAACAGCTCCTTGGCACCGGTTGTGGAAGTTCTGGGAACTGTCTTAACTGAAAGGACTAAAAATGCTGCCTTAATGAGAAATGCATTGCTTCTGAGGGAAATGAACTTGGACTAGTGCACATTGCCCAGTCATGCTTTAAAATCTAGCATCAACAAAGGTACCTCTTTGGCAAATTTTCTAATATAACCAATTTTTAATATTTGAAACCTTATTTTTAAATCTGTTGGTCCTGGCATCTAGGAATTCTTCCTTGATAAAGGTTTTTTTTTGTTTGTTTTTAAAGTAGTTTATTACATCAATTCCTAGTCAGCAGACAGTTTAGACTTTTAACCAGAGCATGGCTAGAAGAGATGCTCTCAACCTATATAATTTTTATATGTTGTTGAACGATTGTTAAGGATTGTTTTTGCCTTTTCTATCTGCTTCCCCCTTTTGCTTCAAACACCTTCTTACTTTTTTTTTTTTTTTTTTAAATATTACATTCCTTTCCCTGTCTGAAAGTGTGAAGTTTAATATAAATCTCTCTTATACTTTCCACCAATCTTTTACAGGTTTTGGGTAATCTGTTTGTCTTTTAGTATTGTCTTCCTGAAGACCAGATCCTACTGTGAAAAGTTGTTTCTCTCATTTATTCATTCATGAAAACCCCCAAGCTTTCCACAAGAAAAACCTCTGTGGCAAGCAACTAAAAAAAAATATAAAAAAATTATAGCACATAATTTCACAGGAGACATCTATGTGTGAATATAGATCTGATTTTGAAATATTTTTCTGAATTGATTGTGTCCCTTTTCGGATGTGCGGAAAAGAAGTTCCCTGGTCTGTTAAGTTGTTATTTCATTTATGCTTTTGCAAGCTATTTAAGTCTGGTTCCTTTATACATTTCTTGTTTCATTTTCAGGGCCCTGCACAGCTTCTCTCCAATCCATACCTTTTCCTCTCGCTCTTCTGTATAGCCCCGCTAAGTTGTCCTGGTAGTCATTCACACTATGAGCAAGCAAACAGTTGACACGATGTCTCCTCTTGCTGTGAGAGTCCAACAACTTCGTTGTTGGATCAAGCTTATTGCCTGGTCCACCACTGAGTCTAAACTGTAAACAGCTGTGGATCTTTGTAGTCATTAACAGACTCCTCTTGAGTGGTGCATAAGCCTGAATTCACCAGGGAAATGGACTTGGCAATGTGCCTAATGGTGATACTTGCAAGTTTTAGAATGGGGGAGCTGAAAATGGGCCAGCAACCCCGTTAAGCTTAATTTCATTATTTATTTTCTTCTTAATGCTGTGTATTTCCTGGTTCAGTGAGTGCTGCTGCAAAACCGAAGAATTTCATGTTGTACCTGTCACGAGTTAGAACCTGCAATGAGCCTGTAGGAAGGCTGTGAGCCACAGAGGCCTTACCTGAGCAAGGTGTTTTTCTCCTGTTAAGTCCTCAAGGTTAGTGGATGCAGAGGGGTGAATGCCTCTTTACAGTGATTCTCCTCTGGCAAGGGTTGACCTAAAAAATGGTAACTGTTTTGATTTTAGACTGCTAGCATAGATCAGGTGGAAACGGCATTTGTTTCATGTGAGATGTTGGGCAGTTTGCAGCATGAACTCAAGACCACTTGAAATCTTCACAGGAAAGGGCGATGTGATGAACAGACAGGTGGTGAAATAAAAGGTGACTCGACAATCTGGAATCACTGGTGTTTCCCAAAAGAGACCTTGCAGAGACAAGGACATGGATCTCTTTTATTAATTTGCAAAGCATCCTGACTGCTGACCTGTTTGTTAGTCTAGATATTCTCATTCTCTTTTTTTACCCGAAATACCACCTTTGAACAGAGCATGCCCACAACACAGTCAAAGTACATCAACTACCATTTCCTGTAACCATATTAATCAGAAAATTCCCATCAAGGCTGTGAGCTAGTGGGTGTGAATCTGACCCTGGAATGCTTAAAGACCATGTATGGGATTTAATTCACTGGAATTTAAGGGAGAATTTATCCATTAGATGACTCAATCTATAACCTTACCCTGCAGGATTAATGGTCACAATGGATTAGAATTTTGGCTGCCTCTGTGTTAAATTCCCTGCTGTGGGGCCCACTTTCATTGCTGAACAGTGCCACTCTTATCAGAAAGGAGTTTACATCGTTGCCCAGAACACATCATAAGCAATATAATTAAATTATTTATTAAAACAACCCCAAACAACACAAACTCTTGTCTATTTTCTTTCCTTATTTTTCATTCTTCCTAGTTCTGAACTCTGTTACACAATGAAAAAATATTGATACACTGTGTTTTAAAATTCTGAATATGTCTATAAACACCTTTCATGACGTACAGTTATTAAAACCCAAGAGATAATCATGTGGTAGCAGCAATATTGTTTAATGACATACTAGCTGATATTACAGGATGTCTGTTTCCTCCATTCATATATAAAACTGTCTCCACCTGGGCTGTCTACATGTTCAATTACAACATTCCTTGCATCTGTCTTAAACGATTGTGTTTAAAGAACTAAAGGCTATTTCAATAAAATGCACTGAAACTGGAGGACTTACCCTAGAGCTCTTACAGACACAGTGTAATGCTGACATACACTTTGGGTAATATCATCACCCCCTTTAATTTTTAAAAACAAAGATAGGACTTAAAGGTTTTTCAAAAAGTTTCATTTTTTAAAAAAAGTTGACAATTTAGGCAAATTTTGTGCCCTCTGTAGAAGGACTATCAAATAGTTAAAGGAAAGTTAAAAGTATTTCCATTATTTATATGTTTTTCGATTTTTGGAGATGCTCTAAACATACTAGTATTTTATTTTATTTATCTTATTTAATTTATTTTTGTATTTTTGTGAGTGAGGTGATCTTCAATGGTGTTTGTTATCAGGTGAAAATAGTTTAAAGACAGCTTGAGATGATGCATTGATTTGAGTGACCATCAGTTAGACAATCTCAGAAACATGAGATGTGTTACGGGGTCTCTGATTTGCTAAAACGTACTGTTGTTGCATTCTAGGGTCAGGAGGATCTGATCTGAGTCACCTTGTTCCAAGGAAACATCTATCTTTGCCTGTTCTTCCCTTCAGTTCTTTCTGAAAGTCCTTTATTTTGCAGGCTTTTGAATCTTTGGCTTCCCACAGCAAGAAGTTTCAGAGGCCTGTGCTTGTGCATTTCCAAAGCAGATGCCTGCGGAGCAAGGAATTGCAGCAGGGGATGCTTCTTTGCTTCTCTCAGATACTGAAGAAGAAAGAGCTGACAGTCTTCAAGAGCAGTTTTAGTCATGTGTGTTGGGCAGTGACCCATTCTGCAGGGTGTAGAGCCCGAACACAGCACATGGGAGTAGATCACGGAGATTGTTAGCGAGCCGATAGACCTTTTCTTCCTCAAACAGGGCAACTGCAGTTTGGTTTGTTCCAACCGTGGCAGAAGAACCCACTGATTTCAATGGTTTAGTGATCAACCTTTTGAGACAGTTATTTCAAACACGATACTGTGGCACTGTATTAGTATTGGAGGTTTTTATTGTGGTAATGTCTGGAGCTCTGTGCAAGGAACACAGAGGTATTGTCTGAACTTCAGCAGTCTGAGGCACTGGCCTTGCCTTTTCTTGCTCAAGGAAACTTTTGAGGGTGGATTTCTGGCTTGATCTCTTTCCAGCATAAAGCACCTCTGTATTTCCCCAAAATGGGGAGAGAGCTGCTTGCACAGGGGAATAAAATAGTTTCCTCCACACTTTTTTTTTGGGAGTATGCAAAAATCCCATGTGCATTTTTTTATGAATTGAACCCTTCTGTTTTATAGCTGGTAGTATTCATGCTTATTACAATGCCATATTATGGCCTTAGACATTTTTTATGTCCCTATAACATAGCACCCTAGAGAAAGATGCTTCACCAAGCAAGAACCAGTAAACTTGCTACAGAATCAGCGGAATACTTTTCACAAAAGTGCATAAACTTTTGTTCTTAAACATTGTCATCCTTCACCTTAACAAGCAGAGAGAAAGGTTCCACTGGTTTCTATGCCTTGTTAGGTCTATCATCTTTTTAATTAATAGTGTTTTTACGAAGCCGTCTGAACTGTGTCATTTCCATTATCAGAAAACCATTGCCATTAATGAATAATTTTCATTTCTGATCCTTGATATCATGCTAGTTGATCTCCTGTTTCCATGCCGCCGAATGATAGCATCGTTTTCTGCCCACGATCAAATTTAATTTGGACTCTGATTATATTATGCTGTTGCGACTGAAGTGTCAATTTTTGTCAGGCAATTAGGAGCTATAACCTGTGAAGTTAAGTTTGATAGGCATTGTAATTGGATTGTTACAGTAATAGCTTGGAACATTCCCTTTTTTTCTTGCTTCTTTGATTCTTGATGCATACTTTAGTTGTGAGAACAAAGGCATTTTGTTATTATGCAACCATGGGATGTTCAAGACAACAAGATGGAGTTCAGGTTTTTCCACTCTCCCCAGATGGACTTAATTTGGATTAAGTTTTGACCACAAATTATTCCAGGATTTTAAAAGAACTTGGGGGTGGTGTGTGGGGGTGTGGTGGTGTGTCAAGGAAACCTTGAAAAAGACAGCTGTGGAACCAGAGCTTCTATATTATAATATGGAGGCAGGGTTTGCATTAAAAAGTTTAAAGGCATATAAAAATCCTCAGACTGGAAATGTGTCAGAGTACCCAGGCTACTCTCACTCCTTTAAGTGTCCTGTGCAGTATATGTACTTTGCAAGTATTTAGGCACATAATTTAAGGTCACATTGTGGCCCAAATTTTCCCTTAGTGTAGGTCAGAGCAGTTTTATTCTGAAGAATCGGTAGAGAAGTTGGCCCTGTGGAAAATAACCATAACAGCTAATATCTAATGGAAAATACTTTTTATTTTGTGTATGTGCTTTTGAGTGCTTGCTGTCAGACTGTAAGTTACCTGCTTCTACATTTTGGTTGTGGGGGTTTTTTTGTGGTTTTTTTTTTTGTTTTTTTTTTTTTTTTTTTTTTTTTTTTTTGTGTTGTTTTTTT
>JAWWES010000168.1:49868179-49960560 GCA_035583135.1 Lophotriccus pileatus
CATATGCGGGTAAGGACCTTCCCCGGCTCTTCGTTCGCGAAGACGGGCCATTATATTTATATATTGTTTGCTTGTTTTTTAATCTAGGCCTAGCATAAGCACAGAAGAGGATATATTGAGTGCTGCTTTCAGGTCTGCGGCCCCCAACATGAGAAGAAGCTGGACCTGTTGGAGTGAGTCCAGAGGAGGGCCACGAAGACATCTCCTGTGAAGATGTGAAGAAGGCTGAGGGAGTTGGGGTTGTTCAGCCTGGAGAAGAGAAGACTCCAGGGAGACCTTAGAGCACCTTCCAGGACCCAAAGGAAGTCTACAAGAAATATGGAAGGAAAATTTTTACAAGACTTATCTTATATAGGACCAGTGATAGGACAAGGGGTAATGGCTTTGAAGGGAAAGAAAGGAGATTAAAGTTAGGTATCAGGAACAAATATTTCACTGTAAGGGTGGTGAGACACTGGCACAGGTTGCACAGAGAAGCTGTGGGTGTCCCATCACTTACAGTGTCTAAGGCCAGGTTGGATGGGGCTCTGAGCAACTTGGCTTAGGGGAAGGTGTCCCTGCCTTCCCCTTTTTTAGTTTTAAGAGAGAGGTGGGTTAAGAACTTACATTTGGTCAGCCATCTGGGAAGTGGTGGAAGAACAGAAGCCGTCCACTTAGTATAACACATAGAAATTTGTAGCTATTACTATTTGCATTGTAAGCTTCAGATCTAGCCTTACAGATAGTAAAAACTTCAAAACATTAACCCTTCCACTGCTTCTAGGCTGTTACTTAAAAATTATTTTATTTTTTAAAATTTTTTTCCTCCCACACTTGGGTTTTTACGAGAAAATAGATGTTCCCACCCTAAGTAATTACCACCCTTCTTTTACAGACTTACAGCTCCATAAGATGAGCTATTGTGCTAAATAATTAGCACATGCCATTCACAATATTCTAAGAATTATATGCAACATCAAGCAGGAACTATACACTGACACATGACCATATTTTCCATGAAGCCGCACTAAACAGAAATTAGGTATTAGCAACAGGTGCGTTTAAAACAAGTTATTAATTGTTAAAGGAAAAAAAAAAGAGAACAGTGTCATATTCAACCATTAATACAGTAATGCGTTTTAAAGTTTGCAATGATTTGAACCATAACCTCTTTTAACATATCCTTTGTTCATTTGCATACACAAACATTAATCCTGTGCTTGAACACAGAAATGCATTTACATAAAAACTACATTGGGATTTATAATTTATTAAGTAATTGTAGCTGAGATGTTATTGGAAACAAAGAAAACAACTATATTTAAATGCCAGGCTCTAAGAGAATATAATATATAGGAACTTTTTAATAAGGAAGAGGAAATATTTTCTTTCTAGGATGTTGCTAATTAATACAGATTTTCTTTTTGATATATTTATTTTTTAATGGAATTTTGTGTTTTGAGATGAGCTATACTCCAGTATACTGGAGGCCCTGGAGATTATATTCTCTGCTTAAATACTGGGTAAAAGATTATCACAAAACATATCCTTACATTGCCTAGCTAACTTGCTAGGTCAAGTCTATTAGAAGATTTCTGCAGGGTGTACCTTACTTGTGGATCCCAGCTGAAGATGGGCACTGGCACTGAGCCATGCAGATTGAAGTAATTTTGGCATTTGGAAACAGAACTCAATGCATTGGGGGAAACGAGGGTGATTGGAAAGGTCTCTGATGAATTCAAGCAGCAGATGAACAGAGAGATTTTACATTTCAGTTTTGGGATGAGATGCCTAAAGCACCAATTTTATGGCATTGGGAACAGTGGTAAAGTTCTCTTAATGAAATTAGGTCCTTTGTGTGTGTCCAGATCCTCTAGCCTTTCCTGTCTGTACAGAGCATAGGACTTGGCTGAGGTAGAATCAGGTGCATCCAGGGATTTCCAGAATATCCTTATAGAAGAAATGCACCTCCTAGTTTCCCTTGGCATTCCAAGGACAAGCTATTATTGGGATGTGAGGAATGGCTTCAAAATGTCTCAGGGAAAGACCCTAGGCCTTCTTTACTTTCAAGGTGTTCCTTGTGTTCTTCTCCCTCCTTAACAGCCTCCAGACTCAATTTCTATCTAATGCTGGGTTATTTCATAGATTCTCTCTTGCTCTTCCAGTAGGTTTAGCATTTGTTCAATCTGTATTCGAATTGACTGTATTTGAGTTGTCCTGCAGGCTGCGAGGCATATGGTCCATTGAGAACACAGGAGGGAGAGTCCTGGAGCCAGCTTTGTGTTCGGAGCCACTTCAAAGCTTTTCAATTCTGTAGGCAAAATTTAAAGGGATAAGGAACTGTAGTCCCAGTTGGATCTTTCTTTTGTCAGGAGAAGTAACAGTAACAGAGGGAGGAGGACTCAGGACAATCATGCTTGCTGCTGCTGGAGGAAGGGGGGAGACACTGCAGGGGAGAGCTGATCTCAGCAGCAGCCTTTTCTCTTCCCCCTGCACTACTGATCCTGACTTTGGACACATTTTGAGGTAGTCCTCAGAGCTAACTGGCATGGATTCCAAGGATCTGGCTAAAGGAAAAAAAAAAAAAAAGAAAAAAAAAGAGCAGGCTCAAGTCTCCATCAGTACCCTTTATGCTTGTAACTGTTTCTGGCAGTCGCTTGTAAAGACAAGCTTGACCCTGGGGTTGAATTGGTCTTTAGAGGTTCTGTGATCAGAACATTTAGGGAACAGTTGAACTCTGTAGAGGCTTAGTAGGTGACCAAAAGTAGAAGAATTTCCGCAGTGATACTGTAAGATTCAGCAATGACCAAAGAAAGTCCCAGCCCTGAATTATTCACTATGTGAACCAGATGGCAAATAATTTTCACCCAAATGACTAAAATTTGGCAAGATTTGTAATGAACTTTGTATGATGTCTTATCTTCAATCACAAGTTTCACCTCTAATTGTGGCTAAAGTTGGTCTCCGAACTTGGCATTTTATGCTTGTCACAGGCTGTGAATTGGGGCACGATTTGCATCCTCAGCAGTAAACTGCAGATGCATAAGTTCTGTGGTGGATCAAACACATTATTCTTTAAATTATCCTACTGAACTATTAAGATAGAAATGACATTTCAGTAGTTCTATGTGTTTGGTGAGGTGAATATTACTTTATAATTTTCTTTTGATAACACCTTTCTAGGCCTTCCAGAAAGCTGAAATTTGTTTGATTATTAAAAGTTCATTTTGGGCATATGTTCTGTATAAGTTTCTTTGAAGGCTTGGAGGAAACTGTATAGAAGGCAAATGAAACTAAATTATAATTTGTGGTTTGCTGCTCTTACAACATCTCAAACCCATGAAATTTCAGATGGATTTATTGATACTTTGAAAAATATGTAAAAATAAATAATCAGCTGTCACTCTCCATACATGTGCTCTGTTTGCTTTAACATTCTTATGTCAGATTCTATAAACTCCAGCAAGACACTCTCTATGCTATGTACAGCTTGGCAGTTTCAGTGACACAGTTTAGGACTTTTGGCAAAAAAAAAAGTTTGGAAAGCCCCAATATAACAAATCCTTTGGATTTTTTTGAATAGTTCAAGGTGGCAAATTCCATGTAAGATGTTTTCCAGAGGGCTGGGCAAGCAGCTGTAGGCCAGCCTCCTCCTGCTCTGTATAAAACTCCATGATGAAAACAACTATCAGTAGTAAGGAAGTTGATGCAGTAAGTCAATTTTCTCTGTCTACATATACAGTCATAGTCTTTCATAGAAGTATATTTTAGTGAATTTTTAATATGGAATTACTCTTTTCTGGTTTTATTTTCCTTCCACTCTCTTTGTGTTTAAGCTCCCAAAGGACAGTGTGTATCTCTAAAACAGAAAACTGGGATTCTGACCATGGTTATGCTTATGTGAAATTTTATAGATGACAGAAAAGCTCTCCTGGACCTTTGGTTGTGCGATTGAACCCAGAGCTGGACTTGTTAGTCAAATAATAATAAGAAGAATAAAGAAGAAGCCAGGTATATTGAAAAAGATCAGATTTCTAGATGACTCTTGGCTATGCTCTTTCTTGCCGACAGGTGATGTACTGAGTTAAAGGACAATAGACTGAAAATTTGGGTGAAAATTTTTCCTTGTGATTTAGTTAGATCATTTTTGCTCACATCCATGTTTACAAAATCCTTTTAAAGTCACAACAGAGAAACCCATTGTGAAATCTATCGTTAATGTTGAATTAATATTAACTATGCTTAGTGTTTGGGAAAAAAATTGAGTAAGCAAACCTTCTAGAACAATCTTTGCGTTATTTGTGCCAGCTGAAAGCATAAAAGCACTTTTAAATATGTTAGTCTGTAACTGCAGCAGTAGTTCCTGATGCTCTAATATGGCATTAATTAAAAGTAAAAATAACTATATAAAAATTTTAAATTAATGTTCTAAAGCAATGACAAAATTTGTCATGTAAGAGGTTGTCTATAAGACAGCTACCTGGCCTGATAGTCAAATAATTATTTATAATCTCCCAATGTTCCTTGTCTTAAATGAAGTTGGTGGTCTTCAGTATCTGAACAGAGATACTGAAGAGATCTATGAAGAGATCATCACCTCTGCCTTTCCTCCGTTTGCCAGAGCTGCCAAAACAGAAGTTACCACTCCTTCAGTCCATTGCATAACCTTTTTTTTTTTTTCATATTCCTCCCTAACATACATTAGTCAAAATCAGCTGTGTCTGAAAAGCCCTACTCTCTATCATTTTGACAGAAGAGGATTTAGAGGACAGCTACATTTGCAGTTATGCTGGCAAATCTGAGGGAGGGCTAATCTATCCTTATCTCAGCTGCACTGTGGTGCAGCCATAACTGTAGAATTGCTAGGCTAGATAGTATTGCCAAGTCTGATCACTGGCAAGAATCAAGAATTTGACTGAAAATTCATGAGAGTTAAAAAAGCAATATATTTGAAATTCTTTTTATTTTCCTGCTGTTTTTGTTTTGTTTTGGTTTGGTTTGGTTTTTTTGTTTGTTTGTTTTTAAAAGCAGAGTACAAATTTCTAAACTTTCTTTAACAATTCTGAGCGCTAGGAATTAGATCTGTTTTAAAATAAGATGAGATACAAGAGTTAACAATTTGATTCCAGCTGCTGTGGGTTAAACACATAACATCACTGAAGTCTGACAGCTGACATTAAATAACTCTAGCATGCAGCATAGAGGGACAAAGCATTCAGCATGAAATTTGAATGCTGCTTGGTCCTGTTAAAAGATCTAGAATGATCTTACGAGCTCTCAAAATTGCCAGTTCTTTGGGAAGAAGGTCTTTCCACAGAAGTCGTCACAGAATGAGGACTTCTGAGGACGCCTTTGCAAGCCAGATGGTACCAAGGACAGAAAGAGCCCAGTGAGGGAAATGTTGGAGTATGCAGTGCGATGACAGTTTAGCAGATTATAGTACAGCCTCAAGCTGCTAAAGTGGTGCCTCTAAGGTGATCTAGGTTAGATTGTGGTACAGAAGGAAAACACTTCATGTTATCCAGAGTCCTTCTGGCCTTTGATTTCCTCAACTTATGTGTGTGCCCAGCAGAGTTTTTGGGTACTACTTTAGCAGAATAAAAAAAAAGTAAAAAAATTAGAAGAGATAAGACCAAAAGGTAGCTGTCCTGAAACACTCTTAAGCTTTTGATTGCTCAGCTCTGGGGTGTTTTTAAGGCCAACATCTCATGATATATTCATATACAATTATACTTATGTTCTGAGAGATATGTATGACATAAGCCACCCTGAAGGAGGTATTTTCCTCTTAGGAAATTTCTCTCCTTCAGAGAAAGAAAAGAAAGAATAGATAGAGTCAGGAAACAGGTAGGTAAAGGCAATAATGAAACTTGTTTTCCTAAAATTGTGATTCTTCTCAGACCTTCATCAAAACCCATTTTCAGATCATGTACTGCAGCCAAACTGCATCTCACACAAATGTGTTTACCTTTTTTTTTGTTAACTGTCCTGTTCTGATGCACTAAGAGCACTCTTAGCTGGGACTGCCGGTCAAAACTAAGGGAAGTCTTCCTGGCTAGGAGCTGCCTAACATCTCTTCTCAAAGATCAGAGTGGCTTTTCTAGGACTATACTGTTTCAGGAATGAGAATCAATTTAAGTTTGATGTATTTGTAAAGAACACATGCATCTGCAGGCCAGTACAGATACACCAGAGACCACCTGCTTGGATCTTTTGCTGGTAGCTTGCAGCTGCATAGACAGACTTTGGGTCTAGTATGAAGTGAGGACCTAAACAAAGATAGGTCAAATTTTAGAAGTAACTGTATTCATGAAGGTACCTGGAGTTCAAGTGTGTAGGCCCCGGACAAAATTAAGCTCTTAAAAATATTACAACTTATGCATTTTTAAGAGCTTTGTGACTACTGTGTTACTGGAGATTGATGTGGGAAGTATTTTTCTCTGTGATTATATGGATTCCATTTCACAAAAATTTTATCTGCAATGTAAACATTGACTATAAAGTGCGGGTGTCTAAGTATGGCTGAGGTCTTTTATTTACATACAGTGCAGTTTAAAGCAACCACATTTAAACTCTTACCTTGGAATATAATCTGCCTGAACACAAAAACGAGTTAGTGATTAGATCGATATTTGTGCCTGGATAATACAGAACAACTGGTGTTACAATAGCAGTAGAGATATTCCCAGTTATGGATGCTCCTGAAACCAGTGACCAGTGTCACAGCTCAGATTTCCTTTCCACTTCTTGCATAGTCAGTTTACTTTTTTTTTTTATTTTTGGCCGATGGATGTAGTGGTGAGAGAGACCAAGCCAAGGTGGAACAGTAATGGCTACATACATTTGCAGCGCAGACAAGTAAAAATGGACAGCTTAGCCAAGAGACAATACCTGCTGTTCTGGAAGACTTACTGAGTTAGCATCAAGCTTGTAATATCCATGAAGGTTGCAATAATTAAATATGCTGCTTTTGATCAGCAGTCTCTTTTAAAGAGCTGTTTAGGAAAAGCAACAGTTATGCATAACTTGAGCTGTATTGTTTTGGTTGTTAGCACAAATTCTGTGTTTCTGTTACAAAAATTAAAGAGAAGATATACTGTAAATATCACTATGCATTAATGAAATTTTGGCTCCATGTGTTGGACAGCTGAGAGTAAATCCTAATGGAATGACATTTCTCCTCAAGTTGAAACTTTGTAGTGGAAAAGGCAAATTTTACACTGTAATTATAAAACTCTGAAAGCAGGATTTTGAAAGGGAAATGCTGACAGACTATGTCACTAACAGAAACTATATAATACATGCATTTAATTGGAAAGTGAATAAATATTCCTTTTTTTCAAGAAATTCTGAGAGTCATACACACAGTGAAATGACTTTGAACCAGAAAAGATGTAGAGGATGAATAGGGTGTTTTCATTATCCACTGAAAATACAGAGAAGGAAGAGAGAGATCTATTAATAATTCTGTTTGTGTATGTGATATATGGCATGATACACAGAATTAATTCAATAATAAATATATATTTACAGATACACATTCTTTCCTCAGAAGTCAATATGTAACAAGAGGGTTGGTGTATTTTGTAATAAGTTCACGATTGAAGTTAATTGTATTGTATTTATAGCCCATAGAGGTGGTTCTCATTTTAGATCAGGACTTTCCTTGGTTAAGTACTAATAACCACAGGTTCCAAGAGGCTAAACTGAGACAAATACAGAAGAATTCAAATCAAAACATGTGGGGGTTCTACATAAAAGTCACTGAATGGAACAGACAAACTCCTTAAAATAGAAGAGAGGGACACACGTATTGAAGGGAGAGCTTTCACTGCTTTAAGCTATATTTACTTTGTTTCATTCTTTTCAACTTCAGATTAGTGTATTCTGGGCATTTTGAATTTTAATTATTGTATGTATTATATATTACTAAAGTCCCACCCGTGGTCCATTTGAACTTCAGGTGAAAGAGAGAAATTGTAAATGAACATATTTCCTCTTTGCAAAGAAACAGATTTCAGTTTTGATATCAGTTGGTAACTGGAAGTTAGATGCAATCTCTTGAACTTGGAATATGTCTATTCTCTAAATCTTGTTTTAAGTGTGATGATTTCCCCAAAGATATTAAAATGGAACTCAGAAAGACATATGCCCCTGCTTGCAGAACTGACTCTGCCCTGGGCTTCTGCTTTTGGTTGCCTATTACAATATGTTTCTTGCTCTGTTCTGAAGAAATACAATGGATATTGCCCGACTGGCAGAATTCCAGTAGCTGCATATGTGCTGGGCAGCCTTCTTCTCTCATCCAGAGCACAGTTTTGCTTTTGGCCTGTAGGGAAATATTGCAATACACTGATACAGTCTCATGGCTGAATTCTTATCTTGTTACTCATTTTATTGTGGCAAAATGCCAGTATACTTGAGTGGGAATTATGCCTGAGTGGGAACTGAGTCTAAGGACTTTAAGGTTTTAGTTTGGAGAATAGTACAAAGTATTAAACCATAGAGATACCCTTTGCTGTTCATTAAAGGAGGCTTTTTTTTTTTCCTTCACTGAAATTTCTCCACTATATAAAAGGGAATGTGAGTATTTTTTTTCATTGTTAATGATAATTTCCATGAATTATAATGGAAAGGAAGAACTCAGAGAAAATGACAAAAGAAAACCTGAATTGGAGAAAATTCCACTAAAAATGTTGATATTGACTTGAATAAAGTTTCCTTTCCTTGAGCAATTCCAATTTTAAATTTATCTCTGTGAGAAAAACCCATGTATCTAAGTTACATGCTGTTTAATTCTGTTTTATGCAAGCATAGCATGCTTTAGACTTTTTAATTTAAATATTTCAAAGAACCAATTTATGGCAGAGGTGTTACTTTCCTTCTTAAGTACATATTATGCATTTTTTATTACAATTTTGCTACAGCCAAATGTCTTAAAAGCCTGATTCACAAACCACTTCACTGCTCTTCAAGAATGAAAAACAAAGAGTATACACTCAGAACGTGACTTACCTTTTGAAATGTTGTAAAGCCTTAGAAATTAAAGCAATTTGGACCTGGCTCTTATTTTTAGGTTTCAGAGTATTTTGGCATTTAGTTTATTTGGTTTGATGATTATCATTTGATGTAGCTGGAGTTATTTAAAAATGCTGTCTCCATGACAGCCTTGTAAATGAACCTTTTGACTCATATGCGCTGTCTTTCTTTTAAAAATAAATCTTATTCACAGAAAAAGCTTGCAAGTGAAAATATGTACAGTTTCTTTTACTGTGGGAATACCATGTGGCTTAACCAGTGGTTACTGTTGAGTAAAAGTGGTTCTGACACTGTATATTTCCATGTGATTCGGGGAAAGTATTGAAAGGTGATGACCCCCAAAACTGATGCACCTTAGGAAATAAAAATGTTTTTGTAGAAGAACTGTGAAGGTTCATAGGAACATCACAAACTTAGCTGGTAACAGAGTGTTTTGCAACTCATGACTGAGCACTCACAGTTCTCCTTGAAAAAAATTGGTTGTGCTGAATGGGACTGGCTCGAATCCTGAACCTCATAAGCAGCTCTCTTTGTAGGTTTGTTACTCAGGATGCCAGGTGGAGTATTTCTAAATCTCTCTGGTCCAATATCCTGTCTATAACTGGCAGCAGCTGCATCAGGGGAGTTTATAAGAAACTCCAGGACACCAAAATATGTCAGGTCTTGTGTAGACAGAGACATAAATTTTGTGCTTAGAGATCAGGAAACCTAAGTTGAACTTTGCCTTCAGGACAAGCTAAACTAGTCGTGTGCTTGTCTCTGCCAACGTGTATAATCTGCTAATTGGCTCACGTTAACTGAGGCATAGTAACATTGCGCTTTAGACAAGGCCTTCCAGTTGATTCATATCCAGCAGTCTGATGAAGTATACTGATAGTTTAATTGGATTATGAATATTTATCTGATATTAAGTACATTTCTATACATGTATGTTTATAATTAACTTATTTTAATTTTGCCAAACTCCTGTTTTCAGAGTAAAGAGTTGTTTAGTGTTTCGGTTTTTTTTTTTTCTGGCATGAAGTTGTAGTTATCAGTTGACAATTTTTTTTGGTTTAATTGTGTTGATCTTTCTTTTGCTTTTGTGCTATGACAGAGAAATTTAAGTTATAATGGAAGGAAGAGACTTCACATTCTCCCACATACATGCCTGTGTAGCAGTCATGTCCAAGCCCAAGTTATTTGCAATTCTTTACTACATACAGGGGTCCATATTCAGAGAAACTGTGGACTGTTTTTAAATCTTTAAACTGGTTAAATGATGAACATACAATATTAACCAAACAGTATTAATTGAAATATATTAGTTTAGTAGGGCTAAAAATGAATCAAAAATATGTACCAGCAAAACTAGAATCCTAATTAACTAGGCCAAACTCAGCTGGAAAAAGCTCAGAGAGGTTAAAGTCCCAAGGTCACGTACTAAGATGTTAGTAAAAGAGAGAGCAAGTTGTGGAAAAAGTGGGTTTATGCTTTCACAATAGGAAGATTTTATGTTGAGTGGGCCAGTGGAGTTTTCTTTGGTTAAGGTCTATTAAGAACATGTGAAGCAAAGTGAAACAGACTTTTCTTGTTTCAGTAGACCACTGAAGTTACTACATGTGACTTGAGCTACCAGAGAATTTAAATAATTAGCTGCAAAAAGTCTCTTGTCCATATGATAAGAAGCACAAATAAAATTAGAAAGAAAATTCTGAATGGCAGGTCAATAGTGAAAACCAGTGATTGAGGTGGCTCTGACAGAAATCATAAATAAGGAGAAAGTTCAGAAACCATCTGGAGTTCCCTGTCTGACACTCAATAGTTTGGTGTTCAACAATCACAAAACTTGATCCACTGTAGGGTCTTATCTGAGTCTTATCTGACTTTATTGTTTAAACTACGTGGATTAACTTTTTCTGAATTTAAAATTTTTCATTGATTGCAAAAGATTCTAATGCAAGTATGATTCATCTGTATTTTGTATCTAAAGTGAAATAACAGTGGGAAATATAGAAAGAAAGTACACAAGTAAGAGGGCAAACAGGGAAATGTGAAGTGGGAAGGAGAACAATATTCTGAACATCAAAATGATGAGATTCTAGAGTTGCCTTCAAATAGGCCAAAAAAGCAGAGGAAAAAAAACCAGCGAAATTTAATTTCTAAGAGAAAAATAGGGGACCAATGGGGAAACTTGCATTTGGGCAAGTCAGAGTTACATTTTTAGTTAACACAGTCTGTTCAGCTCTTCTCTTCAAATGTATATATTATCACCCTTGAGAGCTATTACCTAAGCTCCAAGATACTGCTTTACTTAGTTAACATGGTTCATTTTTTAAAGTCCTCTACCTAGAAAGATTTTTAATATCTAGCAACCTCTTTTTTTCCTGCAAATTAACACACATTGCTTTTGTACCGTGTTTTGAAAAAGTAGTCTTGTCTACTATTTTTAAAATAATTTTTAATATACTGGATGCTTTTGTCATGCTCTTTCTTCATTTTTCTCTATTCTAAACATATTCAGTCCTTTCAGAGTTTCTTTATAGCACTTGTTTTCTAACCTTCTTGCTAGTTCTGACACTTCTGCAGATTTGGTCTGCGTCTTGGCTAAATTGAGTGTCCCAAATGGACACAGTTAATGTTGAGGACATTCCATTCCTAGCTGAGGAGAAATCCTCAACTTCCTGTTGAGATACTCCTCTTAAAAATTCCAAAATGACACTGACATTTCTTGCAGTACCAGCATTGCTTCATTCTCAGTCTGAGATCTACTATAATCCCCTAACTACTGCATATGGTTCTAGCAGAGCCAATTATTGCTCACTGTAGATTTTTGAACATTATTTTTTGCATCCCTGTATGAAGCAGTTTGTACTCTTTTTGTCTTCGGATCATTCTTCTAATTTACTGAGGTTTTTTTAAATTCTAAGCTCCTTCTTGCCATAGCTCAGAGGTTTTATAAATTTGTTCTTTTTTGTATCATCCAAGCTGTCAATAAAAACTTTGAATATAGCTGGCTCTGAAAAAAAATTCCTTAGGGACAATATCCTGAGTATTGAATTGATAGTTTTTCAATTATTTCCTTTTCTGTAGTCCTTTATTTTGATGATATTTCCATTGGATTTTAGCCACTAATTCTCCAAGATTTCTAGTTTCTTCTGTTGTGGTCTAGTAGTACTTTATGTTTTGCTGTTGTTTTTCAAATGACAGTCATTTCACAGTAACTTTCAAATGATTTTGCACACTCAAATTTTCAATCAGATTGAGCTAATCAGAATGAAATCTGAAGTAGCTTTCTCCTTAGTTACAACCTCCACCTAAATCCAGAATTATTGGTGCTGAGTTCAAAAGAAATGATGCACAGCTTGTGTCCTGTGGCATTGTTAATCAAATAAATTATATCCTTGTTGCTATTTATCCTGGGCTCTCCTGTTTACTAAATGTTCAAAAAATGTCTCATCTTTCTCTTCCAGTTTTAATGGTTAGAACTAATAATAATGGACTTCTCTGCTGTGCTGTTAAATTGATTCATCAGTTTTCTGTATTATCAGTCTATCAACCCCCACCAAGCCTAAATTATTGCTGAAATCTCTCCCACTCCATGTCTAAATGATTAGTGTGGCTGCCCGTGCTGTACATAAGAAGCCAGTGAGAAGATGGCCAGAGCACTTTTTTTACATGCCATCCTTCCATCTGTGGGAAAAATCTCACCTCTTCTGTATCACTACATTTGCCATTTACTGTTTTAAAAGTAAAGACAGGTGGGAAGAACCCTGGAGAAGAATCTTGAGAAGCATATGTATATGCTTCTGAAGGGCAGGTACAGGCAAACATGTCTCTGGGATGAAATAATGTTCCAGAAATACTTAGTAAACAGATGGTGGGGCTTGAGATTTGCAAGACATTGGGTCATTTTCTCACTGTTGAGGCACGGTCCTTCTTTAGGATGGTATAGCTGACAGACTCCACAATGAAGTCTTAAAAAGCATAATTAAAGATTGGAAGGAGAAAAGACGATGTAAATTCAGCCCTGGTTTGGGGCAATATTAAAGACATGTTTAAAAATTGTAGTATCATATTGAAGTAGTAGGATGAAAAGAATATTGAAAGGATTGTACTGACTAAAATTGCTGAATCTGGGCTTCAACAAGATAAATTTCCCTCGAACTAATCCAACATTCGACACTTGGGAGCAAAAAAAACCGCAACAAAAAACTACTCTGAATCCCCAAATGCAACCTCACCACCAGAACTATCCAATCTGTTTCCTTTGAAGGGTTTGCAAGCAAAAAAGCATTATTTTTGTGCTTGAACAACTGCAAGCAAAGTGAGTTTTAAACATGTGCTGAAGAAAAATGCACTCAAAAAATTTATTTTTATTGCCCATACAAAAAAAGGAAAAAAAGAAGAAAAAAAAAAGACTAGCAAGGGGAAACCAGACTGAATTCCTGTTGCTTTATCAGACATTGCTGTATCTTTTTAAAATCTTTAAATTAATGGTCATCTAAGTAGTCCTGTAAGTGTAATATTTTACTGTAACTGTTGTAATGGATATATTGACTATTTACTTAATATTAAGAAACTATTGCCCAAATGTCTCTATTATTAAAAATAAACACATTTTTCAGTAGTTTAGATATCAGTTGTCTTCACAGAACAAGTGTATCTTCTTCCACTCATCACCACTGTTGTTTAGTAACAATGTTACTTTGAAGCAAACTGGAAAAAAGAATTCCCTAAACTTCTTCCTATTAAAGAATAATGTTAATTGGTTAGTGTATATAGAAGAAGGTTATATGGCCCATTGACTTTATATAGATTGAAATGCTAAGCAGGGCTAAGTAGAAGCATCAGTAGGGAATAGAGGGTAAGTGCTCATCAGTTTTATGTTCTCTTTCCTATTTACTGCTTACCCCTTACAGTGTTTTACAACTAGATACACAAAGTTTTCTTGAGTGCTTCATAAATAAAAATATATTTTTGTTTTTCTTGGCTAGCCTGCCAAGTCAGTTTTGAGGGGAAATAACAGGTACAGTTCAGATGCCTAGGGGCAAAAAAGGGAAGGTGTTTGCTAAGAGGAATCACCTGAGAGCATCCAGGCTAAGAAATGGTGTCTCTGTTCAAGACCTTTTTTTTGAGCCTGAGAGACAGCCATTTCAATGGAAAAGGATCGTAGAGATTTGTAATGGAGGTGGTATCTCAAGGATGTTTGTCAAAAGTGTTAGAGAAGAAGATGATGCAAAAACTGAGGGTACAATCAAGAGGCATGAAGTATCCCTTTTTTTAATGTAGATGAGGAGGTCTGATTTACTGAAAAATACAAAACAAAAATTGAGAGGTGGTGGTGGTGTCATTGTGTTTAGAGTTAAGGAGTTACTGCAGTTAAAGAGTTATTGATTGTTCACAGAGTAGCACGTTAAAAAAAGCCCAAACAGGCAACCAAAACAAACAAAAAAACCCTTTTCTTTTGCAGTTGGGATAGTTTGGAGCACACGTGAGATGGATTGCCAGGACTCAGCTGGTGGATGGTAACGTTTGGAACCATGGTAACTCAGCCTGTATGCTTTCACACAAATTTCCACTAGATTTATTTCTTCTTTACTTGAGCATAAAATCAGAATTAAGCTTTCTTATCTATACTTGAAAGACACTAATGATAGTCTAGGGACTGATTATAGTTCAGATTAAGATTTTCTCCCACCTTCAGAAAGATAATGAAGCTTTCAGCTGAATATAAATATAAGTCATCCAATGTGAAGTGTGGTTATCTGAGTACAGGACTTTGTCTGTTGGCTGTGTCCTACTGAATAAATTTTGCAAGACATACTCAGACTTCTGAGACTTTTTATGTAATGTGTGGGGTCTGAGATCGGAATTTTTCCTGTTATTGTCCACAGCATTAAAACAAACAAAAATAATTACAATTAAAGAATATCAGCCTTTAGGAAATGCCTTTGTATGATGCTTAAAAATAAGGCCTAGTTCTGCTCTCAGTGAAAGTCAATGATGAAGTTATAGAGGCATGGATTCTAAATTTCTTTACTCTGTTAAAATAGAAAGCCATCCTCCGAAATCCCTACTAACTTGACATCAGAAAAAAACAGTCTTCTAGTGGTGGTTTGTGATATCTGGGGAGGATGCAGCAATTCTAGCTACCCTAAGTTCATAGGCAGATTTTCTCATTCCGCAGTCAGTCCCCCAAGAAGACAGGTTTCATTCAAGCTGACATGAGGAAGCTTCCTCACAAAGAGCTGGCACTGGAAGTTGTGAAGGACCTGACACATAATAGTTATTTTCTGGCTCTAAAATGAAAGATACAACTGAGTTCAACCAATACTTGCCTTTTCCCTGCAATCACTGGAGAGCGATTGTATGGTATACACACAGCTGGTACTAATGGCAGATTCCTTTCTCAGTGCTCTGCTGGGAATCCAGCACAGATGAATCCCCTGGAATTATGTGATTTGCTGGTACAGCATTTTCCTTGCATCTAAGGAAACACGTCCTAAATGTGCAAGGACAGACTGAGGGGTGCTGAAAGTTAAAAGAAGTTGTGATCAAAGAGGAAGCACTGGAAAATAGAAGTAACTATCCTAAAATTAGTCACTTTATTTTAATCTCTGCTTATATTTTTTCCCCTTCCGTCTCTGTCCCTGAAGTAAGACTTCCATCCTTCTTGGAACTCCCCAGAGCTAAGTTCAGAAATCAGTCACTGCCTCCTCTAACATTTCCTGAATATTTTTCATCTGTTCCTAACTTGAGACTGGTGTTTTAGTTTTGGGCCATAACTCCCACTGGAGTATTAAGGTGCACAAAGATAAAGAATCAAGACAAGAGCTAATTGATGTTCTTAATAAACTCCTATTCTCCTTACTATTAGTGAGAAATTATTTTTATAATTATTTTACTGTATGTCAAATATATAACGTCGTACCTTGGTGTATAATTGTTTTTTAATTGGTGTTTTATTCCTTCCATTGAAAATTATGTCAGGAATAAAATGCCAATATTTCTCTTGTAATTGACAGCTCATTCCTGTCATATATTAAGGAGGATTAAAACATCAATTTAATGATGATAGTGTGACATTTTAGATATTTGACCCAAGCTTCAAATGATAGAACAACTCGTGGGTGGAAGAACTCTATTCCTCTTATAGAAATGATGTTAATTAGTTGCAATATTTATATGAGAAGAGGAATAAAAGAGAGAAGGGGAACTTGCCCTGTCAAAATGTTTGCAATTTAATATCAGTGTTTGGCAATTATTAAAAAAGCACAGACACAGAAAAGTTTGCAATAATGGAAATATAAAGATGATCAGTGTAGCGGTTGGTACCTGGAAATTGTTGGCTTTTGTCCACCAATCCTCCACCAATATATTTATGGAGTCCTCTGTTCTTTCAGGTAACAAAGTTCACAACTTTTAACCTCTTGCCTCCTTCTCAGATGGAGGAGATTATGAAGTAAGACAAAACACATCCCCTCATGTCTGCACAAGGGATTTCATTATCTACTTCAGTGCAAAGTGCTCATGGAGGTGGAGTGAACCACAGTTTGAGGAGCTGAACCTTGCTGTCCAGGAAGCTAAACATCTATAAATCACAGTCTGTATCAGTTTATCTCTCAAAATGTTTGACCAGGACATTTTGCATTTAAAATATCTGAAGATAACTGGTGCAGCATTTCCTGGATTTTCAATGCTTGCCTGGTGTGCAGGTAGATAAAGATGAAGCATGGTTTACAGTCATAGTAGACTTCTCATAGAAGGTAGAGTAGATCTGTGTTGGACCCTTTTGATGGGTCTGTCTAAAAATTAAAGCAAAAATGAAGATGCCGCTCTCTAAACAAGTCCAGACTTGATGGAAAGCTGAAGCTGATGTACTGATTTCCATTTGCTGTATTTGGAAAACCTGGTAAAATGGCAAAAGACTGGAATTTCTGCCCTGTGTTACAACAGTTTCCCAGTTCCCTTTTGTCACTTAAACTACTTGAATTCCAAATATTTTGCAGTGCCAGCTAATGACATACAGGTGCCCTCTGTACTATTCATCTTTATTTTCCTCTATATGGAACTCTTTCTCACTGCCTAGATCTTATATTTTCTGCCTTCCTTTACTGTATCTTCTACCAAAGCAGCATAATCACCTTTGTCCCTTTTCCCAGATGGTCTCCTCTCCATAGTACAGTCTCACTGGATTAACTCTTGCACATTACAACCTGTCCTAAAAATATATCTTTTGTGCTGCATGCACTGAAGCCAAATGACCTAAGTATCAATTGCCTCTTGTTGTTCCATCTCTTCAGCTTCTGTAGTGGTCTGCTTTTGAATGAGGAGCAGCATGGAAAGAGGACCACTGCTCACAGTATTAGAAAAGTAACTGCTCTCTCACAGATACCACTTTAAATCAGCAGTCAATAACTAATGATGATGGAAAGATTAATTATGTATTACATGTCTGATCCTCAGGTATATAGTGAGGTAAATTGTCCTTGCTTCTGCAAACAGCTATACAGAATTAAACAGCAAAAGTAGCTGTATAAAACACTATTTTTCCTTGACATGTAATATTCCAACCGCCTGATCCAGAGATTACTGGAAACATTAGGAGTCTTTCTGTTGACATAAATTATTTCTGGTTTACACATGAATATACCAAATATAAAGGACATTCAAAATTCTTATTTGGAAATTGTTATTGATACCAATCTGAATGCTTATCTGAATCTGAGTTGTAAACAAATAGAAACCATAGGTGTGTATTTTTTACAATCAGTCTCAAATGTTCCAGTTACTGCCAAATTGAATCTTTATTTGCAGGCCAGCACTGAATCCTGTTTGTTTCAAGAACATGTTCCACAGAGTTTACTCTCACTGCAAGCAGTTTTTGTCACCTAAAACCTAGGTTGTAAAGGTTTTGAGGTTCAAACAAGCCAGCCCAGAAGTCACATGATTGCATGTGCTCACCATAGGCAGGTGGCCAGACTAGCTCATTGAAGAGATGCTGTTAGTCACATACTCTCTAAGAATCACTCTGCTGTATTGCAAATGACACCTTTGTAAAAGAGTTATAATTTTTCCCCTCATAAAACTTACATTCTGAAGAAAGCTTGTCAAAACATAATTGTAATTATGTAGCACAATATTTTGTAGATTTAAACATGTTTCAAAACTTATTATATTTTTGAAGCTTCCAGACTTGAAACTAGAGAAATGTGTAACTACATTGCTTTTGTCTTTTTCCTTCTCACCACAGCTGTTTAACCTGTTTAGTTTAACACCTACACTAATCCTCTGATTCTCCTCACAGCACTACTTCTCAATGAACTCTCATATTTTAGTAAAGTCTTGCAGTATAGATATAACCTTGCGAACTCCACTAATAATGCATAGACTAAATCATCCCAGAGTTTAAAAGCTGCCAGTTGCATATCTTGCCTTTTCTGTATATACACTGGAAAACAACAGTGTCTAGATAATAGGAGGCAAAAATAACTAAAAGGAAGAAAGACACATCTCTAGTCTAAACAAAACAGTGTATTTTTAATTGAAATAACATTCAGTAGAACTGAACATCAAAACACTTAACTTTTTCAAAGTTTTCAGCATTAAAGAATTAAGATGAAACACAATTAGGAAACAGAAAACTGCAACATTGTAGAGGATGGTCACTTTTTGTATGTCATGTGGCTTTAAAAACAAGTCAGATAAATGATGATGCCATTAAAACTGAACTAATTAAAGAAAGCTTCTTTTAAGAACTCATTAACTGCAACCTCATTTGCATAATGATGCATATTAATTAAGTTTTAATGAATCTGAATTTGCACCAAGCCTATTCATGTTGGCTTTGAAACAAATTGAACAAATTAGTTAAAAGCTTTTTGGAATCTACTTTTCACACCAAACAGGATATGAATGCAATCATCTCCACAAAAAAGAAATATTTTTCTTTTAATTTAATTCAAAGGTATGCAGACCCATCTATTAATTATTTTTAAATGCAATAATTTCCACCTTTTCTTTGCAAAATCAACAGTATTACTCACTCTTGAGCGGCATGTATTATAAATGTATGTTGTGGGATAAAATCATTACAGCCAATTTATTGAAAATAAGGTGGAAACATTTGACTTCAGGGTGCATTTAGTTTACTTAATACATGGATTTCAATTTTGTTGGTAACCTTTAGGCATTTTGGCTGTCTGCAGAACAACCACTAAAACTGTATTTTTTATGCTGCTATCAATTTTTCAAGATATATGTAAAATGCTAAATTACTCTTATAATACCCATTTCCTAATGTAAGATTTCACAGCATCATAAGTCTTATAAGTATTATAGCGGAAAAATATTTTCTAAGCTTTTAAAATCTGCATGTTCTTGCTTTGGTGCTGTTGGATCTTTTTTTTTTTTTTTTCCCAGGCACACAGGCATGCACACACAAGCAGCAGAATCCAATTTTAACAAGTTTGCTTTCAGCTCATAATAAAAACAAGAATTACAGCAGAAACACTATTGATTTCCTTATACTCCATTGTGTCTTCATCAAGAATGAAGAGATTTATGTAATTACTGCTCCATCTTTTGTTGTTAGAAAGCACTTTTTTGTAAGTCAGCAGATACAAAGGCTGGAATGCTTTTATTGTTGAGATTAAAAGATCATTTTTTTTTTCTCCTTCCGTTAAACTGTTTTTCTGTGATAGGTTCTTCAGGGAGGCTGACAGTTAGGAAGATACTATACATTGAAACCTCACAGATTTTAACATAATCTTTCCACCATTTTATCTTGTCATCGTCTTTTCTTATTAAAAAAGCAACTAAAACCATCCCCCTACCCTAACCAAACTCCTCTCTTTAATTCTCTTTTGTTTCATTGTCCATGTTGGTATCCTCTGCCACTAAGCTGATACCAGTGCAGATTTCCTGCAGCAAAGTACTTTGAATCCTTTTATACTTATTGGTACAAATCACAAGATGTTTTGTTATAACCTCCCAACGGTTTTACTTTTTGGTTTTCCTTCCTTTCTCATCAACAATTTATCTTTCCCATTCATTAATGAAGTTAAACTTGAACATTAAATATCTGAGAGATTTGAGGACTGTGGTCTAGAATTGTGTTTTCAGAATGCAAATCTCTCCTGAGTGTCCATTCTCCTACTGGAAAGTAGCTGTACTGTAAAAGGCAATGAACCTACTGGCAACATTTTAAGGAATTGCATTACTGGGTTATAGAGGCAAATAAATGCCTGATTATATTGTGATTGTTTGCCTCACAGTTAAGTAACTGTATGGAAAATTTTGGAGTGGAAAAAACGATTAATCAGATCACAATTATGAAAATTGGAGAGACTCACCTTGATTTTTTTTTTTCACATTTGTTATTAGAATTTCTAGAATTTAACTGCCTTTTTTACCAGAGATTGAAATTTGAGAAACACTTAAGTTGTGTGTCATTGTCCAGGGTAAAAATGTCATCAAGCCTAAGAGAAATATAGACTTCTCTGTGATTTTGAGGGCAATGATTATATTCTTCAGTCACATTAAAATAAGACATTTCCCCATTTTTAACCTTTTTTTTTTTTAATTCTTGTACTTTTATAGTGTACTGTATCTTGAAAACAAAATGAAGCTATTAAATATTTTAAGTACCATCTGATTTCCAAATAGGAATAAATTTTTATGAGTTCACAACCTGGAATAAAGAAAAAGAATTGCTGTAAGTTATGGAGTCATAATTCTTTCGAATTTTAGGATCCCGGATTAACCAGTGAACATTAACACCATTATAATAACCTATAATTAAAAAAATAATAGAGGCAGTTGGGACCTTCCATTATGGTCTCTATTTAAGCAGACAGATATCATTACAGATAATAGTTTTATATTTGCCAGATATGCAGTCACCCTAACCTATAGGCTGTTACTGTAACCCGTCGTGTAACCCGTTGCTTTGTACGTTACACTTGAATATTCATGTTTCTGGCCTTAAAGATTTTAAGCTTCTTGGAGACATGAAACACAATTTGCAAGGGATGTTTGCTTTGTTCAAAATTACTTTTAATCTTATTTATCTGATTTCAGGAGGCTTTTCCTTTGGGAAGTGTTTTGTGGATTTTCTTTTTCTTTTCTTTTTTTTTTTTTTTTTTTTTTTTGAATACAGATTTAGTGTGCAGAGCTGGTTTCTTTTGGGGGAATTTTGACAGAAAGTGTCTTCCTTGGGGGAGGTCAAGAGTCATTGGTATTAAACTAGACAAGCTGGTAGTGCAGTGTTAATGGAAATGGAAAGCAGATGTTTGGTAATTAGGGGAGATGTGAATGACAAGGCTTGAGAGGTACGGTACATGCGCTAGCTGGCACAAAGCAGCTGTTGTTACCGATTTCACTGTCAGAAATGTACACAAGTCAGACCATCCCCTGTGAGTTTGCCATAGCAGTGACAATTAGGAAAAATTGTATTTGATTAAAATAAGTAATATATCATACAAAGCAATTTTTGTAACATTTAGAAATGGCCTGGGTTAAAGTCCATGAGAATGAACTAGATGTAAATGAAGCTTGCTGAACTGACAGTCCTTAAAGTAGTGAAAGTCAGGATGAGTACTGACAATTGATTCTAAGGCTTTCTAGCCTGACAGGGAGAAAAGAGAATTATTTGAGCTTCTAAAGGGTACAAAAGAGAATATTTGAAAATTAAAAATTAAGAAATAAATTAATTTTTCTAACAATGCTCTTTTTAGCAGAGATATCCTTTTTTAATATACTAGTGCTAATGTATTTATTGACAAACTTTTCATTCATCTTTCATTCACCTTTCATTCATTTTCTATTAACAGAACTTTTGTTCGTCTTTTGTTGTGAATTGTTTAATATAAATATTTTGGAACTTTTTTTTTATTTATTATTTTTTAGTTTTTTACTATCAGAAAACAATTTAGTTAAGATGGACCAGCCTAAACTGTAATGATAATATAATTGTTATGGCTTATCCGAAATACCTCTTCCTGCATTAATTTAAATGAGAGTTGTACCTCCAGTTTTCATTAGACAGCTTCAAAAACTTCTGTAGTAGATGCTGTGCAAAGACAAACAAAAAAATCACCTTTTCTCCCTGTTTCTACTGGGTTCAACGTATTTATGCCTTGATGGTAGGATTCTGATGATAACTATACCAGTCCTCAGAAAACACTGGGCTTATCTCAAGTTTGCTACAGTAAAATTTTTCTGCCATTTGAAGCCTGTGGTGTTGCAAGCTGTATTACAAGAACATTGCAAGCTGTATTACAGGAACAAAAAGGCTCTATCCTTTCTGACATTAAGCTGTGTTCCATTCAGGCCATCAGTGGTAACTGCCTTATATAAAGGAGGATTGCTCCTTGTTCATTGGTGTTGAGAGTGAAAGCTGAATCTTCTTTCCTCTTAGCAGTGTTTTCCCTTTATCATTAAACCAAGCTATAATTTTCAAGGCTAAATTCTGGTGATATTAATTTCCAGTGTCCACAATGCCTGTGATATTTATCTCTAAAACACTTTGGGGAGCTCTGGATGTGAAAGATGTAACAATAAAAATATACATCCATTTATGAGTAAATGCTATTTCAAGATTTCATTTGATAATTGAAGAAATGTAATGGGCCAAAAATATTAGAGATGATTCCTTGATGCTTGTTGTTAACTTGGTACTTGCATAAGGGATATCTGAATTACATCTCTTTGTATACTTGCAATTAAATTTAATTATGTCTACGTATGTCTTAATTCATCTATCCATTTGAATGAAAATTTCTTCCCATCCATATTAAAGGCTATTAAAAATATTAGCTTTTATAAATGTGATTTAAAGATTTTAGAGAACTGTTTTATTTGCTTAGAAAATAATTTCCTCTCCCCAACACATGCACACAGGCACCCACATGCACTCATACTTCCCATGTAGTAGTTTGATCATTTTATTTAAGAGATCTCCTGGGAAATAACAACATCAAAAAATTCAATATAGAGAAACAATCCCTTTTTTGAGGAAAGGCTCATTTGTGAAGTTTGTTATAGCATAAATTTTAAGTGACACTAAAATATGTTCCCTGAGTGGAAAATAATCACTTTTCTTTGGACGTGTCAAAGAGCATAATGTATTTGCAATTGTAGACATTCAAATTCTGATAGAAATTGCAACCTCTACTTTTAAATTACTTAATTCCTTATTTAAGTTTTTCACCTTCTTCTGCTATCTAATTTTATATTATCATGTAGGGGCAAATTCTGCCTTTAGATGTGCCCCTGTAGCTTCCATTAAATTGAATGGTGTTCTGTATCCCAAATCAAAGTCAAATTTTGGTTAATACTATGTAACCTTTTCCTTTTATATGTTCACCAAAATGCAATGTTAATTTAAAAATAAAAGTGGTTTCATTATGCCTGAGTGAAGAACATGTCATTTTAGTCTTGTGGGTTAAAAGTAAAATATCAAAGGGTTGGTGAGTAGTTTATGACTGTTTCTTGTTCAGTCAATGGCAATTTTGCCTGAGAAATACTTCACTGTTGAATGTTATATGACTGCCTTTAATACGGGTATGCTTTGTTAAGCCAATTGAACAATGGAATCACAGAGATTACATCTAGAAGGGATGTTAGATCATCTAATCTTCAGTGTGCCCTATAATCCCTTTCTAAATATATCTACAGATGGTGTTTTAACACCTTTTCTTAGGGGTGGTTTAGCTCTTGGATTGTTCTTACTGCTGACTGAGCTTATTTCCTTTTAATTTTGAGCTGTTTACTTAAAGAGTTATTGGTCAATTTTAAATTAATCTTAAATAAGAATGAAATTAAAGTTAGAATATGGTAAATTGGAGCCAAATCCTCCCTCTCTAGTAATGAGAACAGAAATTCCTATATCAGATCTTCATGTAGTGTAAATGGCAGTAGTTGCACTGCATGTGAAGAAGGTGTTGTGTGATGACAGAACTGCAGAAACTTTTTCCAAAAAAGCAGCACAGCTGCTGCTATCTGGGTTCAGTGCAAATGCATCATTTGGAGATGCTGTGTTATCAATATCTGCTGCAGGACAAAAGACAGCGACTAGATAACGGTGTTTGGGAAGATGAGTCCCTGATTGAGCTTGTCTTGCCTGGAGAGCTATGAATAATGCTTATGGGTTCTACTTTAGATGGTAGCTTTTTAGTATCAGCTGGCCTCAACATATGTAGCTTGGGTTAGGAAGAAGGCAACTCAATTCCTTAATTCCATAGGAAATTTCTTTTGATCAAGAGTAATTACTATTGTGACGATGACACTTTCTTTAGGCATCAGTGTATAATTTAGTTTCTGGTTAGACTATTTTGGTACTGCTAAAATGGCCCATGACACAAGAATTAAAGTTGGTGTTCCATCACTGCCATTGGTAATTCTTAATAATATCTCAAATTAGTGTTCAAACAGAGTAAACTTCTGTATATGACATTACATCTGTATATGACATTACAAAACCAATTGGAACTTACTCAAAAATACAGTCGATATAATTTCTAGAGGAGAGGTAAATCCAGGGAAATTGAAACCTTCTGTTTTTAGATCATTATTGCTGTTTTGTAACTAAATGTTCATCTGGTGCAATATGAGTGTTGGTCACTGACTGAAGATCCATTCCTTTGCTTCTTACTCTTATAAGGGCCAAGCCAGGCTCTGGGGTTTCCTGTGAATGCAGGAGATATGGATTAGGATCTTGAAGAGAAGCAAGTGATGAAATTTTTTCACAGTAAGAGAGGCAACAGATTAGGCAACAGATTAGGATCTTGAAGAGAAGCAAGTGATGAAATTTTTTCACAGTAAGAGAGGCAACAGGACTCCCTCCATCATACATTAAACAAGTCAATAAAAATTGTAAAGTTACTCATGGGGTGTTTTGTTTGAAGGATTTGGGTGGGGAAGGGGTAAGAGGAAAGGGCTCAGTAGAGCATATGGAGTGAGAGGTGCCTTACTACTGAGCTCTGGACTCTGCCTCTGCTTGTAGTTGATGAGTTGGAAAATGGCCAAAATACACTGAATGTTGAAAACAATCACTCTGGTCAACTATAATAAGTGAGAGATTCTTTTCAGTACATTATCTGTATAGCAATGTTCTTTTTAATTGTTGCTTTGAATTCATTCTAGCTACTTTCAAGGGTGTGTTGGTTCAGCTCTTATTGGAGCCAAGCATATATACATTTCTTGTATTTTGGCTTAGCATTTTTCTACCCAGTGGGAACCAGAAAAAAAAAAATCCTAATGTATTTAAAATGTGATATCTAGAAAGAAAAACATAAAGAAATGATTCTCAGTTGGCTCCTACTGCCATATAAATATAGTATAGTTACTTGATTTCTATAAGAATTAGACTCAAATCTTTTAAAATGCATGCAAATTCTTGCAGAATATATATGAAAAAGTCACTATAACTGTAGAAGCACTTCTGCTCCCTTGATAAATGGGACTTCTAGACCACACTTTATTGAGTCTCAGATTTTTAATAATTTGAATCCTGAAAGATTTAATTCTGCATAATTCTGGCTGAAATCAGCTTTTGATTGAGTTGTAATGGCTGTGTTATTGTAAATATCTCTTCATGCTAATGTTGTGCTGGAATTCAATAATATTTAGATGAAATTTCTACCCTCAAGCAGTGTGGAAGCTGGATTTAGAAAGCCTGAAAGTTTGTGTCAAAAAGTCATTTATTTTTGGGAACCCATAACATGCACTGTAATAAATGGTCATCCCAAGGTCCAATTTAAATATATACAGTAGAATAGAGAACAGTTGATACAGTGCATTTTTTACACCCTTGAGCTGCTGGACTGAATAGTATTGATTTAGCAGGGTTTCGTAGCCTTAAATGATTTTGTACTGTAATCACCCACAGTGAGAGTAGAGCTGGTGACACCAGATGAGCAGGAATAAATCATGCTATCAGAATAGGCAGCCCATAGCATACTGTGCTGTGCTCTGATGCTATAGCAAAAATAACCTGTCTCCAAAAAAAACTTATTCCAGATGTGGCTTTTCAGTCAAATCTTTTTGCTTCTTAGGCTAGAAAATACTGCATACATGCAGTGTAAATTATTTTTTTGTCCTTATCTTGTATTAATGTGTTTTATGTATGTGTAATGGTGGAAAGCCTTAACACTTGCAGGGAAGGGGTAGAAATGTGATTAGAAGATCAAGAGAAAAAAATCTAACCAAAATCACTGAACATTTAAAAAATATTTGTAAGGGGGACAAAAAAAAAGTCTGGAAATTGGTTGAAAAAAAAAAAAAGGCAAATAGAGATATGACATGAAAATTCAGAAAATCAGGATATTTTGCTCTATGTACACATATATTCATTTTCACATATATCTGCTCTGGAGTTTGTGTCCTGTTATGAACCATGGGGCTCCAGATGGGCCTGGCTCCCTTACTGAAAGAAACTGGTCCCTCTTTCTGTAAACTGATCCTTAGAAATAATAATTTTCTACCACAGCCCTAAGTTTTAAGAACAATAAATGTGATATGTATTATGTGTATATATGAACATTGAGAAATTTCACCATTAGTATACATACAAAGAATAACAACAATCAGATACGTAGGAGCAAAATAGGATTCCCAGGCAAAATCCTGGTCAGCTGACATCAGTGAAGCTCCCACCAATTTTTCTGGAGTCAGTCTCTTTATTCTCCTATGTTCTTATTCTAAGTATTCTTAAGGAATAAAGATTTCTAATTTAAAAGTTTGTGTATTTTAGATTTTTGTGAAACTAAGTACAGATTTCCTGACAAAGAACTGCTGAGTTCATTGTTTCAGTTAGGGCCAGATATATTTATGTCATCAACCCTTTTAGAATATATATTGCATATGTCTTAGTGCATTCTTATCTAAGGACTTTTTAGTTTTAACACCTCTCAACTGTGTTGGTTGGTTCAGATTTTTGTCTCCTCAGTCAAATATGATGCATATATATGTTACTTCTTGGCTTGTAACCCATCAGAGAAGTTCACTTTTACCATAAAAAAAGAAGTAATTCTCTAAACATATCCTCAAGTTCAGATACAAAACCTGATTCAGCAGCAATATTCATATCATCAAACATGGGCAAAACTTGGACATTTGAGGACATACCTGCCCCGAAATCACTGCTCTGACACACTCACTCATCTTCAAGTTCACTGCTCTGGCTACTGCTGGCTGTGTGGCTGCAGCAGAATGCAACTTGGCATGCTCTCTGAAAATCTGCCTTGCAGACCTCCAGGCTATTAGCAGTATCGAAGCTTGACTAGGTAAAGTAGATCCGTCTGAAAGACTGTCAGAACAAGGACTGCAATCCAAATCTGCACTTCAAATAACAGCCAGCTTGAGTCCAAGCTTCTTTACTGGATGAGAGACATTTTCCATGTACACTTATTTAAAAGGCTTATAAACTATGGAGTCAGTTGATGCTGTTGCCTTAAAATTTTGATTGATTTGGTTGAAAAGCATAAAAAGAGATGGAATGCAAATTTATCTTCTTCCTTCTAGTGGATACAAATATCTCCAATTAAAACTGCAATTAATATTGCAAGGCATGCCTCTCATATATATAAAAAAAAAGAAAAAATTTACCTTTTAATCTAAATACAGGAACAGTAATCATGAAACAGAATCTGCTTCTGCTGTGCATCTCAATGTCAGAGAAGAAAAGTCACTTTTACTTATGTAGTGGTCCTTGCATGGAAAGAAAGATATGACACTTAGAACTTCTGTAGGCAATGCTTACTTAGAAAGATTATAATTCTTTTCCTGTTTTACGCTGACTCCCCTTCTCCCCTTAAAACCTGAGGTGAAATGAAATTTAGTCATCAGCTTTGGTTATTTGCTGGGGGTTTTCTGAGCTAGCTAATGTCTAATTTCCTTCTTTTTGTTTGAAAGGAAAAGGTGAGACTCTTTACAAGACTTATCCTATTTCTCGTATTCCTTGTATCTGTTAGTCAGCCCTTGCTGATTATTTTTGCTGTATCAAGCCATAGTATATTAAAACTGCTCTCCTCTCAAATGAAATGTCTTACAATTTAAATCTCACTAGGAGTGTCAGCATTGCCATGGGACATCTCCATCTTTCCAAAGCAAACAAAATTGACACAGTTGATTTGGTGTATAAATGTCTGCAGCTTTATTAAATATGCATTAAAGTGCAACAGTCATAAATTACATGCACTCAGCTCACTCAGAACATAATGTGTACAGCTAAATAACTTTCTGACTCTACAACCTAAGCAATAAGGCCAACCTAAAGATGGACTGGATGCTGAAAGTCAGTTCCCTAAAGTGTCTGCTACTGGAGTATCATTTTATCATGCTGTTAAGCACCTCACACCTCTTGTGTGGTGTATGTATATCAGTAGAGTAGGGAGGGGAAGGGGAAAGTGAGATTTCTGTATTACTTTAAATTTTCCATTTCATTTGCTTGTATGTGCGTTCCTTGACATGGAAGAACTGGCAGTTTGCTTCTCGGATCTTTCTTCTTGTTGTATACAAAGAAAATCCTCTCAAATAAGGAAATAGTTATTGCTGATTATAATAATAGTAATTTACATCTTATATTTATATGGAAATTTTATCATATGATGTTAATATCTTTAAAAATCTGGACATATAGAGGGATCTTTCCTTTAAATGTGCCCCATTTTCCTATGTCACCATGTAAATTGTACACACCTCTGCACTGGAGTGTATACTATGAAAGAATGATTTCTCAGCCTGAAACAAAAGAGACACCATTTTAGAAAAGATGGAATGTAATTACTTACATTCCTGAACACATACTCATGACACAGTGAAGTGTCATGACTTGTTGATACCCACATCTACTCTAGTCCTTTTGCAAATTTGATCCAAAACGTGACTTTAATGGTCTTTCTGCCTACTGGTATAATGATTTTGAAAAGAGGATGAGAATTGTACTGATAACATTAACCATCATGCTTTGTAGTACTTTGTTTTTTTTTCTGAACTTCTCTCTTCTGATAACTGACCAGATTACTTTCTGTTGGCACTCATACAATACAATCACCAGTTGGCCATGGAGTGAACTACACACTGCAGCCTTCTCATTACCACTCAGTTCAGGTTTTTGGTACTTTGTTGTTTGGGTTTTGTTTTGGTATTTTTCGGGGGGTTGTTGTTGTTTTGTTTTGTTTTTGTTTTTGTTTTTTTTTTTCTTTTTTGTTAGTTTGTGCTTTTTTGTTTAGTTTGTTTTGATTTTTCTTTAAGCACTGATTTAGTTCCCTTTCTCTGCTTATTCTGACTGAAGTCCTCTCAAATGTCCCTAGGGTCAGTGCCTTTTTAAAAAAATACTCCTTTGTAAAAATATCTGGAACATTTATGTGAAATTAACTTGTATTATGAAAAGCAAGATACTAACTTTCTGACAATATTTGTAATTCTTGTTTATTTTATTTCCTGTTGATTTATTGCCATAAGTCTGTTGGCTCTCTCCCAAACATCTCCTGGCAACAGAGTCAACCAAATTAATTTTGTGCAAGAAAAGATCTACTATGGTAACTTAAAGTCTGTGTTCATCATCTGGTTAATGATCTCTCGTGTGCTGCTCTATACTTGGTTTATTTTCCTTTGCTTGATAAATATGAAAAGAAAATCTTTAGGGTACATGTTATAACTATGACCTTGCTTCTCCATTTTGAGAGCACCTTTAATCTCCCATGATCTGTCATGTTGGAAAGGGTCCTTCCTGAAGAATTTTTATTCTTTCTCCTCTACAGATTAGTTTCTCACTTGTCTGTTTCTGTTGCATAGCTAGTCCTTGCTTAACACTTAAAATTTCCTGATATACATTGCAGAACATAGAGTAATTTGTTTCTTGTGGTTACTAGTTGAATTTAGATAACTGTAGTGTTCTGAAGTGTAAGTTGATCATGCAGCTTTAACTACATTTCCTTAGTAGTTTACTTTTGACTTATTTACACTTAAAGCTTTGCCTGATTTTTTTTATTTCTAGCTGCAAATCAAAAGAAGTGGTCCTCATTTAAATATTAAATAACAAGTTTTGACCTTATTTCTAGTTCTTCTGAATAATTCTAAAATGAAGATAATTCACATTATATCATGGCAAACATTCCATATGTCATGCTGAAAATATAGATGAGCTAGAGGTTATTTTGAGCTCTGATTGCTTGTTGAATGGATAACGCTACCTCAAATGAAGTCCTTACTAGCTACTCAGTGACAATAACTACACTGTTGAAAAAGTTTTGGCTGACTTCAGCAATGAGATGCCATTTTAGCCACCTATGCATTATTCTTTACCTGGTATACCAGGTTACCATCTCTGTATCTGTTTTTTCCAGACTTAGTGAAACACAGATTTTTCTTCATGAAACATAATTGATAATAGGTAAGTTTTTTGAAATTTCTGCGACTCCACTAACAGAGATGTTCTCTGCAAAGAGGTTGGCAAATATAAGAAAATATTCCAAAGGCAAGGGAAATATTCTCTGTGGCTTATGAATATTTTCAAATCCTGTTATTACCAGTAATCTGCTTTACAACTCTTCAGTTCACAAGGGTCTGTCTGTAACTAACTGAAGAATGCGTAAAAAGGGGATGGATATTCTCTAAGAGACAACACAAGAGGCAGTTTGTAACCCCAATAATTAAAACTATTCCTGAGATCTATATCACTGAACTCTTTACAAAATACATGCTCTTCTGAAGAGTTTGCAGTGGTAAATAATCAAAACTGGTGTTTAAGAAATGGAATTTTCTGAAAAAAAGTGGTGGCTTATGGATGGTTATAAGATGTTCTCAGACCAAACTAGCGCCTTTTGCCAGAAGCCTCACAATGATGTCCTAAATATATACAAATAAAATGTAGAGTTTGTGACAGACCCTCCACAATTACACCTCTGTATACGATAACCACTGCAGTTCATATACTAGCCATTGCAGTCACTGGTGACCTGGCATCAGAAGGTTTGAAAAGACATTGACATCCTTTGGGACCAATAAGGCTGGCAGTTGCCTTTTTATCACTGTTTACAGTGTGTGGTTTGTGGTGAGAAGAGGAACATTATTTGTCTAAAAGTAGTATCTCCTATAGGTACCACTGACCTGATCATTTTCTTCTTCCATGAAAACAAAAGTATTTATTACATGACCTGTGCTGAGTTCTATAACCTTCTGACCAAGCAACCCCTATTGTCCGAAAATTCTGGAGAGAGAAAAGAAAAAGGGCATTCTTTGTATGGAAGAATGTTGTATGCTCATGTTGTATCACATTGTTGAAAATAAAGCACAGTTGCTACACAACTGTTACAATTGTCTCCAGGAAATATATAACTTTTTTTCCCTTTTTACTCTTCTAACAGTAGCATTACAATCTACAAGATATTTTCCAGGCAATCTGTGTGCCCAGACATGGCAGAGTTGAATTATTGTCCTGCTCTTAAAAGGGATAATAAACTAGTTTCATGTATGATGTAGCAGAAAATGAATACAGGAGGGAGAAATACATACGGCCACATTCAAGCTGTTAGATAAAGTCTGAATATGATTTTGGGCCCAGAAAGAAAGAAAACTAGCTTACTCCTACATATTTTAAGATGTTAGTGAACTACCTAGGATAAAAGAAGAAAGTGTAAATTATTTTAATTGCATATTCCAGCCTTTTAAGTGGGGTGTGCATGAAGGAGGCCCCATGGAGTGTAGCTGCATACTTAATACTATGGTTGTTAGCGTGGAAGTGAGCAAATCACTCAAACTGGTGAAATTTGCAGAGTGACGGATTACTGATGAAATATTTTTCAGAGGGAAAAATAAACAGGTGTAAAAGTTAAGTCCCGGATCCACATCAGTGGCGAAAAGTAGTTTTGTGTACCTAGAAACAAATAAGAGTAGGACAAAATTGTGTGAGAAACAACTTCAGAAAGTATTTATTTGTGAATATTCATAGGTACTCATATTCCTAGTGAAGTATCATGGTCCAACATCTTAATAGCATCTGCAGGGGCCAATATAGAAGATTTTGTTAGAAATAAAGGAATAGATTCATTATATAGTTGATACAGAAGTAATAGCTCCTGAAATAATGTGTCCATTCCAGATATTCATGATTAGAAAGAATACTAAAATATGGAGGGGTTGAGATAAAAAAATACTAGAGGAATGGTTAATATAATGAAAGACATCTCCTACAGAAAGTAAACTTAAACTAGTTCACACTGTTTTAGATACCTGTTTGGGGAAAATGACAGGAATTTTTGGTCTGTTAGGTAGAACTAGAAGAAAACCTCTAATTCTTAATAGCTGAAGCTGGATTTTTCAGCAGTGAGGGTTCTTAATCACATAATAGTTTTCACTGTGGAAGACAATAAATCAAGGAGAATGTATTTGTCTAAAGATTCTCTGTTAATCTAGATCAGCAGATATATATTTAAAATAGAATGGAATATTAAAAATGCATTACTGGAAAAAATATTTGTAAACTAAAAATAATCTGAAGCAAAGGTGATAACCAGAAACAATATCATAGAGTAGCCTTTGAAGGTGAATAATTTCTTTTCCTGAAAATATTAAGCTACAGCCTATAATGCCTAAGCAACTCACGTATGGTTAGTGAAATATTGAAGCCTATAATAATGAACATATTGTAGTTTCTTTTTGTATAGACCTTCCACTTCATTGATTTATCAAAATAGTAGAATACACAGAGTTCTCATCAGCATCTTGTGTGCCTTATTTCCAATGTATTGGTGTCAGAATACCTGGATAACTGAATGAGTAAAAATGTATTGTGAATAATAATTATAATTATTTAAAAGGGCAGACATGATGAGCACCAACATTGTTAGATTTTTTTTGTGCCTTGGACAAGGTTTCTGGACCTTAACTCAGAACCAGCATTTTCATGAAATTTACAGCTAACTTCCTCAGTCAGGGTTGCAGCACCTAAACACCTTCATATTTTTTTTCTGGATCCTATTGAATTTCCTGAATGCATTACAGTTATTCATCCTTCTAGTTCCTTGATGTATTAGTGCAAGATGCTTAAAAAAGCCCAACGGATTTTGGTAGGTTTTCTTTTCTGATGTGGTGTTTTAAATTAAGGATTCATTTTACCACAATATATTATCAGTTTTGAACCCTATCTTAGGTCTGTCTAATTTAATCCTTCACCTACTTTCACTGATTCTATACCTTTGTGCTTAACAGGGATTACTACAAGGTGTTTTTCTGTGCTATTTTGGGGGAAGCCAAGTCCTTGGGCTGCATCTCTACAAATAAGATCTCCCATGAAAAGGAATGCTGCCCACTTTTCACTAAGGCTCTCATGTTTGCATTCTTTAAAAACATAGTTTAATGTTTGTGTGTTATCATAGGAAATGTGTAATGTGCAGCATCTTTTTTCCACAAAACCCCTGTGGAGACAATAATAAGATATAAAGTTGCAATTACATGTATTATATGGGATCGATTAGACTAGCTAGAAACACATATCTGCATTTAAAGCAGCTCAACCTCATTTTCAGTGCCCCTGATAATAAAATTTCTATCTATCTTTAGCATTTTTCATCAATTGATTTCAGTGTACTCGATCATTTAGGATTTCATGTTCAAAAGCGTACTAAGAAAATGAGTTTCAAAATAATAAAATCCCTGCAATACAGGGTATAGTGAATACTTCTGAAGTTCATGGCAAGGGGATCCTCAGATGATATCATAAGTCAGGTCCATGAACAGGCTGCTGCAAAGTCAACTTCTTCAGCTGTGCGGGAAACCAGCTGCTCTTGCATTCTGCCTTTGTAATACTTTCTCCTTTGTTTGCTCAGATTTTTGTGGATCTGTATCTTTTCCAGTTAGATTCTTTCTTAGAAAAACTGAGCAGCAGTAGAGATGCCCCTTGCAGTGTAACTGTCCAGAAAATCATCATTCAGTTTTGGTCAGAAAATACAGAACTCTCTACGGGAAAGAGAGAATACATCTGTCAGTGTGTACTCCCATGGGTTTTGCTACCCTGAGAAATATGGGAGTAAACATTCCAAATGTTTGCAATTCATAATAAGAACAAACAAATATAAGAATATTTTAAGTAGTGATTCTCTGAGACATTTGATAGAGAAAACCAGAAATAGGGCCTGATGTTCTGGATCAGGGACATGAACATTCTGCTCCCAGGTCTGTTGCTTATGTATTAACTAGAAGGGAAACCAGACTGGAGTATACAACATATATTTTTTTCTAGCATACCCTTAAAGGACTGAGATTATTCTGTGGATAAGTTTTCATATTAACTATAGATACCCCTGGAACAGATCATAAATTAATTCAAGATGTCAGTGGACTTGTAAAGAATAACAATAACAACAACTGTAGTAAAACATGTGCACACAAGCATCTTAAATTGTACTCTTGATCTGGGCTTCCACAATTTTTATTTCTTGTGTCTTAAGGTTGGGGGGTTTTGGTTTTGTGTTTATTTTTTGTTTTGTTTTTTGTTTCTTTGGTTTTTTTTTGTTGTTGTTGGGTTTGTTTGTATTTTGTTTTGTTGTGTTTTGTTTTTAAATGCTAATACACAGAAAAACTATCAAATAAGTCCGGTAGCAAATACTTTCGCTCTGCTATTTAGTGCCTTCTGAATTTGTGTACAGTCTCTGTGAGAGAGAATGGGAGATATTTTGATGGAAATTTCAGGCATGCTTATAAAATGAATGTAATGCAAATAAGTTAAAAACATATTGCAGACTAGTAAAAATTTCAGTCAGAACTGGCCCGGGTTTCAGATTAAGTACTAGACTACCCTTGCCTAATTATACCTTTTAAAAGCTGAAAAGAAATAGTATGAGTTGTTTGGTATACAGTGACTGCAAACAGTGTTCTTGCTCTTCATTTGTATTTCACACTGAGCCTGGAATGACCACTTTTCACTAAAACAAACTGAGACTTGGATTTTTTTTTTTTTAAACAAGCCTCCTGAGGAGTTAAAATTTGGTTGATATCTGGTATTTGTGTAATGTGTTTTATTCTAGGCAGTAGTCTCATGGACATTCAAAGTGTTTTAGTCCCCAGTGCTCTGGTTTCATAAAGAATAAAATGAATCTGTATGTTTAAAAATAATGTAGGAAATTTTTGACAGAATACAATAAGAAAAGGCTATTTCTTAATTTGTTGGTGGTTTGCTTTGTTTTTCTTTAGTGATAACTTTGCTGTATTTTTTTGCACTTTTTTCTGCTTTAATTAAAATAAGAATCAGGGTCAGTTAATATAAAAGGCAGATACTGGGATGATTTATCATGGATTGGAAGATGTGTGTATTCTTTCCTCATCTTATTGCCACTTGACAGTCATATGATGTCATTAAACTTGAGGATCTTGGACTTTTCGCCAGTAAAATATGGCCAGATGCTTTGCAATTTTTTTGCTGTAAAGCTTCTTATATAGACAAGTTGTTACTACTATGATGTGATGCCTAACATTAGACCCACATCATTATGTCCTTGAAAAAAGTCCTACATTTGCTTCAGAATAGGTCTTCAGTAGACATTTCGCTAGGTACAAGGCGTTGCCATATTGGTTTTTAATAATTTTAGGAAATTATTAAAAATTATATTTTTTTATCATGAGTACAAAACACCACTGACAAAAAGTATCTTCACTGTGGAAATACTTATTTCATGTACAAAAGTTTGAAACAATATTTTATTATTTGGAACTTGATTAATAGTCAGATATTAACAAAAGATCTCATTCCCCCTTACGGAAAAAGCAACAGAAAATAAATATTTTATATGAATGACATTTTTCCTTAGCACTTAACTTTGTAACATAAATGAAAAATCAACCCCAATTTGTGACAAAATACTAAGTTAATATGCCACAAATATTCTAAATTTTTACAGATCACATTCTAGGAAATTTGTCTGAAATATTACAATTGCAAGGGTAGCCTTCAGATCCAAGTGTGTGTTTTACAGAAAGACAGACAGTTGTTTTAATTAGCTGCATAGTGCACAAAATATGCCATAAAAGTATTTGATTTTTTACAAGATTGAATAGATACATTTTCACTGTGTAAGTGGCAAAGTGTTTGGTTTCTGAAAGTACCATAGAATACTGTTTGAACAATATAACTGAATGTAGATCTATTGGTGCAACACAGAATTACAGAAATCTTGTTATTGGCTTTGAGTGGCCTATGCAAAATTTTCCTAGAAAAGCAGAATTTTCATTCTAACATGTAACCTGGAACTATCTGATTAAAGATGAAAATACAGTCTAAGAGCCAGGTGAAAATATTTCTTAAGATGAAATAAAAAGTGGGAATCTAAAACTCACAGACCAAGAAAGAAGTGTATTGATGTAACAACTATTTACTCATCCCTATAGACATTTTTTGAATTCTATTAAGCCCTATTAAAGGACTGAGTTTAATTTATAGAAAAGTACTTATTCCCAACCTGTTCATGTAGTGACGTCAGATTGAAGTCTCTTGTGCACCTTGATCTCCTACAGAGAGTATTATGATAAACGAAGCATATATTTCTAATTAAGAGTCAATAAAACAAACTACTCAACCTGTCCCTCTATTACTGAACTGGATGTAATTGTTTTTAAAATACTAAGGTTAATCCACTATTTTAACATGATCTGGTGTTTAATCAAAATCATTATTACAACATCTTTTATGATAATGTCTCATTTACTCCACATTTCAAAATGCAGTAGGATAGTGTAGGAATAAGGGCTTCATGACTGCTTCTTCTCTGCCACAGTTTCCCTGTCCGGGGAAAGATGTTACCCCTCTGTACCTCACGTTACAGATCTGTGAAATATGCATAATTATACCCTTCCTTAACAGTTGCTTTGAGTTCTGTCAGTGTGCCACATATTATATTATCCACTTGTATTCCATAATTCTATTCATTAGAACTTGGAATGATTAAGCAAGCTATTAGGCTATAATTAAGAAAGCAGTGTCTGAGTATGTAGAGGTCCAAGTGAAGGCTGATGCAGATTGCTAAAAATGTTGTGTTTTTCTAAAGATTTTTGAGGATTATAGTGAAAGTCTGTCCTAAGGCTGAACAAACTCAGGGAAGATTCCTAGATGGCTTTGCTTTGACAGGAGCAGAGAGATGGCGTTGACAGTTAATGAGGGCAATAACTTGTCTGGTTACTGAAGTAGTTTAATCCGACCCAGCAACGTTACCTGTCTTGCCCAAGTTTAGCTGGAGCCTCCTGTTTCTCACCGATAAGTATTTCTGATGTAAGAGCCTGGAGACATGCATGTTAGTATGTTTTCTATGGACATATATAGCAATTTGTGTGTAAACATTTTTTCAGGGACAGGAGTCTTTTTCCCCATGTGTGTACTGGGAGTGGTCTGCCGACTGTAGCATGGTCATGTGTGGTGAGTCAGTTCATACTCATACCAGAACATGATTAATCTTTTATGGAATATATTAATCATGTATGGAAAACATAAGGCATAATCATAGCATGCAGAACAGTTTATCTCTGAACTTTATAGTTGGCATCTTATGAACAGTCATCAAACTCTCTGCACTTTGTTCACAAGGAGTGAAGGAAGTCTTAGCACTGTTATGTGTTTGTGCTGTGGTACTCTCCAGTGATCCACTTTGTTTTAAAGACAGCTGATAGATCCCATAGTGTCAATGCTGATGTGAATCTCCTTCCCCTGGCCATAAGGACACCATCCATCAGTGCCTTCAAAGCTATCATCCTGCTTCGTGTTTGTGAGGAAGCTATGTGAAGTGTTTACACCTCATAGTTTCCCAGTAAATGACAATAGACATCAATTTGTATCTATCTCCTGAGCTTGAAGCTTTCATGAAGATGAATGGAGTGTGTCACATCAAATAAGCTCAGTGCCCTCCACTACTGTATTGAGATCCTTTCAGAGTTCCTGCTTTGGGGAGAGCATTTCACCTGTATTGAGTATAGTTATTGAAATAGCACAGTCAAAACATTCCTTGTTAAGAGAACATATTGGTATCATTTACTTGAGACTGGTGTGTTTTTAAGGGTAGTTGTAATCTTTAATCAAATGAATATTAATAGTTGCATTCTTTTATATTCCTGTGTCTACAAAGCTCACATTTAGTTACCTCTTCAAAAAACATAAAAGGCTATATTGACAGCATTTTCTTTTGAATGTTTGATTTCACCCATTTTTCTGTCAATGTCAAGTGAGTGGATTTGGGTCAAATTTGTGGTAATTTGCCGTCTTGGAAGTGAACCTTTGGAAGTTTAAACAATGGGAGCTGGTGGGGACATATCTACACACACTGAAACCTTGAATGCTTTTTTTTAAAACCCTTGATTCTGGTGCAGCTTGATTGACCTCAGTTGTAACATAGAAAGCCATCTTAGGATGAGGGAAGCAGCATCTGAATAAAAACAATGATTAAAAGGCAAGACTGTTTTTGACTGATTTTCCTCTTCTGTGTAAATGTACATATAGAAAACCTGGGACTAAACATGCTGGTTTTAGCTGCATGATCTAAGGCTTTCCAGAACCAGCTTTCTACAATTCCTTACTTTTAAAGCAGAAACACTAAGTAGTGAGTCCTACACTGAAAACTGAAAATCACTTGACTGCTAGCATAAACTGAACAAAAATGTTTTCCCTACATAATATGGAAAGCTTGCTAGCAACTTCCTTTCATTCAGAGTCTATCACTCTTTTTCATAATGGATTCTGAGAATATTTTAAGAACAGATTATATCTGCACATTTTCTATTTCCTTCTGTGGTGTATCTTTTCTTTCTCAAAGTACAGCTAAATCTTGCCCTTCTGGTTTTGCTTAACCATTGTTTTGTCTCACACTTGAAATTGTATTATAAATTCTATGTGGCAGGGCTTTTTCTTTCTTATGGTAGTCAGAAGTGCCAAGCAGAATTACATGTCGTGTAGAGCTGATAAATGGTTAAAGACTTTTAAAAAACCCTCTTGGTTTTATGCAGTTCTGTGAATGGCTTTGATACCAAAAGGCATGATTTAAATGAACAGGCTGTATGACAGACATTTTCATTTTAAATAATCCTAAAAGTGCACTTTTCAGGCTAGTGGAACAAGCCAAAAAAAGTAGAAATGCAATAATATATTTTTGATATAAGTAATAGCAAGACAAGTTTGAATTATGATAGTGTTACCTTGCTGATAGAGTGATGTGCTTAGTACTCATAAGAGTGCAGCAATATGTTTAATGATACAAACAAGCAATTTAGCAAAGTTTGGTAGTAAGCGTGACAGTGGTTTAACAATGTTCGTTGTCAAGGTACACTTGATATTTTACTGCATTGAGGACAGGCTCAGACAAAACTGTTGAAGAGACAATTTAATCTCCTGTTGAGTCATGAGGTTCAGAACAGATCCCCTTGCTTTCTAAACTCCTTCTCAGGAGTTCAGATGCAGCTGGACCCATTCCTAGTCTCAAATTTGGTCATCGGACTATGTGTAGAGGACTATATGTGCTCAATCTATCCTTTATACGACTTAGCTGTCAAAGTTTAGCATGCTATTAATCACTTAGTGAGGATCTGTTGTGGAGAGGGATCTTTCAGCCTTGAGGAGTAACCTTGGGAGGTGTCCCTACTCAAGGGAAGATCCTAGCATGGAGCCTGCTGCCATCTAGGAGAGCTCAATGGGCCCTGAGTTGCCCACTATTTATGGAGTAAGATGACTGACTTATAGTCATATTTGCATACCAGAACTTATCTGGGTCACTGTTCCAGACAGCCTTGGGCTACCATGTCCAGAGTAAGCTGGATGCAGCTATCACAGCATCCACTGGTGGCTGTGGCTTAAGCTGGGAGGCAGGAGCACACCACCACACCACATTAAGAAAGTCAGAGTGAGTAAAGTGCAGAGTGAGGAATGGATCTCAACATCTCTAGATTTCAACCCAGTGGTGTAAACACCAAGGAACAAACATTAATGCCTTGTGCTCCATTCACTATTCTATTTTGTACAAGGGTTTCACTTTCTGAATACTGTGATCTTTTTTTAAAGACACTTCTACAAATTACTTTATTTGCTGTTTTACTGAAAGACGGAAATTTGTGTGACATTTTTCATGTCTTTAGAAAGAGTAAATAAAAAAAGAAAACAGCTGTCATGCAAAATTATGCACTAATCATAAATTTACCAGCAATGTCAAGATTTCTCAGTTCAGCTTCTGGCTACATGTGGAAATATGGCTTGGTGGCTGTGGAGACCACAGCCAAACATATACATTTGAAATGCATCTTGTCTACGTGTGTGCAACTTGGACCTGCTCTGTTAAAAACCAGTGGTTTGAGTCCTGCTGCAAATGACAAGCCCTGAGTTAATCCATCTGCAAAATATGGCAAATGATACTTGTCTCTTTCTTAATGAGGCCTTGCTGCATAATATGGGTTATGCAGTGTACAGAATTATTAACGTCAGATGAAGAGCTGCAACTAGAACTTGTGGCTCACAGCCCATCATTTTTTTGCTAGGCCAAGGGGGGCTTTACAGTTGTAATTTGCTTGTATACTCTGGAGCTGTACGTAGATTTTTGCAAGGCATGGAGTATAATGGATGTGATTAGCATATCAGGAGTGCCATGGAACTCTGGGCATGCCTAATGCAGTTAGGTGCTCAGTGTGATAGAAACAAAAACTCAGAGGAGTTGGCATGTCAGGAACTCAGGGGCTAAAGTACCCTTAGAGCAGATTTATTTCATTTGTGGGAATGACTGAGTGACTCCTGCAGAAAATATAACAAGGATAGAAAAAGGGTAACTCTGAGAAAGAAGGAGAAAGCGTGGATAATTGTAGACTGAAGTAATAATATCTGGAAAAATTAAAACTAGAATTCCTGAATTCTGTAATTTAAGTTGATGGACATCTACTGAAACGGCTTATTCTAACACTCTTTATGTGGCGTCTTTGTAGGCAAAATGTCCATAGTTACCAATGGGATTTTTTCTGTGTGAAGAATGTTGGAACACATTGTAGTTAGTAAGGACTGCTTTGCATCAGAGATTGCTGAGGAATGGTTTTGCCGGGCAAGCATGACTTCTAAAGGCTCAGTGGTACAAGTCCCTGTTAAACAGGGTTCATGTGAATTGTCAAAGCTGATGGAGATATAATGTACCTGCCAGCTAAGGAACTACTCCAATGAGAGATTCAGTGTGAACTCTGCTAATGGGGGTGGAAAGAAAGTGGAGGCAGCTTCTACTTGCATTGTTTTGCTTGCATTACCTCTTCTTGGTTTCTCAACATGGTTGATGATTTAAAGAAGCATGACTGAAACTGGGTCTCTTACGTGTGGAGAAGGCAGGATAAGAAAAATTTATACCTGCTGACATTTGTCTTCGTGAGTCGGTGAGTAACTGCCTAGGTCTTTCTGAAGTAGTAGGGTTAAGGGGCATTTAATAGTAAGCATTCAGTGTAATTAAATATCTGCAAATACACTGCACATAGTTTGGTTTTACTGAAGTTATCATTAAAGCCCCACATTCCTTAAGGTACTAATGCAGAGCGGCAGAGATTACTATATCATAGAGGGAGGAGGAGAGATAAAGTACTGTCATATGTAAGCTATTAGTGTAATTATATTTTTAAAGTGGTACCTTAAATTGGTTACTTGAACTGAGTCTCCAGTTTGTGTAGAGGAAACAGTAGGAAATAATTTATATGAGGGCCTCAACCTTTTGTTTAAGTCAACAGCACATAAAGCATTTTAAGTTTGCTTTTTTATTGTTGAAGTCCCATAATCTATGAGGCACACTTGGTCATGAAGTATCTTGTTATTAAAATATAATATCATGTTCATCTGTGATTATTATTTTAATTCAGTGCTCAGTTGACTTATATGAAGCTGCCTGAACTCTTTCAGAAACCACTCTCCATTCACCTACATTACATTTAATTTATACCACGATGATAAAAAATTTGATTTATTTTACAACAGATCAGTAATTGTGCTCTACAAATAAGTCCGTAATGATAATCAACAGCATTTTCAACATAATTTAATTTGTCTTCTCCCGAGAGGTAGTTAAATGCAGTAATAATAACACTACTGTTATGGACTCTGCTGCAGTTAATCATGGCCTGAATATGCAGACAGCCCCAATATTGTATTGACAGAAATTAAATTAACCATAAGCTTGGGCAATCAGTGGCTGTACAGCTATTAAAAGTAATAAAGGCAACAAACCCCAACCATAGTCAATTACATTTTGACATATAAATGAAAAAAGACAGATGCTTTTGATTTGAAATTTTTATTTCACTGGAAGTAAAGAAGACATATATTTTCATATACATTATTTCCCATGCCTTAATTAACCAATAATACACAACACAGCCTAAGAATCATACTGACATAATGTAATATCATGGGTGTATTCTGTATGCCTCCTAACCCAAACATTTCATTATTTCCATATATATTGGCTTGGTATAGCATGTTAATGCAAAGGTGCATATCAAAATGCATAGACAAGACAAGGTGCAATCAACATTCCAAAAGAATTTCAAGAAATTAGGAAAAAAATTTTGTCTTTTGGTTCATGTGGCATGTTTTTCTAATTCCTGCTGAGGTGATAGGCAAAACTGAAAATTTCTGAAAAAGTCAATGACTTGGGTTGCATTTTGCAGGGTAGAAGAGAGTTGTTTCTTCATTATGTATGTGTTTAGCACTTAATAAATTTTATCTTATACAAAATAAAGTATCTATAACTTGGTAAAAGTTGCTTTTATGTCATGTTCTCTTTAATATCTCTTTTGTCTAGGAAAAAAACAATGAAATGCATTCAAAGGTGGCTAGTTATTTAAATAATATAACTTGGTAAAAGTTGCTTTTATGTCATGTTCTCTTTAATATCTCTTTTGTCTAGGAAAAAAACAATGAAATGCATTCAAAGGTGGCTAGTTATTTAAATAATAAACTACAAAGTAAAGTTTAAATACTTATAGGCACTTGTATATAAAATAAATTAAAAAACATGTATATTTAAGGGGAAATAGAGCAGATCACAAGTTTTATGGATATTTTATCAGGGAACAATGTTTTTACTTTAACAAATCAAAGTAGTTAATAGATAATAAAATCTGAATATATGACCTTTATTTTTAAATTTACCTTGTAGTACTTTCTATAGATTTACATCTTGAAAAGTATATATTTCACCTTTTTGTGATTTAATCTTATCAATAAAACAATATCTTAGGGTACAAGAGAAATAAATAGTATAATATATCATTATTTTTAATCAAAATCAAACTCAGCACATATAAGTAGAGTATTTTGAGAATTACACACTTATCTGTCATTTTAGATACTGTTTCATAATCTTACATAGCAGTTACTTAGTCTATCAAAAACTTTCTGCAGAGTTTGAAAACCTCAGCATCTTTACAATGATGTCATGACTTGACTGATGACTAAAGATACTACACTGTAGAAGGGTGAAGATTTATAGATCAGAACTGAATTTTGGTTGCCTAACCCCATAGCAAACCATAACCTTAGTTCAAATCCATTGCAAAACATAAATATCTGTTTAATTTGACAGAAACTATAACAGAATTCATATGCTTTTTCTAGTTCCTGAGCACTTTGCTGGATAGGGGTCTTATCCAGGAAAAGTGAATAATCCTTCACCTCTAAATCTTTTTACTCCTTAGACTTATTAAATTCAATATATTTCACTTACATACCAAAGGAGAATAATCCTTCAGGAAGTAGGAGGTAAAATTGTGTGTCTTATGTTATGCAGGTCAAGCTAGGAGCTCAAGGTTTTTAGAAATTCTCTTCTGGCCATAAAACCCATGAACTGAAGTTCTTAAAAAAAAAAAGGTTGCCCAAGGCAAAGGCAGGTTTTAGAGCAGCCCTGACTGTACGATTGCAGCGACACAGAAATATCTTCATTTAAAAAAAAAAAAAATTGATTGTATGCGAGCAGTAGAACATGCAAGGCCAAGTTTCCTAAGGCACTTGTTAGGTGTTACCAGACCTTAGTGAAGCCTCAGGTTCCCCCTTGTAATACCCCTGCAAATTTCAGATCACCTCCATGGCAAACTCCGGTGCACATGGTGGTTGCCTGGCTACTGCCAAGAGGAGTATGTAATAGCCAAGCTCTCCCTGCTATTCCTACATGGGAGGTCATGACAGACTTTCCTTCTTCAGCCACTGATTTTCACAAAACATCTAGTAATTTAATTATCTTTACAAGTTTTATCCTTTCCGATATAGCTGCAGTTGGCCAGTGGTTGGAAAAAGTGCATAAAGAGACAGGCATATGGGACAGATTCTCTTATTCCATAAGAAAGCAGGCCAAAAGCCATTTTGATGAAGTCATTCTGTAGTATATGTGACAGATCACAGTGTTATAAGGACTTTACTGTAACTCATATGCAATCGTCTTTGTAGACAATATGTTCTTGCCTCACCCATTAACAGGCTAACTATAATAAAGTTCTTCAAAGATAACATTTTGGTGTACCATTTTGGTCTATATTCCATGTGGCATATTCATTTTCTTCTAAATATAAATGTAATAATATGCTGTCAGATGTTAATGTTTAGATGCAGGGTTGTGTTTAGGTACGTCATGTAAGGACAAAATTCAGACTTCCTTAAGCTGTACAGGATTGAAAAAAATCCTTTTCTAGTTATGTTTTGGGGCTTTAATTTTCTTAGACTTTATAAATAACTTTCTTTTCTCAAGAACAATGATTTTGTCAATAGGTAGCACATGAGGGCCAATATCTATTATGACACTTCCTACGAAGAAAGACAGATGATTGCTCGTGGCTGTTTCCATGATGACTTATCTTTCCCCTCTGTAGCCATGAAGAGACATGTCATAACAGAGATCAACTATTATTGTAATGTAACTTTTGTCTATACAGCGTAAATGGTGTTGATTGCTGAGAGAAACACAGAGGGTGGGAGATATGATTCCTGGTACTCACAGGACAGGAAATACAACTTAGGCAATAGTGAATATTATATTTGATACATATTTGCTTTCATCCTATAACTTCCAGGTTGTCTGCAAGTTTCCATAAAGCAATCCACTGTATTAAAACACAACCTGGAAATTCTGTTTCCTGAGACATTAATGTATATTCACTCATATTTGTTCAAAAGAGTGAGATACACAACATGAAGGTGAGCAGCAGGTTGCCACTGTATTAATTGTAAATTGATTCAGCAAGATGGGTGTCCTATTATAATTATGTGGGTCTATGGGAAAATAAAACCAATCCTTAACTGGCATACCAAAAGAAAAAGCTACTTTTTTGCCTACACTCAGCATTAAATTAAACACTTAAGTATTTCAGCCCTTACCATCCTTATATTTATAAGAAAGGGAAAAACTTGCCATCAACAAGATAAATCTAGAAAATCCATATTTAGTACCAGTGACAGCATCAAATTAACTGTTATTTCTTCTTTTCTGGCTCTGAAATCATAGTAATCTAGGCCAACAGAGATATTTTGATATTAACAGCAATACATAAATACATAAACCAAGACCAAATCTAAACAGAGATTAAACCAAAAACCTTCCATCATATTTGTTCTACTTTTGCTTTCTGTGAAAAACCTTCTTCAATTTCTTGATCCCTATTTCCAAATGGTCTGATCAAGGTAAAAGAGAATCTAGAACAACAGCTCTGTTAATTGCAAAGAACCTGCAGAAAGTGTAGGTGAAAACAAAACCCAAGACCAAATGGTCTTGCAACTAGAAAATCCATAGTTATCCTATGGCTTCACAAATTGAACAAAAGCCAGGAAATAAGGCTCCATCTTGCCATTTTGTTATTAGTGAGGACAGAGGAGTTGATTTCTAAACATCTTTTTCACCTTTTTAACCTGTTTAGGAAAGAGTTTTGAGTGCTTTATTTCCTATGTGGCACCTCAGTGTACTGCCAGGCCCTATTTGCCATGACAGAATTTCAGCTTGTCTCTGTCGCCAGAGACCTTTTTCTTGTAAATGTTACTCTTTAAACTCTATGAAATGAACAATAGCCACTGAGGGATGCATAAAGCTGAGCATTATTGTCCTGACAGTCCACATATGTAATTAGTCCAGTTATATGGTTCATATTGAACGGCAGAATATTTGCGGAATAATACTGAACCAAATACTGTATCAGTTTTACAAGCATTTGCACATGTATGACTGCAGAAATATTTCTGTGTCTTCAAGAAAGTGACGCTCACTATTTTCTTCAGTTGTCAATTTCATGTACTTTATTTGAAATATTTAGAAAATACAAAACATGGTTAAATTTAAATTACATTAAAATTAAGGTCAGGAAATTAAAAAAAAAAAGAGCTCTTAAAAACTCCTATTTCAACTATCTGTTGAATGGTATTTGTCCATTCCAACTGTTCTTAGGGACATCGCATTTATTATAATTACTATTTACAGATAAGATAAAATGAGAAGATATTGGCATTGAATGCCCACTACTTTAAACTGTTAACTTCATTCTTTCACTCTGATACTGACAATCTTAACAGTGCATTATCATGCATTTCTCTATCTGAAGTTATCTTGTACAATAAGTAATAAGTAATTTTAGAAGAATTTATCAAGAATAGTAAATTTTGAAAATGCTATTATATGCTTGTTACATAGAAATGCTTAAAATACATAATGCTAAAAATGCTGTGTTACTAAATGTGTTTGAATTAAAAATATTTGCTTAAATTACCAGCAATTAAGAATATACCTATACAAAGAACAGAGAGGTTGGTGTGAAGTAAAATTTATCATGAGGTAATTGTGAATTCAGAACAGAGAACTGTATAAATGACCTGAAATTTTCACTGAAAAATAAAAGCTATTTTTTCATGTTCTTTCTTTTCTTATTTTTTTTTCTAATAACTAAGTTGTAAAATATATTTGATTTTATTTTTGAGAATATAATGAGGCACAATTAATATAACCAGTAAAAGGAAGACTGACTTTTTTTTTAGAAAAGTCTCTAAACTTTTTAGAAAAGTCTCTAGATTTTCTCTAGAAAAGTCTATCCCACACTTCCCAGTTTGATGATTTTTTTTTTTTTTAATAAATTCTTTCTTTTATTCCCCCCATCCTTTCTGGAATAGAGATGTATTGACAACATATTTGATTGTCTGCACTTTTTGAACTTTGACATCTTATCACAATTCAGTGACACATGAGCAAGGTAGAATCTAAGAGGAGATATTCCTGCATTTCCTGAAAAGTGTAGACTGGGAGAAGCAGTTGCTTCAGAATGCGTATCTTGTACATGTTGCTATTTCTGTCTAACAATTTATTTTGGTCTACCATTAATGAAAACATGCCCAGACATGGTACGTAAGGAAACTCAAAGACTGTGGACACAAACTGGTACTGGGATTTCACATTGTACCCTCTCAAAGAGTTAGAACATAAAACCACAAGTGAATTTGTAGTATTGGAGTCAATCAGCCAATAACTTGAGGATTAATAAACTGTCCACTTTCAGTAAATAAAGAATCTTAACACACTTTTCTTGCTGTTGAGTATGTTAAGGCAAGTGCCACAGCTGCCTTAACATGTTGTCTAGACTGCACGTTTGAGATATCCAGTTATTTGCATTATTACTAATATCTACATGAATACATTTACCCTCTTGCTCACAGGACATGCCATAGGAGTGGGATCTGGTGTTTGACTGTCTCTCTAGACCTGCAGGCTGGCTGACCAAACCTACACATAACTTAGCTAGTGGGAAGAAACAGTTTGATTATGAGCAACAGTTGAACAATAAGCATCCCCCTTGTTATGCTGGTATTGTCTAGAAACCAGAGTGGCAACAGATCAAAACAGAAAGCCATAACATGAAGAAACAACATGTTATTTTGATAGCTCTTGTTTTAAGAATGCAAGCACATGCCAGCTTGATTTTAAACATGTTGTTGTTTTAAAACTATAACAGTTGAATGAGACCTTCTCTGGACAAGCTTTTTGTGTTAGTTGTCTATTCCTTAACTTCTGTTTATTCCCAAAAAATACTAAAGGACATGTATCTTTAATCTTTCATGGCCAAGTAGTTGCTAGACTGAAACATCTGATACACGAGTCTGATCCTTCTCCTGTCTAAATTTTGCCATAATTGCAAAGCTATGTTATTCAGTTCAAATGGCACAAACAGAAGATTTATTATGTAAACTATGGAATCTCCTCATAAAGAGGGATGAGAGATTACAAATCAAAATATTAAAGGTAACATTCACATTTCTGAGTATGAGATTTCAGTGGGGAAAAGAAGCAATGCAGAAAATACTACCTCAAACTGCGTCATCATCCTTCTTGAAACCTTTTATTTTTAAACCAGTTCATGGGCATATTGTAAACTGCTGCCTTATTGCTTCCCCCTCTCAATCTGGCTTTGCCTTCTATTCCATTGCAGTATTTCCTTTCCGTCCATGACATCATCTTAACCCTCACTAGGGGAAAGGGAAAAAGACACAGAGAGAGAAAGGATAAAAAAACCCAAATCACAAAAAACTCCTTCCTTGGCAACAAAATACCTTTAAGTGTAACATAATTACAATCTCTCTGCCCTTTCTCCCCCCTCTGGGACTATTCAGCAAACCCTACAACATACACTTAAATCTTCAACTTCTTAGAGACACTACACGCAGATGGGAAAGATTTGATTAAAATTACAGTGCTTTAGGTTCAACTTCACCTATTAAGAAAAAAAAAGGATCTAGTGCTGGACTTTTTTCCCTTAGAAATAACTAGGCCACAGTAATTACAGGCAGGGCCCTGCTGTGCACCATGAATAGGATCCCTGGGGTGGTATTTTCCTGTAACCTGTCTATGCAGGGCTGTTGACATCAACATGAATGATAACTATGCCAGGCTTCCTTTTTTATGTTTGTTTTACCTTTTGTATTATTATTATTATTATTATTCTTTTTATGCCTTAGAAAAAAGAAGGCGAGGAGAAAGAAAATAAAATAAGGTCTAAGTGTTGTGATTTACATTTTTGTGTCAAGGATGCTGTTATGTATTTTTCTATACATCTGTGTGATTATTTTCTTAGATTAACTTTCTTGAAGTTGAATTTTGGCCCTCAAAAATGAAGAGACCAACATGAGGCAAGTAATAGGGCACAGAACATTAAACACTGTGAAAGTTTAAATGTTAGCACTTTTCCCAGAATCCAAAGTAGTGGGAGCTTTCATTTTTGTACACTGACCTACTTTTGGACAATTGACTCATATGACTAGATACTGTCCAACAAATAAATTTTATTTGGATTCCATGTCATATTAGACAGATATATTTTGTTATTTTTTCAGCTGATAAAAGTCCTGAGTTACTCAGCAAAAGTTTTACTTTGCATTATATTGCACTGTCAAAATGGAGACTACAATTATAACTCATGGCACACCTCAGGCATCGAACAGAATCGGTTGAAAGTGTATTGCAAGAGAACATCTGTATAAGAAAGGTGAGGAAACAGCAATATACAATATTGTTAATATGTTAAGACACAAAGAAAAAGTCTAAAGAAAAGTAACATAAAGTTATGTTGAGCTCTGATCAAAACCAAAACTGCATAAAAGATACTCACATGGAATTATAAGAAGAGGTAAGTCTTCCAAAAATGGCAGGAGTTAAAGGATGAAAAGGGAGAATAACAGCAGGGGTTGGAATGGAATACATGTAGTATTTGTTGGAAGAAGCACAAAAAAGGCAGCAAGGAAAAAGTCCTTCCCTTCTCTCTTTTTATTGAGTGCTTGAGAAAGAAATATAAAGCACTAAACTGACCAGGAGAGAACCTCGCCAAGGTAAAATGAAGCTCAGACTCCACTAATCATGGAAAGTCAAGGGGCTTTTCGCATTTTGTCCTCAGCTCTACGTTCTAGAAGAGCCTTCATGGTTTGGGAGTATGAGAAAAAGGCTAGATAAGTGAATCTTTTTTCTATTGACTCTTGACTGGTATTTGCCTTGAAAGTATCTATTCCTAGCTTTTGTAAGTAAATGCATCCCTGAAGGAGGTTGTCTCAAAATCAATTGTTAGAATCACTACAGGTAGCTCAGGATAATGTGGGAGATACAACCCATTCCCTGACAAAAAATCTTTACCCTGTCCCAGGAGGATCCTGGAGCAGAAAAGAATCAGGACTAGTACAGCAGCTCAGTAATTGGCTTTTGTAGATATCAAACAAAGAAACAAAGAGAGGTTTTCGGACTTTTTTTGCACTAAAAATCCTCTGAGGATGCTAATAGTCAACTGGTTCGTGCTAGGATACCTCATAAGCTTGAGAAGGAAGCTACCACCATGAATTGGTCTCAGTGAGAGCTACTGATTGAGAAATGACAAATAGACTGAGCCTTGACTATGCTGGTCTGTGAAAGTCTGGAGCTGCTTACGTTTGGCGTAAAAACATAATATGCAGCCAAACAAGGTGATACAGAAAGAGGAATGACATGTTCAAAGCAAAAGCCTGATAAAATGATCTTTTCAGCAGAACTGTGAATGGATAAGAGCATGACCTGGCTGCATGTGTCAAGATTTGAGAAAAGCATGTTGTAATGATCAAGGTGAAAGATATTGCTTAGATGAATGAGTTGCAGAAAGAATCTCAGCAAGACTTGAGAGTTTCAGTTCAAGGGCATAGATAGAGGACTCCGTGCACAAGAGTTCTGACTTTATGGGCCTGAGTGGTGGGCAAGCTGTGAATATTGTCCACAGTGACTGGGAAAAATTGGGAGAAACAGCACTTTCTCTCCACATTAAGCTTGAGATAATTTATATTGCAAAGAGATGTGTGAGGGAGAGGCTTATATTTTACTTTGGACAGAGACAGACTTGTAAGAGAAACAGTAATGCATAAGACATCTGAGATCTTGGAGCTCAGCCATAGAGGGATGCTGTCGGAAGGCTGCAAAAAATCCAATGCTATAAATGCAGAAACTCAGTTGTTTTTTATTTCCTATAACCATGATAAAGATGAAATTTACTGTTCCAAAAAGCTAAAATAAGGAAAAGGTGACAGGATTGCTATAGGAATTATAGTATCAGCACTTAAAGAATAAAACTTCGTTGTGTTTGTTAGAGGTGATGTATGAAATTCTTTAGTGCCTTCCAGGAACGGAGGGTTGTAGGGCAGAGCGGAGTACTTGGGTGAGGCTTAATTCCCTATGTGCCTCTTATGTGGAATGGAGATTAATATTTAAGACATTTTCTCTCTAATTATTGAAAGGGAAGTGCCTGAGAGAGCCATGCTTGGAAGTCTTGTGGGAGGGAGCTCACCGTCAGGCAACTGAGGTGCCCCTGCTTTCTCACGTGGAGCAGCCACGAATCTGATCCGAACAGTTCTGCCTTGTGCTCATGACTCATATTCTCCATTTGTTGTTTTGTTCCATTCGCCTTGTACTTCTGTGAAGTTTTTTGTTACTGTTTTTATTTTCTATTTATTGTCCTAAGTCCCACTCTTCAGTAGTATCTCTGTGCCATTTTCTGTCTTTTATGAGATTGTTCAACTGCCCTCTTCCTTGGTTCGTCATTTGTTGCAATGGCTATTCCTCTTGCTGTCTGGCAATTGAACATTGTAGCAGATTCTAATAGGGCAGAGCCATTTTCTGCCTTTTTGTTAGCTGAGAGAGTGACTTCTGCCCTTTGAGGCAATTGACATATGTAAGGAAACACTTCTGCAGGGTGGGACTTCCCTCCTTCACCCTTCTCAGCTCCCCCAGCCTCTCTCCAACCCTCCTTCCCTAGTTCATTGCAGTAGTTCAAATGTGCCTGTCAGTGAAAGAGCTACTCCTGCAGCTCTTAGACCTTGTTCTTATTTATTTATTTATTTATTTCATGCTAGATGTGGAACATAAACTTTCATGTCATAGCTTGTCCTTCTGACTGGTGAAAATGATCTGGGCTCACAATACACCTCCTTTAACAGAAAGTGCTCAGCACAGTTAAGATACCTTTCATCTGCTCACCTTCTCTGATGGTTTTTGCAAGGAATTTTCTTACCAAAGCTGGGTTTTCCCAAGCACTCTCACAGTTCTAATGATAATAGTTTTGTGTATACTGTAGAGTGATGCTGAGCTGATCCAGTCATATTTAGTTCACATTAATCACACCCTTTTACTTAAAACAGTATAGCTCTAATCTAAACCAATTTAGCTGGTGAGGTTTATACAGAGAGGTTAATATAGCTCAGAAAAGCATAACCTTTGTCCATAGAAATATCTTAAGAGAATGAGTTTTGTTCATTTATAGAAAGGTGCGTTTTGGATGTAGACATCTGATTGTAAATTCTAAATCAACAGGAAAATAAGCTTGTGCAGACAGAGAAGTTTCATCTGCATATGCGAAGATGTAAAGAGGAAATCATCTCAGTTTAGAGTGAATGCTTGAGAATATAAAGGGAACTAAGGATAGCATCCATAAAATGAAGAGATAAAGAGACTGAGAGGTAAAGCAGAAAAACCCAAAAACTATGCTTGTATTTAAAAATACATTGTCTCCTTCATGCATCATGCTGACTAAAAAAAACAAAAAACCCAAATCTTTCTCTGATTTCTCAGGTTATAGTGAAGACAAATATTCTTTCTTATATTTGGAATTTATGGCTGCAGTACAGCCTCACCATGAACAAATTCCTGAACTATCTGTATCTCTAGGATACCATTTTTAGTTCAGGGAACAGATGAGCAAGATGAAATTATTTATAACATTTGTACCATAAATACTTATGATGCCTGAAAACAATTTATATTAGATCAGCTATCAATTTGTAATTAATTAGAATTTCAGTTAGGTATTATTACAGTAGTGTTCAAATTCAGCTCAAAGAGCCAAAGTGTTCAAGATAAGATCTGTTTTCAATGGACTGTCATACAGTGTTAGTCCAGTATTATTTGCAATGATCCTGATTATCTCAGAAATTTGCTTTAAAGTCATACACCTCAGACCATAGAACCCTAATGTGGCCAACAGGGAGAGAACCGGAAAGGCCACTGTGCCCCAGTAACTAAGCCCCTGAAAGAGAAAGAACTGGAGGAAATTACACCTACTCTAGCTGCAAGGAAAGGCAAAAAATTCCTGGTATCCTTACCTGTTTGAGTTATTCAAGAAAGCTATATCAATCAGACATCTGTAAATGAAAATTCACCTTAGATATATATTATCTTGTGTGCTTGTCTGCTGTCATAGACAGTCTGTGCTGATTCAGAATAAGGCAGAGCTGAGCACTTGTGCTTTTAGAAGAAATAAATCTTTTCTGACCAACCAAAGCCCTGAAATATGGGTTTTGATATTACTGCATGTTTAAATGCAGAATTTGTAGTAATTTAAGAGAACTCCTTTATGGATCGTGCAGATGTAACGCTCAAAACAAGTCATCTACTACTGCGTTCTTCTCTGCATCCCTGCTGGAATTTAAGAGGCAGTCCACACACTTTGCTCAGCAAATGGTTGTTTCCACTTGAAACCTCCAAGCAGGTGAATTAAAACATTTCCCCCAGTGGGGAACTAATGTGCCTGAAGGACCTTTCCCAGCTTTCCCCAGGACTCCACCACTCTTTCTTCATCCCAGGACTCCATTTCAGCCTTCTGGAGCCAACAAACACTGACCAGTCATGCCACACCAGGGCTGATCTCCAACTCTGCAGCCATGTCCTGCCCCAGCCATGCGTCCCACTGAGACACTTGTGGGCCATGTCCCAACCCAGCTTCAGTCTGTGCCCAGGGAGGTGATAGATGCTAAATGCTGGGTGCTGGTGCTGCCACCTCTGCCCCTTCTACTGCCCTGCTCCTGGCTGGAACAGGCTCCCCAGAAAAGTAGTCACAGCACCAAGCCTGACAGAGTTCAAGAATCGTTTTGGACAATACTCTCAGGAACATGGTGTGACTCCTGGGGGTGTTCCTGTGCAAGGCCGGGAGTTGGACTCAATGATCCTTTTGGGTCCCTTCCAATTTGGCATATTTGTGATTCTGAAATTTTCATAGTATGATGCACATCAAAAAATACCTTGTGTTGTGGTGGTTGTGTGCCTTCTCTGAGCACTCTGTTGAATTTCTCACACAGTGCTGATCAGAAAGTTTTACAAGCAATTGGTTGCATTACAGCTGGTTGGTAGAGGTGGTGTTCACCACTGGGACTAAATGATACTCAGTTTGGTAAATAACAATCCTTTGCTTTACAAACGAAAATCTGGATTTTTGCACATAAGATGTATTTATTAACTCAGTGCGGTGAGAGTGAAGAGTCCTGTGAATGTCCACAGATTTGCAAATTGTTAGTAAATTTGTAAGTTAGTAAAATTGAATCTGATTGGTTTCTAATGAGTTTAACTCAAGGGAAAACTAAGTGGCTTGAATGTGGTGCTTCATGACTTTGAGTACTAAGAACTTATGCAGCTGGATTCAGTATAAAAATAGTATGAATCCATTTTACACTGCATGTAGAAGTTTTTGCACAACTTTATGCAAAATAACTTTTTATTATACTACAGTTCTGTGCAGTTTACTCTGTAATAGTGCTTTCAGGTAAGAGCTTAAAATTGGAGGTCATGTTTTCTCCTCATGAATATTAAATATCTCTCGATTATTTTCATAACCATACAGATTCATAGCATGCCCTTGAGCAGAACTATCTTTCCACCAGGTCTGGGTAGTTCTGCATGCCTGCGCAATAAAATGAGTGTCTATAAGTTGAGACAAAGCTTTGAAAACAGTCAAATTAGAGACATGATATAAATGTACAAGAGTAAATTTGAAGAGTGGAATATCCACTGCAAAAACACTTGCAGAGGATAAATCTCTTGGATTCTGTGAATCCTCTCTTCTCGCTATTGTTATGCAGTGGAGTCCTGTATCCTTGGACACATCCCTGCTCACGAACAGGTTACGGAACCATATCTCATAATTCCTATCTTCTCCTCTTACATTTCCAGTAAAGATTATCTGTGCTTCTGTGGTTACATTTTAGTGAATCCCAGGGTTAAATACAGGGATTGTATTGGGATATTCTCCCACTCCTTGCTCTGCAAAGAGTTTCATTTCATTCTGGGGTTCCTTTCCACAGAAGCTGCGCTAACAGGGAGCCCTATTCAGGCTGAACTCCTGCCTTTATAAGCAAGTACTCTAGAGATAACACTAGAGAAGGAAAATGTGCTCCTCTTCTTCTATACTACAGGTATTCACAAAAAGGAGGGGTGTGACCCCTGCTGCACCTCTTGTTCTTTAACCTATGTTTTCTGTAGTCACTCTTACTCTTCTTCTTGTCATAATGCAGTTAAAGGAGAGGGACGTGAGCCACAAGAATTGGGTCTGGACTGGACTGGCCCTAGAGCCATGATCTGAGGAGTTCTGAAGATACTTTTAAACTTAAATAAAAAGACTTTTCTGTCTCTTTATGCTCTTTAGTGAACAGGATAGAAGGGGAAAATGAATAATTATTTTCAGTGTAGCAGAAAGAAAAAAAACATTCTTTGCAGAATGATTTTCTTTATAAATTCTGTAGAGAACTATACTATACTGTTTGCCACTGGAATAGACTGGCTGCAGTCTGCATCTGAGATACATTCACAAATACTGTATTTAAGGGTATTTGTAAATGTATTTTAGATGTTGTCATGGTTTTGCCTGGGATAGTGTTAATTTTCTTTCTAGTAGCTTGAACAGTGCTGTGTTTTGGATTTAGGATAATAATGTTGATAACACATGTTTTAGTCACTGCTGAGCAGTGCTGTTGTTACCTCAACCCATGAGTTTTCCTCCTTTTACCCTTCTGATCCTCTCTCCCATCCCACCTGCAGGGAGTGAGTGAGTGGCCGTGTGGTGCTTAACCCCGTGTGGGGTTAAACCACCACAGATGTACTTGTCACTGTTGTCAGGGATGGCATCTTCCTCAGCTCTCTGCATCTCAGCAAATTTTGCAACTCTGACCTAAAAGCACCTTCTATAGTGTATGCATATATTTCTCTTATCCCCCCTTTGCCAGCTGAATCTAATAGTTGCAACACATTAGTATGCATTTTGTTTGTATACAGTCAGCTGCTTATGAACATATAGATACACAGAAAGTATTTGGTAGCTTTTCGACCTTGAGATATGAGCAATTCATCATTGACTAGCCTAAGAATACACATCCTGATATGTTTTATTCATATGCCTATATGTGTGTGTAAATATACACATATATGCAAGTAAATATTCATTTTGTACATATTACACATTATAATGAGTGTGCCTTATCATTTGAAAAATGAAAGCTAGCGGGAAAAATTCCTGCAAGTGACTGCTATTTTCTCCTTTGATACCTTTCCAAATTGGTGTTTCCATCTCATTGTTTTTGTATTTGTTTTTAACTTTATTTAAAAGATTTTAAAATGGGGTATTATTTAACAAAGACGAAAACTTTACCACTTTCTCATGTAAAGCTAATGTGACAATAAAACTGTCAACAAGGAGGCAAGATCTGTCTCACAAAAGTCTTGAAACCTCTAAGTGGAATTTGCATAAAATAGTTCTGGTATTATTATTCACTGTTCTTTCAGTGACAGATATGTCAAGGCCTTAAAACCTAAAAGAACAATTATGCTATTGTATCTCTCGGAGGATTCAAGGGGTGTGTCTTTGGTGAAAAAGTGCTATTAGAGCTTTGAAAAGCAGTAAAAAGACAGCCCAAGGGGCTCTTTAGCTAGTCATTTTAAAAAGAATGCCTGGGCTTTAAGTGTCTTAAAGTACATTTATTCAACTCTTACTTTGTGCTTTAAAAAAACTGCTAATAATTAATGGCTGTAACATTTTTTTAACATTTGCATTAGCTATAAATAAAAACTCTTGATAAGCCTTTATTGATTAACTTAAACTGTGATTCTCTCATGAATGTTTCTGTATTTCTGTCAAGCATATTGCAAAGAATTATATATAAGCTTTTTGGTTAAGCTAATATTGAGGAAATCATTGAACAATTATAGACCAAAACAGGAACTAATCAGTAAATCCATTACTTGAACAAGTAATGTTATGTAGCTTAACATAACATGTCTGACATTAAAAATGAGAGATTGATAAGTAATGTATCATTATAGCTGGATGTGCCATAGAAGACAGAAATCTAAATGCAATTTTATATTAAGCATGTTCATGATTTTAGATTTAGACTTGCTGGATTTGGGGTAAAAATATATGTATTTTGAAGTTCTCACTAGAGAACAAGTTGGAACAAGCCTGTAAAGTACAAAAGCACTAAGCAAAGAAAGAACATGTAAAATAGGTATAAAAAATGGATAGTTTTCAAGAATATGAAGCAAAGAGTCATTAAAAAGAATTTAAATAGGGACAATGAAGATCTGAATTAGCAAACTTTAATTGTTGTCGACACTAGCCAGCTAATAAATGTATTTTAGAGTGAGACCAAAAATAGTATGAAATTAATTTGTTTCATACCCTTCATTGTAGAAAAGTGTAATTATGAACTTGGCAGCCAGGTGCTAGATTGGCCAGAGACCAGGTTAATATACAGTATTTGGTTATAAAATGATTCATTATAAATATGGCAGGTCTATCTCTTTCTTATCAGGATTGTCATATATCAATATAAAGTAAATGAGGAAAAAGTGCTGGCCTTAGCCAGCTATTTTTATTATAAAAGTATATATTACTTTTACATATAGAGTACACTGAGGTGATATTCAGTTTCCACAGTAATAGTCTTTACAGCTACTGGTGATACACTGAAACTCTTAGAGCAGTCTGTTTAAAACAGAGAAAACAGATTAAATTACTACCCTGTAAATTTTACAGAGACAGAATACAGAATACTTGCAGTAAAATTCTTATAAATAGGACCACAAGTCAGTAACTTTATCTTAATATTCTTTAGATATTCTATATGCTAACTATAGAAAATAAAAGCAAAGTAATGCTAGTTATTTGGAAAAATTAAGCGCTAAAATTTTAATGGTGACCACTCAGAGTGTGAGTGGTCAGAAAGTCTGATGAGATGTACATATAAGCTTATGTCCACATATTTTCATTTTTGTCATGCCAATATTTAGGTAAAGTTGCTTTCTGATTCTGGATATTAATCTACTTTTTATGTGATATTCACTTAGTGCTTAAGTACCTATTCTAATTGAATTCAGTAGGAATCTTGTAAGATGCCGTATGCAGTTATGCAGGACTCAGGTTTTGCACTATGCAGTTCACTTTGCATTTACATTGCTGGAAGTTTTTTCATCTTATATGCATGTAGAATCAGGACTTTTCTAATTTTGGTCACATGTTTTCTGTATGTGCGTAAAAGTGTCTTTGTGCACAGATATGAAAGTATAGCTATGCCTCTGTATTAGAACTTAATTTATTGCAACATTCTGATGCTGGCACTTGAGCCAACATGCATTTTATCACACTATTAGGTGATTTAGGATTCTGCAAAAATATATTATGCAAGTGTGGATGGATAGCACTTTATAAACATAAGACTGAACCATGCCTCTTATCTGTCCTTGAATCTTAGGATTGTCATTGACTTTGCATGAAAAATTCTCCTTAGCCTTCCTCAATGTACAATAGTGTTTCTTTTAAAGATTAGGATTTATAAAGCAAAATATAATTGCCAGATTTTAAAATACAGTTAGGCTTTCTTTCCAGCTGCATTCTTTGTTAAAAGCTGCTTAAATTCCCATATATTTAATGATGTCTTTTTAATGACTTTTTCTGATTTAAACCCTTTCTCCATAATTTAATTTTTCTTCTCCCTTTCTTTTTGTCCCCAGTTAATGTAAGAGCTTTCTGACAGGACCATATTTAATTAAGGAAACAGGCCAAATTCTGCCCTCAGTTAAAACCCATTTGGCTTCAAGTTTGATGGGCAATGTGGAGATGGAGACCAAGGTGGCATTTGTCCTGGCTGATAGATTTTGTAAAGCTGTAGGCAATAATCTGGGTCAGAATGGGGCAATGATCAAGCACAAACCTTGCTCTGAAAACCCTCAGTGAGAAAGCAGGAGGGGAAGCACTTGCAGGTTCTCCTGAATGCTTGAGACAAAAGTAGTCTTGCAATCTCCATTCCTACCCCAGCATTTTTACCAGCCTTTGCTGTACTTTTCCTTGTAGGCATTTCATTAGAAGAATGTACTGACAAGGAATTTAAAGAAAAATAGGTCAGTGTCCTTGCTATTTGGCTAAAAAAAGGTAGCAAGGAGGAGACCATTATTAGTTTGACAGAGCAATAGGGAGTCAGCTGTCAAAGCTCGAATTGCTGTCAGAGTGGTGGGGAGGAGGTTCAATAATGGTCAACTTGAATAAATAAGCTCTGAAATGGGGGGAAGGAGCAAAAACGTTGTAATTGGGGGACTGATGGATTCAAGGTGTGGGAAAGATACATCAGGTCAGAATGAAAGGCAAGGCAGATGTTCCTTAGTTGTAGAGGATTGTACAGAGAAGAAGGTAATATAAATATGTGGGAGGCTGGAAAGGAAGAGCTGTAGTGGATGAGGTAGTTGGGGTAAAAGCAGAAGACAATGGCCTGGACAAGTGTTTCAGAGACATGGTCAGAAAGAAACATCTGACTATTGAAGACACAATTCAAGGAGAAAGGGCAGAATTTAGATACAGCCTGCTTATAGGGGAAAAAAATTGAAAAGAAATAAACCAAAGAACCTACTGAGCTGTGAGCCTGATCAAGAGAAAAGGTGATGGGTTTTTTATACACAGTGAATGATGCCAGCGTGAGAGGCACTCACAATAGCATTTCTGAAATGTGACACTGCTAATGGGTTTGCTGCCGTATGACTCAGAGAAGTTGGCCCATTTCTTTTACTGAAAGAAGATGGACTTATCTAGATGACAGAAATAGCTATTGTCCCAGATGTACCATACTTGCTCCCACAGAATTCTTTAGGAATGACTCTTTCAGGCATAGCAGTTCTGTTCTCTAGAAGAAAAGTCTTCCTTTCTCTAAAAGTCCCTAGAAGTCAACACACATCTTTTGAATCGGGTATATGTAAGTACAGAATTTTTCCCTGTCTGTGTCAGTAGGTTTGTTTGCTTAGTAGTCTGCTTACCATTTCATATAACCTCTTGTGTTAGCAAGAGAAGCACATATGGCAGATGCTTCTCTCAGCCCCTCAATACCCAGTTCTCTTAACGAAAGAAAACCTGCAAGAAATATTAATTAATATTCAGATTATTGCTCAGATTACTACACTCGGAAACATTGGCTTGTATCTTGTAGCATCTTGATATGAGTGAGGTATTTATGTTGTGGAGTGTGTATTAAATACTTAAGATGTGTGTCAGATAACTAGTTCTGGAGCTTTGGGGACTGTAACTTACTGTATATCATGAACAACACTAAGTACAAGAGAGTCTTGGCCTGCTGGTCCTTCAGGAGCTGCTGCAACAAATAATAATAGTCAGGGATCAGTCTGTCATTCTAACACATCACTGTTACTCCTGTAGTTCAAAGTGAACTGGAAGGATCATCTTGACAGTAATTGCTAGTCCTGGTCTTTGGTGGTTGATATTACAGTGAATTCAGTAAAAGGTACTATGTCAAGCCCCTACCTGGCAGGGGTCTAATGACTTTGTAAAGAAATGACTGCAGGTGCACTCCAGGTCTTGGTGTCCTTCACCATGTGAACCTTTATTCAAATACATTCATGTACACATACCCCTACTCTGTATGGGACACAACACTTGATCATTTGCGGGAAGAAATATGTGGAAAATCTGAACTCTGTGATATCATCACTCCAAAGAGGGACAGTGGCTAAATAGTAATACTAAAGTGAAGCTGAGAACGTCATGGCACACTAAATATTGTGCTGTGCTTCTCTGTGCAATCTTCTGCTCTGTCCCTCATGGAATAGAGTAGCCTCATATTGCATGTCTTGGACTTGCTATGCCTCTTTTCAGATACTCTTTACAGAATTGGGTGCTGTGACCTGCATGTTTGGTTGATGTGCGAGCTGGAGCTGCTCTCTACCATCCAGCTGAGAACACTTCTCTTACTCCCATCAAAACAAAAGAACAAAACCTGCTTGCCCTGCTTAGCGGATCAACTGTGGATCTAAGATCAAATTATGATGCATTAGCAGTGCCTCAGGAGAACCCTGGAATTAGTATGTCCCAAAAGGAGTTCACAGGGAAGGTGAGGAGTTAAAATGGAATCAGAACAGGCCCCCAAATTTGCTGCCTTCTAATCCAACTGAGTCCTTACCCAAGCAGTTTAGTAGCATATCTTAGCTTGGTGGTATCTTAATTCTTTCTGGGTGTCAGTATTTTCAATAATTCAGATGGTGTCACCTGTCATTAATCTATTCCTCCTCTGACAATCAGGACTCTGACATTGTTTGTGGGTGAGTAACAAGAGATCCAGCACCTGAAAAGTTTCATTGTGTTCCCTGATGTTTCATATCCGAAGAAGGGCTTGCATGCCTGAAAGCTCATCTGTTCTTTTCTAACTACATCAATTGGTTTAACAAATGCTATTACCTTCCTGTACTAATCTTGCCTCGAGTCCTTTGCTCATTGCACTGTGCTTTTTCCTCGATTACCCTTAAATGCAACTCCTTCCTGTTCAGTGTTATACTTTTTTGTTTTCCTATTTTTCCTTCTATCATCCCTTTTCATATATTTATTTTCCATATCTGTTGCCCAGTTTCATTTTAAAAGCCAGAACATAAAATACAAGTTTAAAAATTACACCTTTCGACTATGCTGGTTATACTGTCTCAGCCTGAGTCACCTTTCCCACCTATAAGGTTTTGTCTTTTTTGATCCATTAATCTTCTCCTTTGAAGGCTTCAGCACTCTCCTTATAGCAGCCTGTTTCAATGGAAAACAGAATTGCAGGACAGACTTTAGAGAAAATCTAGTTAGAGCAAGATTTGTCTTGACAAAAATGACAGTCTAAAGAAGTTTGTTCTGACAGTATTTTCATCTCACAATTTGGAGGAAAAAGTACCTTGAAAATTTCCAGAGGAGAACAAAAATCATTCAGGAAGGTAAATATTGAAGTATATTTTACTTTTTTTTTTTTAATCTGAGTTATTGAGACAACGTTCTATTACTAATCTAGGAATCCAAAGAAATTACCCAGTCCACAATCACTTGTCTATTATTATGTTCCAATGCACTATGCAAATACTTAAGTAAAGAATGTTTCATGTGGACTGAAGATAGGAGTGTGCAACAATTTTTATAGCTGGAGACCATTCTGTAATTATCAACATAAAAATTAGGAGTTTACATTTGAAATTACAAAAAACCATATTCCAGGAATCTAAACATTCTCTTTTGAAAAGTAATGTAATTTGTCCCCCTTATATTCTTTTAATGCCTGATATGTTAGATCTTATTTTATTGTATTGAGAGCTTTTTATATGAATAGTTTTTTAAAGAATACGACTAGGAATTCTTAATTCTGCAATTCATCTATTCTCTGATCCTACTACTGTTATATTGCTTCAATTGCAATGTTTCCTGTAAAACAAATATATTCTGTAATTTTGTGACTTTTCCAGAGCCTAAAGATTCTGTCTTTTCTCTCCTGAGCTTCTGGGACAAATAAAGTGGGAGATAACATTTTATTATTTTTTTTTTTGAAGTTTGGAAGTTCTCTCTGTTTCTTGCTGGTAGTATTTGTAAGTCTATGACTTGCTATATGGCTTTGGAGAGAGTGCAATAGGTTGTAGCTTGCTCCAGCCATTCTGTCAACCTTCAGCATTGATTTTGAGGAATTTTCTTCCCATTTTTTAGCTGACGGTGCATCCTGCCTATTTCCTGAAATGTTAGTGTTTTGAAGAACTTGTTGGCAATGCATCAACTTATATAGCCACTAGAAGTCTTGTTTTCCCTACCTGCCTTGTTGCAGCAATATCTGTTATTCAAAAATTAGGAAGACAGAGAATCAAGAGGAGGAGCTTACCAGGAGAGCTTTGAGGACAGTCTCTGCAGGTCAGCTTTAGGCGTGTTATTTTGGTAAGGTCTTAATTTCTGTAGGGAAAAATCAGTTAAGAATTAGAATAGGGTAGGACAAGTTATTTTGTTAGCATTTTTGATGCAGTCACTGAAGAATGACAGCTTTCTGAGAAGACTGGAGGCAGAAAGAACATTTATTACTGTCTTTCTGGTGAGGAATGAAGACAAGGAAAAGAAAGAATTTGAATTTACATATAAAGATATAAAAAAATGGCAAAAAGAGTGAGTTTTCATTGTAACACACATTTCATTTTCCTATTTTCTCCTCATACCCTTTGTCTTGCATTATTTTTTGAAGAACGAATGATGAGGGTTTAGAGAGTTAACTTTTATCCCTGTCTTTCATCAAAGTTTACACCATGACTAGTAATTCAGGTATAGTTTTACATACAAGTCAACCGCATTTTCAATACACCCTTGAAAAAATTCCTGATTATTCTTTCCTGTCTCAGAATTGTTCTTACCCCCGCCCTGCAAGACATCACAGAGAAGTTAATGTAGAAATGACCTGTTGGTAGATTTCTAAGGATCTGTCAAATCAGGCCCATAATGAAGGCAAATGATAAGTAATACTGCAGCCTATCACTTCCCCATCATACTGGAAATATCTGTCAATAGTGTACTCAAAAAGAGATATTCAAACCAAGTTGTAGCAGTAAACAATACTGCAGCAAAACAGTATTATAAAATTTTGTGTGACCTTTTGAGAAAAGTAATAATTTCATGGGGATTTCTAGGAAAAAGTATCAATTTCATGCAAATTCGGGAGAAAGGTAGATTGAAAGGCTTTACTTGGGAAATATAAAAGCTATAATGACTGTAAAAGATATACAAGCCTAATAATCATGAAAGCAACACTCTTTTGCTAGTGTATATTAATCACCTCATATCATGCTGGCAAAATGTAGAAACATGATGTTTTAACACAAGTATGATGAAATGCAGCTTTACATTAATTTCCAAACAGTTCTAAAAATGGATTCTGAAATCACTGTCTTGTGGAGTTCTCTGGGGGCTCAAATAGTTCTGCCTCCTTATTGTAGCCTAGAAGTATCAAGGTCATCCTGAGTTTAGATGTCTAGCCAATGGGAATAAACAAGTGTGGTTGATTATTTGAACAGATTCTACGAGGCTGAGCCTTCTGTTATCGCTCCTTCTCTTTTTACTCTCAGGTTTATGGGAGCATAGGCAGAGCACACTGTATGAAAGAAGTACATTCAGTCAGTACTGGGAACTGTTTAGTGTTGAATTTGAAATGAACATAAAATGAAAGATGGGAAAAGTCAGAATAAGTTTTTTGATTATTCAAATTTTAAGTTGTTTATTTGAGCTATCTGTTATAATGTAATCAGTGAGAGAGGTGAATAAATGTACCTTGTATCCTTCAAAAGGGCAGAAAGTGTGGAATTTGGATTTTTCCATTTCCAAAATTTCATTCAATCCTTTTCTGTAAGTCTTATCTGCTCCTAGTGGAGAATGCTAATAGCTAGACTGAAACTATCAAAAGATCACAGAGAGCTTAATATAATTTTCACAAGAGAGATAGTGATATATAGAGATAGTGTTCATATGTGGTATGAGCATTTTACCAGCCTTAGCAGTTTAGTAACTGAGATTGACTATGGGGCAGTGGTCAGATTTCAGGTATATTTAGGCAACAGTTTGAGCCCCTTGGTCCAGATTGGGAAAGCTGCAGAGCAGTGTGTCAGCACCAACCTACTGAAATCTATAAAGTCTTATTCATGATGTTTGTCACCTTGCGATGCAATTGCATGAGAATGAATGATGCTGCATGTTATTAGCTTTGCTGAACTAAACCCAAAAACCTGTAGATTTATTTACAATTGAAGTACTAGAATTACTGAAAGAAGAATGTTTCCTATATCTGGTATGGTGTTTCTCTTCCTTTGAAATTTGCTGTTAAAGTTCCCTCATCTACATTTGCTGATTATTAATCTCTCTAACTTTGCTTGAATTGGATTATAAATTGCCTAAAGTAGCCACAAACTTAGAGAATCCTTATGGTTTTCTAACAGTTTCTCTGCAGAGTCACAAAAAAAAAAAAAAAAAAAAAAAGGTGTTACAGTCAAAATGTGCGACCTCAGCTATCCTCAAAGTGCTTTCAAAAGCACTTCCAGAAGAATGAGGAGATGGACTATAACCTGAGTATAGCGTAGATAGAAATTGTATAGTGCCCCTCATACAGAATGCTTAATAGAAAGATGACTCTTCATAGAGTTGTAACTTTAAAAGGCAATTTTATTGACTTACAGAATACCTGTAAGTCCACTACGAGACCAAACTTTATCTCAGAGAAGTCCACTATAGTTCAGCAAGAGATCAAAGAGTTCCATTAACAGTGTAGTAAGAGGTAAAGTGTATATATATATATATATATATATATATATCTATATATATATCTCCATATATATATCTATATATATCTCTCAAAGGTTTATGTAGCTCTGATGAGACCCCCCGAGGGAACTGGAAAAAACTGAATAGGTGATAAGGAGGGAGGGAGATGGGTGGGCAATTATTGCCAGTGTAGAAGGAGGAGGCAGAACAAATTATTCTAATGGCAGTTTTTAGGAATACGTCTTGAATGCACAAGCTGATAGCAATAATTGAATGCGATAAAATCCTAGACAGTGAACTTTCTTTTAGCACAAACATGTCAAGACAAAAATATCAAGTCATGTAAAGACCCTCCACCCCCTTTCTGACATCATGGTTCAACATTAGTCATGGTTGGCAAACTTACCCAGAACTTACTGAAACAAAATTTAAAAAAAAAAACAACAAAACCCACAATGGGAAAATGGGAAAAACTGTCACCTATTTTTCCACTAGTTGTAGCTGGAAGGACTTCCAGGGGTGCATGTTTTTTGTAACTATTTAATGGAAAAGATAACATTACTAAAGTTCTAAAATCCTGGAAGTAACGGAGAGTGTGGATGAAAAGTTTAGCTGAGGCCATAGACTAGCACCTAAACACCACAAACTAGCATGATAAAACTGTAGAAATAATTTAAAAGTTGTACCTTTTTTCAGCTTTCATGATTGTTGTTAGTGGAAAAACAAACCATTTCAAAATAGAGCACAGAATGTGGTCATTCTTTTGTCTGATGATGAAAGGAAGTAAAGAGTACTGAGAAGTCAAAGAAACTCCCCTTAAGTCACACTGAAATTTTGGCAGTGCTTGAAAACTGCTCCTGCCTTCTTGCTCAAGTCTTGAGAGCCAGACTGCCCTCTCTGCACCCAGCACACTGTGTATCTTCCTCCAGGATCCCAGCAAAAATAGTTCCTAAGCCCAGGGGTGAGGCTGTCTTTGGATTTCAATGTGGAATTGCAGAGCATGATTTTGACCTGGATCCCTATATGTGACAAAACTGTTATAAAAAAAAATACCAGGGAGGGACAGAAAGATAATGAGTATCTTCACATCAAATAACTCCTTTAAAATCTGGAAGTAACAGGTGAGGTCACCAGCCAGGGAGCAAGGACAACCAGGACCTGCTAAGGGTTTTGTAGTCATCAGGGTAATCATGTATAAACTGTTTGATACAGTGAAATTGATGGCTACTGGTCACTGCAGACTTGACATACCAAAACGGTATTCATGGGAAATCAACACCCATCATTGCTACAGGTCGGTGCTGATGAGCTCTGGCAAACAGCAGAGAAAAAGTTGAACACTGTCAACTGCATTCAGCTCAAGGTAGAAGGGAGCAAACTACACCCACAACACAAGAAAAAAAACATGTTTCCATTAAATCTGCTATAGACGATTTTTCAGTGCTCGCAATATTAAACTGCGTGATATTTACTGAATATCAAGGTGCAGGATCTGTACTTTGTTTCTGAGGCTTTAAAAAGGACATTTACAGGAAATAATGCCACTTCAGCCTCCTTCTTCTACCTCTCTGAAAACAAATCCCACTAGCTTTCTTTTTGTATAACTTCATGTACATTGAGTTTTGTTTGTTAGACAGAATTAGATCCTTTGGCAAATGAATCATCTACCATGTCACATTTTTCCTTCCTTAAGACGGTAGAGCCTAAGGCCCTGCATCACATTGTACAGTACACAATTTTTGAGGTTGTTGGAGTTTATAGTTCTCAAATTATTTGATTGAGTCAAATGTAGTCATGAGGTGGAAAAATGGTGCCAGATGACTATGATAAATGCACTTTAAAGAAAAATGCCCCCAGAAAGCTGTACAGATGTATTCAGCTGGATAATATCAGATTTCCATGAAAAGAGTAGCCATTGATATGCTGGAAGAACCATTAATGGAAGAGTAATTAGTGCAAGCTATGTGCATCCTGTGCAAAATCAACTTTCTCTTCTCAGAGATAAGAAAGTATTAGTATTTTAGTAAAGCTTGATGCTTTGCTACTTTTGTTTCAAAATGGACCTTAAATTAAACCCTTTCTCAAATGATAACTGGGGAATGGTGCTTGCTATATATGTCACTTATGAGATGCTGAAATGAAGTTTTGATGTGTAGTGGTGTGGCGTGTTCGCGGACCCCAGACTTGGGCAGGTAGTACTATGGACTGCAGATTCAACTGCTGTTTCTGTCCGAATTTTGCCAAACTTTTAATGAGAAGACATTCTTAGTGTGTAAATTCCATTTTTGCCAGTGGGTAATGCAGGTAATGTGTAAAGGATGACTGAATCAATCATATAGTCTTTATTGTAAACTGTTCAGTATTAGTTATCAAAGCATTTTCTTTAGTTCACTAACCTGCTCAAATAGTAGGATTTGTAGCAACATTACTTGGTAAGAAAGGGTTAAGAAGTGAAAGATAAAGAGCTCCAAGTGTCATTGTTTTAGTACCAGTAATGTTATGTCTCTGCTACAGTGCATAAAGAAAAGAAAAAATGCTGACAAGAAAAAAATATCACACTTTAAAAAACTTTCCTGAGTCTACAGAAGACACTTTTAAATTTGTGCCAGTTACAGTAATTAGTAAACTTGTTCTTAATAGTGTTGTTAAAATGTAATTTTTTCACACTTTCTCTGACTTTGACACTGCTGCTTTTTAAACTTCATTTTGCACTTTGTTCCATTGTTCTTTAATCTGCTGCACTTTGCATTTAGTATCACTGAAATTTCGCACTTACTATGTCAATAACATCTGGCAAAATTGCCACCTATTAAGAGTAAGTGTTCTTTTTTCTCCTGTGAGAAATGTGATGGTGTATTATATTGGTTTCCCTTGAGAGGCTAAGGAGACAATTTTAAAGCAGATAAATGCATTAAAGAAATAACCTGAACTACAAGAGAAGGTTAACGAAAGTCAGAAACTTTTTACGTTTTTCTCACCCTTTTTTTTTTTTTTTTTTTTATTAATTTTATAAAAGCATACTGTACCTGTTGGGAGTTGAAAAAAAATCATTTATTCAATTTTTTAAATTTGGATGTATGTTACACTTCATAATGCTGCTGCAGGACACAATATGTTCTCATAGGCTTTTATCTACAACTATATTTTTCTGCCCATGTTGGATACTTGTCAGTTTAGTGATGTATTGCAGCAAATGTGCTGGTAAGCTGAGCACTGTCAGACCATTGTGAAAACATGGAACTGATTTTCCAGAGATGCTGTAGACAGTAGTAGGCCTGGCTTTGAGTTCTCCATCTCCGTGTTGCATGGAGTAAGCACCAGGTTCCATCTCACAGCAGAAATATTCTACTGAAGGGAGATGGGATGAGTTGGAGTAAAGTCATAACCCTAGTCTCCTCTGGACTAAACAGCCCATATAAAAAAGTTCCTGACCTTTAACATCACCCATAGCCAGAAGATTGACCCACCTTGCCCATACTGTCTTCAATAAAACCTTCCCAAGTTAGGACATACACATGCATGCCTGCTTATAGTCTGGCCTCTAAAGTGCATAGCCTTTTCCCAAACTGTATAAATATCTGGAGTATGCATGTGATACTTACATATATATACATTGCTTGTAAAGGAAACTGAAATTAGAGAAGGAAGTACAGTCTAAGTGACAGACTTTTCCTTTGCCATGGATAAAGTCTGGGTGAAACTGAAACCCCTATGCCATACACATGCTGAAAACTTCAAATAATTGCACACAAGGCAAGGAAGGAAAAAAACTTCACAGAAGCAAATGTAGCATGGTTTACACTGTGGGCTCAATTTTCATAATATAGCCTGCCATGGTATGGCAGGAACGTGAGCTGTGAAGGGCTAAAGGAAATATGGCTTGTTCTAGAGACTGTCAAAGACAAAGGAGATACAGCATGTTCCAGAGCCTGTCAAAGACATGGAAAATCTTTCCACTGACTTTTCCACTGAAGAGCTTTGGGCTGAGTTTGGGCTACAAATGCATACTATATGGTTTGATTGAAAAAAAACAAACAGGAGGAATGGGAACATAATGAACTGAGACACAGGGATGTGGGCTTTTGGTACTTTGGCAGATCGTGGAAGGGTGTTTCATGTCTGCAAAACCTCATGTCAGGACTCAGTGTTGCAAACACAGTGATATCTGGCCTTGAATGAGGGATGTGAATTTTGTACCCAGTTACATGCACAGCTCCAGTTAGCATAATTAAAAATGTGCATATATCGAATCAGAGAGATTAGACTTGAGCATTAGAAGGCCCATCCTCATGGAAAAGCAACTTAACAGTTAGACCAAAGAAACGGACTGTTTTAAAATTGATACACTTGATCTTTTTATCATATTGTTAAGAATAAATAGACAAATTCTTCACCTCTGTACAAATGCATGTATGAGACTTAAAAACATAAATAACTTGAATTTGTATGCTTGAATTTAAAAGAAATTTTACTTTAGTAAAGCAACATAGAGATGAGTTCAATGTCTTACTGACTTTGATATATAAGATTACTATAGAATACATCTCATCTGAAATAATTTGAACTAATAACATTACAGATTTGCTACAGTCTGGCTATAGCACAATGCATCTTTCTATGGTTTTCAATTTGCACATAATATTTGTAATGCCATTTATTAGCTTTTTTCAGTATAAATCTACCCAGGTGATGTGTTGCTGCTTAAACTTTGAATGTATGTCTTGGAGGACATAGAAATAGCAAAATAAAGCATGCTTGAACATTTGCACTCTTTTCTTTCTTCCGTGTATACAATTAGGGTGCAGATATTTGCATCTGAATTGATCCTGTATTATAATATGAAGTTTACATACCACTGGTTACAAATAATGAGGTGGTGAAGAAAAAACAATTGTATTTCTCCTCCCAGATTTTCCCTTTTCTTAAATTTCTCTCCTTCATTCTTTATTGTCTGTAATTTAAAAATCTTTTCCCTGACATGAATGCATTTTCTTCTGACAAAATGTATCTTCTGGTGCTTTTTATTTTAAAATAATTTTATATCAAAAAGTGTTATTCTTAGCAATACATAAGTAAGACTTTAATGAGCACAAACATGGATTAAATGTTTGTGTTGTCCAGTGCTGTCCGGCATATTGCAGGGCTCATTGTTAGCTTTCCTTCTAATACTGTCAGCTTCAATTTCTTAATTTAGAAAAGATTATTTGTTTCCTTATTCAAAAATCCACCAAGAATTTACAGTAGTGATTCATTAGCTTCCAATTGGAGACAGAACTGGAGACTCAAGCAAGCTCTTAAGTGCCTGGATGACTAAACTGCCCCAAATCAGTTATTTTTCTGTTTAAAGACACGTTGTGATAGATTACATGCAGCTAGCTCACGTGAGCCTTGTTCACACTTTGTAATGATTTTCTTGGTAGGTAGTTCCCATGATTTCCTGGGGAAGATTCAGAGAGTAAGTCAAGGTTTGGCAACTTTTCAAAGTTGAGGAGCCAGATGGTATTTTTCTTTCCCAAATTAGAAGTTAAGCGTGCTGTTTGAAACTCAGCAAGAGCTGGGAGATATTGCCTTTCACAGAAACAAGATGCTGCCAATCACCTTACTGGAGGTATCATTTCTCTGCACAAAGACATAGTTTCTCAGCCCCTGTTGAGTGTGGAAGGTGGGGGAGCCTCTGCCTTTCACAGGTGCCCCTCTAAAGATGTGCTCTGTCTCCCAGCTCCTGAGCCTGCGTAAGCCCTGCTGTGTGCCATTAAGAGACTGCCTATGGACCATTCCGGCCAACCAAGCTGAAGGCTGGTGTTCCCTAGAAAAAGAATTTTGTTAATGGAGCAGAGATGCCATAATCTAACCCTAGTCAAGGGAACAGGTTTGGATTGTCACAGTGGTGCCTCCATCTGATAGCTTTTTCTCGGTGTGCTATTTTTGTTGTCCATGTGTTGTGGCTATTTTGAGGGTTGTTTGCTTTTCCTCCAAATTCAGATTTAAATAGGTGTCTAAAAGTCAGGCCTTCAGCCTATAGTGTGTATCTTTAGATAGTTACATTCACAGAAGGTGCTTCAGGGAGAACAAATTTATTGCAGGTAGGCAAGTGCTTTAGCTGCTAGCACTCATTTTCTGGCACCTGAAAGTTGGCAGAGAGGATAGTCTACTTCCCTGTTCTGCTGCAGTCTGTCAGCTGAAAGCTGCTGCATTTTGCATTTTTGAGTCTCTTTTGTGTCACTAGAGGTCACAATGCCTTGTCTGGGAATCACCAAACTTGTGAATATCCACAGAGATGCCTCATAGAGTAAGATCCTTTAAGTTTTCTACTTAGTGAACTAACAGGAGCAAGAAATGCTAGAAAAACGGCACCCTTTATAACCTGTGAAGTTAGAGATCGTCTTGCACTGCTAACCAGCGCCTCCACTCAGTGAAAGGGCAACACAAACGTACTAAAAAGAGAGGAACTTTCTGAAGCAAAGAAACACAGATCAGTAAAGATGATGGGGCTTGTCCTTCACTCCAAACACAGGCTTGGAATTCCTCAGCTGCTTGAATGAGGTGAGTGTAGCCAAGCTGTGGCTCTTGAGAGGAGTCTCTGTAAGTGATCACATGGACCCAGTGACAGAGTCCTCTCAGGCAATTAGTAGGAGCCCTGCTGCCTTATCTGAATTCTCAGTGTCAGGAAGGGCTTTGGAGGAAAACATCAGTGAACTGCTTTGAGAGCTGGCTTCTTGTTATGTAGCAGAGTGGCTTGTTGGTTTCTTGGGCATGAATGTGACATTTCTCATGAATGTGAACTTCATCAGATTCATGTCTGACTAGAGGCTGAGATGAGTTGAAGGACTGTCATCAGAAGTCCAGAATCTCTTGGTTACTACCAACTGACAGCTCATCCCTTACTATATCAGAAAAAGAGTGCAGAAACCTATATTGATGCTTTCTCCATCAACCTACTAACTTAACAGCACTTTTAAACAAAAAGAAATGCAAACCAGCTTGACATTTACCAAGATTGCTCTGAGACAACAAATATGTTGCAAGCCTGACGACAGGTGCATTACCACAAAGAAGGATTTTGTTATGAATGTTCTCATTACAGTGTGTCATGGATAACTAACAGCATACAGTTTGTGCCTTGAGGTTCAGTTTGCTGTTGTTGTATTGTTGTCACATGTTTTTATGCTAATCTTTTAGATTAAATGATAAATATAGAAGTCTTTATTCAATTAACAATGAATTAGTCATTAAGGGATGGTGATTGAAATAAAATGGTGAGAAATATTATCCTCTTAAATATGAAATTACTGCATAAGAGTGGACACGTGCAGTACAGCAAGGGATGGAATAAAGCCGGAAAAGAGCAAAAGCAATACTGAAACATGCCTCAGCTCTCTGTTTGGCAGGTAAATGTTAAGAATTTGCTTAAGTGTTTTTACCCATTCTGCATGATACACATAATGTATATCCAAAGTTCTGCATGCAAATATTCAGACACATTATGTTTGGTATTCACTCTCTCGTTGGTTTTAATTCTTAAAAGTTTGCTGCTGACTATAGACTGTCACTATAGCTTTTATCTGAAGTAAAATAATGCACTGTTTTTGTGGGGTTATTTTTTCTGCTTGTAGTAAATGTCCGAGTTGAGGGATGAATTTTAGTCCTGGACTTTTATTTTAACCTGTATTCTGATCCGGTCTGACTGTAATAATTATTCTTACTTTTATTGTTATTTAAGTGATTTCAATAGAATACTAACAATTAGCTGGAATAATATAGCCTATGTATGACAGTGCCAGCCAGCAAGGAAGAGGAGAACCTGCCTACGGAGCCAAAAGAGCAAACTGCAACCCACCACCCTACTTATTAGACAGCTAGGAACGTCTTCTCTGCCCTTATAGCAGGTAGGCAGATATGAAGTGTGGTAATTACCTGTCCGTTATCAATAATTAATACTTTTCACTTGCATTCTATTCTTTCTGGTTACTCCGCCTTGTTCATCACCACACTTGCTGCATTTCCACAGCTGTCACGTGTTTGTTTTCTTGCACTCATCTTGGGCAGAAAAGCCACAGAAAATTTTGGATTAATTTTTATAATCTGTATGTCTCTACATATATAGAGTATTAAATGTTTGAGAGAAATTGAGATCATGGTCATTATCATGGGGTTGGGTAGGGATGGTTTTCTCTGCCTTACTCTGCCAACAGCATGTCAGGTGCAAGAAAAAAACACTAAGTACTCAGAGCAGAAGTGTAGATTGTTTTGCGAGTGTTTAGGTTATATTGGCATTTTTCTTTTAATAGTCCTCTGACATATCAACTGTCTTAGGCACTGCAGCTTCTTTACACTGCACAGGCATGTACAATCTTACTGTAAATGCCCAGCAGCGCATTTAACTGAGCGTTTTATTTGCCTCATCCTCAGAAGTACATTTGCTGAGGATCTTTACCTTTATCCTGACTATGACAGCAGGACTGGGACTGACAGAGCTTGATTTCTCTATCTTTTCATCACAGACAGAAGCCGTTGAGGAACCTATATGACCAGTGTAACTTAGCATAGCTTGGCAACAGCTCTGCGCTGCAGTCAGACAGCCTGTTCTGGCTGCAGATGGTACCCTGATTTCTCCCTGCTTAAGCATCCCCTCAGCTCACACCCAGGCTTCTGCTGAAAGTTACTGCCCCCCCAGGTCTACTGGTATGAGTCATGGAATGACTTTCTAGTCCAAAGCAGACAAAGTAATGCAGGTTAAGGAAATAGTTTTTACTGAATCAGGTTAGGGAACAGCTAGGTGAGCAGGAAGTGGCAGCTGTGAGGGAACAGATAAGGGGTGACCAGGTTAGGTGGTTTCATCTGCAGTGGTAAGAGGGTGCCTGAGCATCACATAAGTGGTGTCAGTACCCCTGACAGTCTTCTGAGATGGGAAAGGGGAGAGATCTTCTGTGCCCTCCTTTCCTTTCTCCTGAACCAAGTCTAGCTATGACATAGAAGTTTATCAAACTCAGTGCTAAAACTTATTTAATTTTTATTTTAAGGAGCTGAACAGCTCTTACCCTGGTCAGTAAGTGGTTTTTCTAATGTGCTAGTCACAGATCAAATCCAGAGGGTAGGAAAAACTAATTTCTTCCACTAGCTGCCTTTGTTTGAGGTCTGGCTTTATATACTAGGTTAATTGATTAAATCTTCTTTTTCATTTTCCTTCAGCTGGTTAGTATCTAAGGCCTATACTTGTTACAGATATATCACAAAAACTCTTTTTTGAGCAATGATTAGTTCCTATCTCACATGAAAGCTATACATAGCTCTGGTCAGAATTTCAGCAGTAACAGCTTCAGGAAAACAAAATTTTATAGGAAGTGATTGATGTACTGACTAAATAGGTTGCAATCTTCCCCTGCAGTAGGTGGTGCTCACTGCTTAAATAAAATTAAATAGTGACAGTGATGGGCATACCAGTGTTTGGTTGAGTCCTAAAACCAATGATGGACAAATTCTGATGCAAAAAAATAAAAACCTATGTGAGAGCAGAGACTTGTTTCCTAGGGTGTATTCTTTCTATCTAACCTTTCCTTTAGCAGTTTCACTTCTAAGTCCTCTTTCTAAAAAAAAAAACTCCTCTGCATGCTCTCTTATTGCAGGGACACCTGGCATATATCATTGTCCAGTACACTTTAGAAAGGTCTCAGAAAACCAGAAACACTAAATTTTTATATAAACATTCCTGGTTCTGGTGAGAAAAATTGATTGGTAATTTATATAAATGCCAATTTCACCTGTTCAGGTGCTGTTTGTGGAGTCTCAGAGCAAAGTGAAATTGATAAGAATTTGGCCCAAAAGCTTTTGAAAACTCCTATAACAGCCTGTTTGTGTTTTATGCACCAAAACACCTTAAAAAATGTGTTCTTCAGTCCTGCATCACCTGTGTGATGCTGTAGAGATTTAGTATGTTCACAGACCCAACTACCTGAACGTGCCTCTTCTCAGTCCTGATGCAGGTGTCCTGCTTACAGGTTTACCCAGTCCTGCTGCTGCAGGTGTCTGCAGATGCTGGAGTCTGCACCTTGCCCTCTCCAGCTTTCCCCATTTTAGCACCAACTTTCTGGGTTCCTCAGTGAACCTGGGGCTTTCACCAGCAGTGCAAAGGCATTGCAGATAACATGCATGTGCAGTCTCGAGTGGGATGGTGAGAAGACTGTTGCCGTACTAGGTGTTGAACAGAAGTGGTTATTCAAACTAAATTGAGCTCTACATGTTCCTTTGTAATAAAATTTTGGTATTCATCCTGGAATTTTGGACCCAGGCCATCCTTGAATTTTTAGAAAAGTTTGGATGAAGATCTGAATTGTGTGGCTTATTTCTATAGTGGTTTTGAACTGGATGCCAAATTTGTGAGGTCTGCCCTGTCTAAGTACTTGAATATTGGCCTGATGCTTGGATATCATTGCCTTAAAAACTAAAAATAATTTTCTCAGTAGTGAGAACCTCTGTTTTGAGATTTTTTTTTTCAAAACAGCTGGTCTGGTTACCACAGCAGAATAAAAATGGAAATTGCATTAAAGAATGTATGTTAAAAATTTTGTAGTTTGATTTACTATTTGTAGATTTGCAGATCATTATTAATGTTCCACAATAATACTTCACCTGGTTGCAATACATATTCATTCCTTCATATTTCTAAAGCCCTTTGAGAATCTAGAGAAGTACAAAGTGTTATTAGATGAGTTTAAAATTCCAGCTGTTTTTCCTGCAATAGATTTTGCCTAAAGTAAGAATTAATATTAAAGAAAAAATATAACTTTTTCTGAAGCAGATCTTTGCAGACAGTCTGACAAAAGTACGTTTCTCAGCATGCTGTCCATCTCTTTTTCTTGATGATGTTTAATTTTAGTTTGATTTAGTTATTACTTCATTACTTTAAGAATAAAAGTTCACCAAAGCTGACACTTGTCTCACAAGGTAAATCTCCACTCCAGTAAAAATGAAATAAACCTCTCCTTTCCAGTCAGAAGAATATTCTCTTGTAATCTTTTTTTCCATAAATATTTGTATAGTGAGTGCTTAATGATGTCTTCTGTATAGAAATCATGTCTCTCTTGAGAAGTACATTGGTTTAAGAACCTCAGAGGTAGAAAAGTAAAATCCTTAGCTCACTACCTTAAAGCTGGCATTTTCTAGGTGCAGTGTTCTGCATGGCTTGGTTTTGTTTTGTTTGAAACCATAGTATTTCTATTACTATATAACCTGTTGAAATGCAGGCTGTTAGTGTGCTAATGTAAATTGTAAAAAAGAAACTAATTTGTGCTGTTTTCTTAGGCTATAACTGAGATTACTTTTCCTATTTGGGGTAAAAAAAATTACAAGGTAAAGGTCCATGAGTTAAACTGCAACCCTCTGTGTAACAAGGAAAAAAATCCACCTGAAAATGTGTGTAAATTGTGTTCTAAGCTGCAACAATGATCTCTTTCAAAACAATGCTCTCACTGTTTCAGTACTTTAAAGTGACACTGTGATTTTCAAGTATTAATAAGCATCCAGGGGGAGCTAGGGAGTAACAATTTTGCTTTTTCTAATGGTATATAAGGAAATATGAATACAGAGAAAAGTAGTATAAATGTCTAATTCTTATTTTGGGGTTGGGGCTTTTTTTTTACTAGGAACTTTTGATGAGAAACTGGTCAGCCATTCTGAGAGTAGTGGAAAGCCTGTCAAGGTCACTGCCAAGGACAAGAGAGTCAATTAGTATGCAGATCAGAGCCAAGGAGTTCAAAGGTATTGTTCCAATTCAATCACATTAGCCAGGCCAGTAATGAACAAACGGCATGACCTTAATCAGGGAGCCTGAACCACTCATTGAAGGGAAGTCTGTGTGTCTGTGTGTATTTGGGGGGGAGCAGGAGGAGGGGTTAGGATGGCAAAAAGGATGTGGTTTCTTTTGTTGTTGTTGTGGTTTGGCTTGGGCTTTTTTTTTTTTTTTTTTTTTTTTTTAAAGGGACAGCAAGCCCAGTTTGCTTAATTAGCCACCAGTAATGTAAACTTATTTCTGGATCCCTGTGTTCTGAAGTACAGAATTGCTTTTATTTTTGGGTGATAACTGAAACAGGCTCAAATGGACAGGTGGCTTGAATATTTTAATAAAATTCATTCAGTGATATGCTAAAGGGTATGCAGGAGGAGGGAGATAACCTTATGTAAAACACCAAACCAAATTTTGCAATTACAGTTTCTCTCACACTGTTCTAATTTTCTACAAGTCTACGTGCAAGGAAAATTCTGGGTGATTTTTTTCTCTTAGAAATAACGTAAAGTAATCCACACTCTAGTCAATAATGGAAAGAATGCTTATTTAGAGGAAAAAATATTTTTTTAGCCTTTTCAGTCTCACAGATATTGCACTATACATAATTATATTTTAGATATCCAAATCGTTAAATTGTTTGATACACTCAGCACAATGCACACTGCATGTTTCAGTGTGCTTGATTTAGTACAGTCAAAAAGCAGCATTCTCTGTTATATTCACTTTAACAAATGCCCATTTTATTATAAACTTATAAAATATATCTCTCTCACATAGCGAGGACAAAATAATAAAATGACAGGACATATCTGTAGTCATTTATATATTATAATGTCTGCATGTTTCTGCAAAGTGGTTTTTGAATGCATACTTAGGACTCCATTGAAATTTCTACACAAATCAGGACTGTATTCCCTTTTTCATAAGCTAATAATTGAATTTGGTAGCCAAAAATATTACAATAACACTTCAAAAGGTAACATTTTTCTGTGTTCAAATGATGGTAAACACATATTTTCTGTATGTGGAAAATTTGACAAAAACTCTGCAAGAAATCGATATTAACTACTGAAAATGTGAATGATGTTTAAAATACATTCACATGGTTTACCTACAAATTATTGTTTTGTGTTTATTTATACAATAAGTTATAAGTTTCCTGTATCTCTCTGAGTAACATTTGCTCAACAGTTACTTCAACTGGAGCAGATTATCAAAGAAAGCTTCAGGCTTCACTGGGGAGACTGTTTGCAGAAATCACTTCATTTCTCTGTAAATGAATCATGATAGGCAACTAAGATTTTAGGAATCAAGGGGAGCTTGGTTTTGTTGGGTTTTTTTGTTGTTGGGTTTTTTTTTCACTCTTTTCTTCTCTCTTCTTTACTGGGGAGATAGTTCATCATATCTCACTAAAACGGAAGATGCATAACAGAAACGAAACTATTCTGGGCTATGAAGCACCCTAGGGGTTCATGAATGTTGGGGGAGGAACACTGATTATACAATGCAATAACATATTGAGACACTATTTCAGTTTTACACTTGGTATCAAGTAAATACAGGATATCTCACCCATGAAGGGTGATTATCTTTCATGAAGGGAGGAAATGAGTTATTAAGGTCTTTCTCAGGAGCAAAACAAGGATAAGAATCTTTATTAATGTAAGAAACAATTTTTTTCCCCCTACAGTAATATACTTCCTTTTTAGCAAAGATCTGGGGAGTTTTTGTCTTTAAATTGTCTATATCTCAGAATGAAACACATATCAGTTTTAGCTGACACCACTGCAGTGCTTGAGAATATTGTTATAAAACATGTGTTCATTTTTATCTAGATCACAATTAATAATATTTTTAAGCATGTAATGTCTATCTAGTCCCATAAAAGCACTTGTAAAGTATTTGATATTTTATTTGAGGATATTAAAAGATTGTTTAAAAATAAACATACACCAACAGAGCAGAATTTTCACACGATTATTCAGATAGTCAATAGGTCTTCTTTGATCATATTATTATGATGCTTCTACTGGATTTCAGTCTAAGACAGGCGTATTTTTTCCTCTCTCTCTCTCCCTCTGTCTCTGTCTCTCTCTCTCCCCTTCCCCTCCTCACCACCCACCCCCCCACCCCCCCGGCAAACAAGGTCATAGATTTTTTTAAATGAGGACTAGAAGTTCCAAGTACAAGATTAAGTAAGTTCTAACAGTGTTATAAAAGTAAGTGCTTTTTTCTATAATAAAAGGTGTTTAAAAGGTTCGCTACAGCTTTAAACAGAATTACAATTTACTTCTTTCAAGTGTCCAGGCCATAAATTCTTCTCAATTCCCTCTCTCTCTCCTTGTCGGAATTAATGAGATCAGATTTGATCAGGGCAGTGATGTGTTCAGAGCCAAATCACACAACAGCGCGCGTGCGGTAATGGAATTTGCATCTAATGCATACATAAATCAAACATCTTTCTGGACATTTTCATATGCATAATGTCATTTCATCCAGTTCTCTCTGTGCAGAGGGGGAGATTTTTCTCTCTGAGAGAATGACTTTCTTTAATGCTTTCATTTTATTTTCGCTGACTACAATCCCCGAGAATGCGCTCGGTCGGAGAATCTTTCGGGGCGCGGTTGACAGTTCCTTTTCCAAGAGGGGTCCTTCACATTTATCATGCCTCTTCCTCGGGGGCTTTGTTATGCAAATGTGGCTGAAATTGATAATTCCAAAGTGCTTCATTTCGGTTCCTTGGCGGTTGGAGATGGTAGATAAAAAGAAACTGACAAGACACACTGATTGCCCTCAATGCTTGTAACTCTCTTGCTAACAAGGCTCGATATTGTTAAAAATTCCTATTGTTATCAGGGTGGCAGTTCCATTATGCAGGCCTTGCAAATTTCTCATTTGAATATTAACCCTTTAATCACCCTGCTCTGCTCCCCTCCCCCTAGCCCCAAACCAGTTGCCCTCGGGTGGGTCAGAACGCAAACCGGGAAATTCTTGCCCTATTATTAGTGCAAACTATGTGTGTGTATGTTTTGTTCTGTTTTGGGTTTTTGTTGTTTCTTTCTTTCTTTTTTTGATTAAAAAAAAACCAAACAAACAAAACAACCCTATGTCTATCTTTCATTTTTTCAATGAGAATTTTTAACCATATAAAAAAAAAAGAAAGCTTTAACAAAACAGGTCTATCAGACACAGACAGAACTGGGTTGTTTCAAGTTAGGTTTGGGAGAATATTTACATCAAAATATCTGTTCACAGAAGTCAAATTCAGTAGCTCCTGGAGAGTGGAGAAGTTTCATTATTTTTAACTTGTATATACTTGCACTTTATGTTCTAACTTAGGTAGGCCTCAGGGAGGGGATAGTGTGTCTTTATATACCAGAGATACATGAGATTTTTAGCTGCCGGTCCTACTGGCTGCAACATTCCTGTCTCAGGCTAGCCAGCAACAAACTTCCAGCCTATAGACAGGTGGCTAAAATAAAGGAGTAGCAAAAAAGGGAACTTGAGAACCAGGATTTCTGGAGCTGTGGGGTTTTTTTAACCTTAAAGGACACATAACTTTAACTTTACTTTCACAGTTAGGCTCTTATTATTGACAGATTTTGCTTACCTACTTTTAAAATACTGTTAATAAATGGAAAGGGAAGGACTGATTCAGGGACCTGATGCTGCAGTCACTGTGATTCACAGAAGTTTTGCTGGTATCTTCACCAACAACTGCATCAAATGCTAGAAATGACATACAGTTGGGCAATGTCAAGTTCAAACTAAGGATTAGGTCACTCAGCAAGAGTGTGACTGGTTGTTAACTGATGTTCTCATTGACTGATGAAATTGTGAGGGCTGGAATTTCAAATATCCCTCTAATATTCCCCTGTTTGTGTGCCCATAGAAGGTGATTTCTTTCCCACCAACTGCATGCCTTCAGGCTCACACTACAATTATAGGTTAATTTTAGTTTGTCATTTTTCTGGGAATACCTGACATGGCTCCAGTTAAAGTAAATCTTGGTGTGACAAAGGTAAGTACTGCAGATGTTGGATGGAAGTGGAGAAAGGAAGAATTGGCACTGTAAAAATGAAACATAGTTCATTGCTAACACCAGGCAGCTGCAAAAATATAATATTCCTCTACAGTTACAAAGAAGATGCATCTCAACCATCTCAAGTCAAAGGAACGTCAAAGTTTTCCACTTTCCTAGCTCTGAAGCTTTGCAGAGATGTGTCTGCCAAATTACAGTAAATAAAAAAGACACTTGCGCAACAGTAACCAAGGACTTCCCTCCCCCCATAACAACAACAAAAAAGAATAAGAAAGCCCTCTCATGTTATTGTAGGAACTCTTGGGAAGCTCATATTTCTTTCTTTCATTTGTAGGTGTGATGGCAGATTAAATCCATGACAGGAAACAGTGATAATGCTCACTGTAGAGCCGTGTGAGTTACAGCATCTAAATTTCCCATGTCGGTGCTTTTTCTTTCAATTATCTGAAAACACCCTGTTAATTTTTAATGTGTTCATACCCTCATTCTGTTACCAAAACTACTACCTTTCCCCCCCTTCCTACTTCAGAAATAGATTTCACTAAACCTGGCTGCTGTAAACTCATTATATGATTCTATCATTTATTCTGTCCATTAGAGTAACCAGTGTTAGTGCTTTTCCCCCTACTTGAGTCTGTCAAGTGCTGTTATTTATGCTCAATGGTATTAATATCTCTGGTTGTATTATGTTTAGGCACTCAAAATCTCTAATACAATCTAAGCTTGGCAATAGTGACTGCATCAGCTATCAATAATCAAAAAGTCTCATGCAAGTTGTATGTATTAATAAGAGTCAATAATTACATAAATATAATTAGCATCTTCTGCTTGCTATAAAGAATGATCAGTAGTGCTGATGGCTTTAAAAAAGTCCTCCTTTTCAAAATCAAACAGCGTGCCCATATTATGAACATGAGAATTAAAAATCGGACAGTATGATTTTGAATGTTTCTTTTTTTTGTTACCCTTGGCAATGACTCTGCTGTAACCTGGCTATACAAGGTTACCCACTGTCTTTAGGTGGAAGAGAGCTTAAAAGTTGATTTTTCTTTCACTGCCTGATTTTGGTGATTAATTTAACTAACAAAAGGATTTTCTGTTTTTCTGTAACAAGAAAACCTCTTAGGTAATTTGTGACCATAGAATTAGAGCAATACAGCTAAACTAATATATATGCAATGTTTCATTATGCGTAAGAGCAGGCACTCTTTACTTTGCAGCCCAAAACACACAAAGCACCCATTAGAATGAAGAGGCCTGTGATGTCTCTTCATGTGCAGAGTGTAAAGGTACATGAATGTCCTTGCTTGTTGGCATTTAATTTACCAGTTGCCTCTGTAGTGGAGCCTTGGCAGATTCAGCTTGAATCTGAAAGACAGGCTGTCATACTGAGAGTCTGCTGCCTACTGCTGAAATTGAGAGGCTTGGCAGATATGCAAACAGTAACTGGGTTTGAGTTGTTTTGATTACAAGTTAAACAGAAAGTCATTGGCAGGGCCAATATAAATCTGCTGAGGTTTTTTGGCAAAATCTGTGGAGGTATTTCTATAGATTCTGCAGAATTCTGTAGCACCTTGATTTCACATCAAAGAGTGTCCACCTCTGAACCCATTCTGCGGATAAATGTGTCAGAAACGTGAGTGAACATGTTTAAGCTGCTGAGAGCTTCCAGATTCGGAAATATAAAGCACATTAACGACATGCTGTACCACACCACCTTTGTACAGTTTTTAAATTCTGAAAGCAAATGTTCTATTAAAGTTCAGGTAGATTTTTTTGAGAAATAAAATAAGGGAAGTTATAAACAGCTGAAACAGAAAGGGAAAATAGATTTTAATGAAAGTTTCAGGTGAATAGTTGGGGGAAAAAAAAAAAAGAGACCATGTACAGTACAGTACAGACCATGTCTGTACTCAGCTATGTTGGTTGAAATGCAGAGATATTTCACCAACTTGTTTTTTATGAAATTAATCAAGATTTTCTGAAGTTGCTTCCTTGGTGGCATGCACTGCTTTAAAAGTGGTTTGGGTTAGTACAATTCAGTCTACAACTGGCTTTTTTTCTCCCCATGTTCAATATCTTTGCCTCAAACATTGTATACATCCAGACCTGCTAAAATCCAGATGCTCATCCCGAATTTATTTCCTTACAGAGTTCATTTGTCTTGCTGCCTAATCTGCAATGCTGAGTTGATAAAAGTAATTCAAACTGATACTATATAAGTAAAAAAAAAAAAAAGGAGGTTGTAAACTTTAATTTATAAGCACTTTTACAATGCAAACCCTGCTCAATTCCAACTTAGTATTTTGAATGCTGATACATCCTTTATTAAAATTGCCTTGCAATTTTAAGGCAAAACCATGTTAATTTTGGAGAGAGGGAAAAGAATACATATAATTGTTGCTCCTATTGTTTTTGTCTGACTGGCTGTAGACAGATTTCTGCAAGGCTGGCTTGCAACAATACACTGATTTGCAGAGGCAAGAATATCTCCACAATTCAAAGGGCTAAGACACCTTTATTTGAAAACTGAGAATCTGCAAAATGTGGCAAAGTTCTTGGAAAGAAACCAAATGTATGAAATCTTTTTTTCATCTTTTTATTTTTTTTTTCCACTTGTATCTGCTACTTTGCCTATTAAAGCTTTCTAGGTAGAAAAAAACCCACCTTTGAATTTGCACAAATTATTGTATACCTCATGCTAAATTTTACAGGAACCTAATATTGACAAATTGATTAGAATGCAAACATTGTTATCTAAATGCTCTTTATTTCCAGATCCGGCAAACTGAAAAAGCACATTGTTTTCCTGAGAGAAGTAAAGGTTAGTTTTCTTTGGAAATTACTCCACTGATTTTCTCTTTCTCATACTGAATGTCCCTTTCCATTGAGCAAACAGAATAAAGGAGTTTATATGAATGGACCATATTTCATTCTGGTTAATGGATAACAATAGCAGTTTAGGAATTTCATTTTCAGATACAGGTTGAAAAGACACACTGACTTTCTGCCTCTTTTTGCTGCCTTTCACTGTTCCATACACTTGTCTTTAAAAAAAGTGAATTTAGGAAGATTTAAACAGCATGCTCACCCAATACTGCAACCTGATGCAAATTTTTAGAGAATGCTTACAAATGTCAAATCTCTCTGAAAGTGATATACTTTATTACTGTTCTTTCTTATAATACAAACATTTCAGTGCAGCTCAGATTTTTTTTTTTTTTTTCAAAATACACAGGATTTTGATATATGGACAACAGGAGAATATGTATTTTAGATATAATGCCATAAGTGCTTAAAAGTTATTTCTGAGCTGATTTAACATGGAAAATCTCCAGGTAGATTAATTTTATAGGCTGCTTTTATAGGTGTAACATTTCAAGATGAGAAAGCCGTGCTTCTGAAATTTAGTTTCGGCAGATTTCATTGGCACCTCCGTCTCCATCTTTTATTAACTTAAAGCTGAAATTTAATATCTTTTTTTTATTATTATTTTTTAATTTTTTTTCCCCTGATTTTTATGTAGTTCCTTACTAAAATTGTTGGGGCTGTATTTTTTTTCTCAGGTTCTGTTGTGTCTATTGCTGTCTAACTAGTTATATGCCAAAGTAAAAATCAAAATCACTACAAAAAAAGTACTTCAATAACTATGCTTAGAAATTGCAAGATGCAGAAGATTTTTACTAAGATAGGCAGCTATAGAAGGTTAAGCAGGTGCCCCCCAAAACCCTCTTTCCAAATGGCTGAGTTAATTCACAATGGTAAGAGCAAGCTGCCCTAAAACCAGTTGCTGTATTGTGGTAAAGGCAAAGCTTGAAACTGCAGTCCTTGCACACACAAAACTTCCGACAGAAACAGGACTTTTTAAAGAAACGACTATTTGTAACATTGCCAACTGGGGCTGTGTTGCAGTAAAAGGAGAATGTGGGCTATACCGAAGCATGTTCATAATGTTTCTGGAGGACTCTTAATGTGGATTCAACACACACTTCATAGATGTGTACAGCGAATGTCTGTGAACAATAGTACGCATTTGTGTATCATGTACGTTTTTGTATTTCTGAAACATAGTCCAGAATGCATGAAAAGTGGTATTTATGAATGTGTTAAGAATGCTTGATAAACCTCAATAATTCAGCCATTTGGTTGGTTCTTGTTGTTATTTGTTTCTTTTAACGTACCACAGAGGTAGTCAGTATTCTGGCCTGATGGCCTGCAATATTGCTAAAAAAGAGGAATGGGTTTTTAGATTTCAGGAGTGCAGGTTAAGAGAAAGAAAAAGGAAGCATTTAAATCAGAAAATGTGTGTGTGTGGGTGTGTGTCTTTGTGAGCCTCTGTGTGTGTGTGTGCATGTTTGGAAATTCACAAACTAACACTTTCAGGCTACGATCTCAGTTTTTATGACTGAATTACATACCTTAAAATATCGGTCTCACTAATATAAATGCTGAAAAACTCTCAACGATTGTGGTGCCTACTGTAATAAAATTCTCTGTGAGAGAATGACAGAGATACAAAACACTAAAGAATGATGATTTCCTTGCTACCAATACAATTGCATAAATTAGATGTGCATAAGTTCCCAGTGATTTATAGCAGTTGAAACTTACAAAAAATGATTACATTTGATGTTACTTTAGTAAATACAAAAAAGCTGATGCTTTCTCACAGGATGGTTAAAAGAAGCAGGAGCTAAATTCAGATTAGAACAACTGTCTTATAGTGATCTTTGTATACCTTTTATATAATTTTTTTTTCTACAGATTTTCCTTGAAGATATATTTCAGTAGTCAAACTTGCAGATAATATTTGTTAATCTGGAAAAAAAATCCTTTTAGTTTTTCTCCTTGTGCCCTCGTTACTGGTAGCCTATTAGTGGAAGTGGCATTTTATTGATTAGACATTTAATAACAATATTCTTCTATATTTGCTCAAATATTTAACTGTTTGCATAGTAACTGGTGTAAAGGTCCCTAAGAATGGTACAACTGAAATGGGAGAATGAAGAAATGTATTGCCTATGACAAGAAGAAGTAATTGCTTTTCCTCAAAGGATCAGATGTGATATAGTTGTTTGAAAAACAATCTAAACAACATTTTGTTCACCATTGATTTTAAAAGCATTAAAATTAGTTTTTATGCAGCTATACTCATTAAGCTTTTATGTATACTGTGTAGGATGAATAGTTAAGAAGCAATAAAGCATTCTGCAGTAAAATATACTTTGCCAGTTGTCAGAAGAAATAAAATGCATAGATTTGGAATGTTTGTTTCCTGTAGAATATTGTGATATTTGCCATGTTAATTACAATCCAAATAAAGCTATTTTATTTATGTATTTTAAATAGCCTTGTAGCTGTAGATGACTAATACAACTGTTATTGAAAATGTTGTGTTTGGAAGTTGTGTGTTCATACTGACGAGAAACAAGCGTCAGCTAAATGTATCCCCAAAATTCTTGCATTTTAAAACCAAATCTCCTCTCAGGAATTAGTGTTCCAAAATCTAACTGTAAATTTTAACCTCAATAAGCCAAATGAAAGTCCCATTCTGTGCGATCTTCTGTACTCCCTTTAGTTTCTTATGTTAAAATCTGCATTCATACACAAAGTAGTTCCCCTAATTTCAGTGAAGTAGCTAACAAGTTATTAAAAAAGAAATAGTCTGAAATACAGCAACAGTCTAGTGCCCAAGGAAAGGAAACTTATTTGGTTATTACTCGCAAGAGCATAACATTTTATTTTGTTTCTCAAAAATGAAGAGAGGAATATGTGTACAGTACAACAACATGCCATCAGAGAGAATAATGCATATAGAAATGAATTCCTGTTATTGTGTTCAGGTGTGTTTGTGAATAAAAAATGGAATTTTGAAAAGTCAATTAAAATGCATTTAAATTCTGTAACACCGGAATTCTTTAATGTGAAAAATTTTGTTAGACAGTTTGTCAGTATCGCTGTAAGCACTGTGCTGTGATCATAACTGGTTTCCTCCACCTGTGACTGTTAGATGGCTCAGAAATGCATTACAGCTTCCTGTTCCAAATGAGGAGACCACTCTTCGAAACATGGAAGTACTTATAAATTAAATATCCTTTAATTAACTATCATTGTCTAGCATTAATCTTTATAGCTCTGTTCTCTATGGAAATAAAAGTGGATATTCAATTTGTTTTGATTATGTATGAATTTTTACAGAAGCATTATTTCTATATTGCTGTGTTCTTCAAGATAGCAGCATATTTGTGTCGGCATAAACTGTTAAGAAAAAGGTTCCTCATTAATGTGAAATAAGAGTGACCCATTTCTGTTATATATAAATAGACTGACATTTAGAATGGTTAATCATTATTTTTAAGAATAAACATTAATTCATATATAGTTGGTGTAACCTTCCTGTTCAGTCTGAAATCTCAGTTATTTTCAGCGTTAACTGTGAAGTGAAATAGGAAGTGTTTCTATTGTTAAATAGGTATTATCTTTGGTACCCGCTGATTTCAAGGATGTTTGGTTGTACAAGTCAAGTTATAATCTTTTATCCTAAACTAGGGTTTGCATAGTGGGTCTGTATGTATGTGCACAAAGAGGATCAGGGACATATACATAAATCCTGCTTTCATAATATCTTGAAAACAAACTCCATTCAACAGGGTATCTTCAGCCTCATACAATTTTACTCATGTTTCCCTACTTCACTTAGGAGAATTTTGTGACAACAAAATTCCACAACAAAATTCAGGAAAGTCCACCAAAGTCTATCTCAGTGCTAGGTCATAGTGCCAGGGTGCATTCCCCTTCATTAGCCTCTTGCAGCACTCATCAACAGGTCCTTGGCTTTTGGCAAACAGAAGTTAACCTACTTTTGGTAAAAATACACCCTCTAGTGCTGAACTACTTATGTCCTCTGTGGTAATTACTGATGAGGGATAAACAATGAGGGAAAGGGTGGTCTTTCCAATTCCTCAGTAGTGAAGTACAATTTATGCTCTGACCTCTAGCAGTGTAATGAGGAAGGCAGGTCTCGTGATGAACGAGGAGGTAGACCATAATCTCTATAATAATGTTCTGCCTGACATGGTCTGTGGATGTTTGTCCTCAGTGCAGTAAACACTGGGTTTTTTTGTAGCTGCGTGGTAAGACTCAGTTTGCCACTATACTATGGCTATGCATGTGCAGGAGATGTCAGAGAGTGTTTAAATAATGTGTAATGGCGTGTTGCTCTTTCATCATGTAGGGAAGTGGCTCTCCCCTGTGACAGTCATTATATGCTCAGTGCTGAACCTTGGAAAACACTTTTAATCCTGTCTGTTGTGCCCACACAGCTAGGCAAATGCATACATTCAGCATAGAAGCATTATCCCAATGTATAGCATGATGCTTAGTGCTAAAGCCTGAACAAAATGTACCGATACAAACCCTGGGAAACATCCACAGCAGAGGCAGAGCCTTGGTCAGATCCATCAGGATAAAGAACTCAGGAGCCTAACAATTCCTCTCACAGCCCAGTCTTCTACTCTGAAAACAAGGTGAAGAGAGAGGAATAAACAAGAGAAGTGAAACAACAGATAAAAGGAAGATCACAGCATAATGTGTCTTTTTATGGAGAAAACAGAGAAACAGCATTCCTCTCATTCTTACACATATAATCTCCACTATGGCTATAGGAAAGGAATAGGGGCTACAGAGACAGAATGCTTTTGAATGGCCATCCTGCCATCCCACAATGTATTAAAGGGGTCCCAGACTTCATATACAGTCAACAGAAAGGTACAAGTTTTTAATGCTGTTGTTTTGCATTATAACTCAGAAGCTCTACTGACTATATAGGAATCCTTGAAACTACCAGAAGATGGACAACACTGGAAATACTATCTTATTGGGTAGGCATTCAGCAACTACATTTTCCTGAGAGTCCCTCCCTTTCTTTAACTTAATGGAAGGTAAAAGGCTGGTATGGAGCTGTTGACTGTGCAGTGACTAGGCTGGGAGTGTCACAGCCAAAGGGCAAAAGTGTGCTCTCCCACAGGTGTGGGAAGAACTGCAAGAATTATTTTCAGAAGCTGCAGAGACCAAATCTAAAATTTCACCTGCATATATCAGGCTATAGAGCTTCTTTGGATTAACTGTTGCTTCAAATCTAACATCTGTGGTTGGATAAATACCACCTTTTTCAACTATCCAGTAACACATTTACTAGTTGTAGGGAGGGAGAATCCACCCTAAACTTCACTGAGCAGTTTCAATATTGTTAACACTGAGCATCTGATTTACAATTTTATTCTTTAGCTGTTGATTTTTTTTTTAAATTTTATTTTATTTTCCTCCTAGAAAAATATTCCCTGAGTAGCAAGTTCTTATATATCTCTAGAAATGTGTCTAAACCATGATCAAGTTATCCTTTGCATTTCCCCAATCTAAATAAATAGAGTTATTTATGTCTTTTAATCCTGTTCTCCAATTCCATCTGAAGTCTTTCCTGCTCCAAAATCTTTCCAACTCTTGTAAGACTGGTCCTATTACTATTAAAAACACATGTAACTTTTCTACTTCTACCCTGTATTCCCTTGTTTATTCATCTAAGGAACAAGCTAGCTCTTTTAAATACAATGTCACACATTAAGCTCCTGAGCAGCAGATGAATGGGATTAATGGATCCAGGAGTGAATTTTCAAAAATTTTCACCAGACTGAATGCTATTATGAAAGCCTTTAATGAGAATGAATCTGTGCAAATATCACTGATGGCAGCTCTTCAGCATTTGTTTTACAGTAGAGATGGTTGCACATAAAATGTCTTTTGGCAAGGGACTTAAGGATTCTACTGAGAGCAATACAACATCTAAAGTTTGGTACTCTATTCTTTGGGAGATCATATTGTTTACTACTTGAGTAGGAAAACCTGCCCTTGCTCTGGAAAGCATTATTTTGTTAACAGTCATTTTCAATCTTTCTGAACTTGCCAGTAAAATATATTTCAATGGGCTTGTTCAGTGTGGTATGAACACAGATATGAACAAGAAGATAGTTTAGTATGGCTAGAAAAAAAGTGTAGAAAGAGAAGTTGAAAGTTCCCCTGAAAATATTCTGATCTGAAACTCAAAATCTCAATTATTTGCCGTAATTTCTTCTCTAAATTATAACCAACTGACTGTATTAAAGATGCTACTTCCCAGTGTAAGTGAAACTCTCTGAGGAGTAGTGATAACTCAGTAAAAGTGTGTGGAGGAGGGGGTGAAAGGAGTACAGTCAAGAGGATGTGGTGAGAGGAAATGATGAAAGGCCATATTAACATGGCAGGAAACAGCAGAACATGCGGCAAACACACTGAGGGCTGCATGCATTTTATATGTCAAATTACCTCCAAAGAGGTTTTTTAGAATTTAAAGCATAGTAAGAAAGTATATTGGAAAGCTCACAGGACCTAATTATGTGGGACAAATTAGTCTGCAAGACCTTCATAATCTGTCTAAAGATGTGGGTGTAGTAGTAAGTTAACGAGCAGGTTATTATGAGTGAGTGTCTGAAACTCCAGTTGTGCCACATGTAAAAGAGCTTATGTGCAATAAACAGAAACCTGCAGGAGGTTTTAATGCATACCTGAAACAGCGTAGTGATGTAAAGGAGATAAGACAAAAGGAAGGAGCTCACAATGGCTCATTTGGGCAAAATGGGTTCAATTGTCTTTGAAGACTGGTATCAAGCATTATAGAGCTATAGTTCAAGAAAGAATAATCAGCAGATTCTATATTGCCATAAAGAAACACATTTTCCATGTCTTAGATGACTCATCTACTACCTCTAAATATCTCAAGCTATTTAAAAGATAACAGTGGAACTAAGATCTATGAGAAGTTAAAACATACAACCCACACAAAATTTTAGCCTTCAGTTGGGAACCAACTGGCAGCAAAAGCGGATGGTTTGTCTTTTGTCAAGAATTTCAGATGAATGGGAATAATGGTATCTGTGAGACAGACTTAGCAGGAACCCTTACAATACAACATGGGTGAGGGGAGATGATAGAAGAGTTGGAAAAAGAAAAGATCAAATCTTAGTGCTTATGCAGGTTATACATTAGGAAATCTGATTCTTACCTCAAGCTGAAAAAGTGTTAATAGCAAACTTTGAATCATGAACCCTTAAGACTATCATCAAGCCAATCATCAGTGTGGAATATTCAGTGTGTTTGAAGTAATCTTTATCTGGAAAGACAGAGAAAGTTGAAAATTTTTGTTCTCATTATGTCTGTCTTTTTCTCCACTCCCTATTTTTACTGTTTCCTTTAGTTCATGTGTTTAGAGATGTGACTGAAATGTGATCCTTCAGTAACTCTAAGAAATTTTTATCTGATGGGTCAAGATGTTTAGCCAGCTTGATCTAAAACAAAAATAGTTTATAATTCAGCCTGATGCACTGTTAGATCTCCAGAAAAAGATCAGACAGCATACTCTTTGAAGAAAAAGTTTCAAAAAATACAGGGACAAATCCCCAGCACAAGTCTCTTTCTGGCTGGAAGCATAGCAGTGAATACAGTCCCTTCTATAATTAAGACAATTTCCTCTTGAACAATAAATTGCAGGTTTGTGTGAAGCAGTTTTGTCCAAAGAAGAGGATATATCTTGAGAGGTGGACTGTAGTAATCTTTTTGCCTATAATTTTTCTTTGTTTTAAATACACAGTTGTTCACAATTGCCTCAGTAAAGATTTGTACAGTGTGTAACAATGTTCCACTGGTTCAGAAAAATGACAACAAAATGTTCTCTGTTCAAAGAAACAAAGTGTTAATTCCCCTTCTGTCTATTGATACTTCTCAACGATCATCCTTCCGTCCATCGCCATAGAACCTCCTGTCAGCTGGGGAAACATGATTTTAAGCTTTTCTTATCTGGTTTTAAAATTAATGCTTATAGGCAGTGTACTTGCAGTTGAAATGTAAATAGACATTTACTGGAGCTCTTAAACCCTTACAGTATCACTGTAACTGTACACTGTGCATCTGTAGTTACAGATAGTTACAACCTTTCTGTTGTGAGGCCTTGTATGGAAGAGAGATTTGGTTTAAGATGGACAGCAGTATTTTTGTGTTGTAATAGTTTCTCTAAAATTCTAAAATGTGTTTAAAATATTTGGACATTTTTATCATGTGGAAACACACTATATATATATATATATATATATATATATATATATATATATATATATCAATGTGCTTGTC
>JAWWES010000168.1:49962070-50001029 GCA_035583135.1 Lophotriccus pileatus
CTTTCTTTCTTTCTTTCTTTCTTTCTTTCTTTCTTTCTTTCTTTCCTTCCTTCCTTCCTTCCTTCCTTCCTTCCTTCCTTCCTTCCTTCCTTCCTTCTTCTTTTCTCTTTCTTTCTTTCTCTTTTTCTTTTTTCTTTCTTTCTTCCTTTCTTTCCTTTCTCTTTTTTTTTCTTCCTTCCTGCTTTCCTTCTCTCTTTCTCTCTCTCAAACACACACACATAAATGCAGAATGTATATATAAAATGCATAACTCCGCTTTGATGATAAGCCAGCCTGACTCAGCTTTACTTCATATTTGTTGCAGAGAAACAGGATCCATGAGGGTTAAATCCAATAGACCAGTTGATACAACGTAGCTGCAAGGATATCTGCATTTTCCCTCTTTGTTTAGTGTTCTCTCTAAGATTGGCTTTGTGAAGATCTTCCCTTTAGGACTCCCCACAATATTTCCTTCTTCCTATCTCTTTTCTGATTGGGGTGGATCCACACCTGACATTGTGAACAAATGAGCTTCAGTAACTTTTAAGTCCCACTTCAAGTCTTACTGAGTTCTAACACTTCCTGACAGATTGGGGCAACCCTGTTATATACCCTCTGGAGAACTGGTAAGTCTTTTTGCCCTTCATGGTAGCTGCCAAGTGGAAGAAGCTGAATGCACATCTAACCTCACTTTGGAAAACACCTTGCTTCAGGAACATGCTATTTCTCTCATTTGATATTAAATCTTTGACAGAATCCAACAGTTTCAGATGAGCCAATTTTTTGAGATAGAAGAGCAAGAAAAACTCAAAGGTATCCCTTTTTTTTTTTTTTTTTTTGTGTTTTTAATCTTGGCATTCTGTTCATGGAGATATCTTTGTTGCCAACATGTCTGCTGCTTCTCCATCTCTCACCCTTCAGGTTTCTTAAAATAGCTAAGAACACAGAGTTTCTGAGCCCGAAAAACACACTTACTGGGAAAAAGGGTATGCATGAAGTTAAAAAAATATATATTTATACTGTAAGCCCTGCAACCTGGCTTCCTGCCCACGTTTGGGCATCTGTGCTGTCTCTGGATACCTCAACTCACACACACATGCCAGATCCAAAGAGGAAGAAATAAAGGGCACTGCTGGTTCAGTGCTGAGCCCATGAACATAACGGAGTATCTTTGAGAGGTGGGTTTTGCCACCATTAGTGTGTTCATTATCACAGGCCTCTGGAGGCTGGGGTTCAGTCTTTATTATCTGAAATTAAAACTTCTTTCATAACACACACTGGCACTTCAAGCAGAATTCATTCATTCATTCTTTCACTCATTCATTCATTCTTTTCATTCTCTCACTGCAGAGAGTCTGGAGTATGTTTTGAGGTGAGTGCATCTTCAAGTGCAAATCCAAAGGAAGGCACACAGGGCATAGCAAAAGACAGAAGATGATAATTTAACACATCAGATAATTTAACACATTAGATGACAATTTCATACATCAAAAATTCACATATCTAATGTTGATATGGAATACATGGTAATAGAAACAAAAGTTTCAGAAGGGAGCATAGCAATTCCTCAAGTCTGGGCACAGAAATTAAATTTCCCTTTAAGGAAGGGGGTGGGTTTTTAGAAGGAAAAATTCAAATTGGAAGAAAGACTGGTGGTATACAAATGAAGAGGAAAGACAGGAGGAAAAAGTTTTGATACATATGATAAGCTTCAGAAAAGCATAGGGAATTTGGAGGGTTGAAAGAAGAGTAATTGAATTCAGGATCCAAGATGTGCGCTGTTTAATTTCTCTGAACTACTTCTGTTATCTTCCTTTGAAATTTTCATGGATGTGACAAAGGATTTTATTTATGGTCAACAGAGATAAATATGTAGCAAGCAAAAAAAAAAAAAAAAATTCTTTCCAGATGGAGAAGTATGACTAACCCTCTTGGTTGCCCTAAAAAGCAGTCCTGAAGCCCCTAACAGCAAATCACACTGTCAAAATGATTTCTAATAGTACTGCTTGCCCTTGGCCCATCCCTTACTACCTGGAAACACTTGACTACTAAGGTTTTTTGACTTCACAGGGTTTATTCAATAAAGAACTGTAAAAACATAAAGATTGTCAGCTCCAAAGATATTTTTATCCTCTCTGCAGGATTCAAGGATACGCAAAGAGAAGTTGGCAGATTTATGGTACTGAGTTAGGAACCAGTTCTGCACCAGCTGAAGAGCTTGTTGAACTTGTACAATGCATAGGGTACAGGCTAGGTGGGTTGTGCCATCTGCTTAGAGAAAAAAAGCAAGGGAGAATTTCAACAGCTGTTTGTTGAGTCAGATACTCATCCCTGATTGTTTGTGCCACAGTGGCAGATTACTGCCAAAAAAATGCATCCCCTGTTGCTTAATACACCTGACCTGGATGTTATAAAGTTACACCTGCTGGAAACAAGCCTTATGATATAGTGCTCATAAAATGCCAGTGATTCCACTGGAGAAATGTCCTGAAATCAGCATGTTAAGTTCATCCTTGTGTCTCTTTGTAGCTAATAATGATATAGCAGGAGGCAGCAGGGATATATCCCAGCTAATTCTACAAGGTGATTAGGGTCTGAGCATGATGCTCGATATTATATTCAGGTTTTCCCCGAGAATGTTCAGTTTTGTTGGTATGACATACTGCATGTGAGTCACTCATATTCTGCATGAGTCATATGTTGAAGTGTGAAAGCAATGCTGTATCTCTGCCGTTGTTACCCGTTGCTCAGCTGCTGCCATACCACATAGCTCAAGCCAGTTGAGCTCACCTTCCCAGTTTGAGCCAACTCTCATCAGCTGCCTGAGCCCTTTAAATGTGATCCATAGTGTTGCCCAGCATATAGCTAACACGAATGCCATATTGGGATTGGGCTTTGAGTTATGAGTCTGTGGATTAGAACCTCCAAGAATTCTTCTGAAAGGATTGTAAAGTGTCCAGAAAATGTATAGGCATCTTTAAAATGTATTTTAAAAAGGAAAATAATTTAAGTATTCTTTTAAAATGCACACATCTGTAGTACCAAGGAACTAAAGTGTTTTTGTCTTCCTCACACTGTAAGACTGCAAACCTACTGTGTGTTTGGTGGGTTGCTTAAAGATCAGGTGAACCAAGAATGTTTCACATCTTCAAGGTTTAGGAAACTCTGGTGCAGTCAGACCCTAGAGAGCATTAGTCAAACATGGCACACCCATTATGGACTAAGGTGGGATTTTATTCACTGATGAAAAAATGGACCTTCAGTTTACAGGTGAGTGTTGAGAAGTTGCAGAATTTATTTTGGCTGCAGCTGTGGCTGTGGTCACCACATAGAGCCCTTAGTTACTTGTGGCATAGAAATTTTGTTCCAGTTAGGTGGCAATTAATGCCTCTGGATTAAAGCTGCTTAACAAAGGAGATAAAGCAGAGTACAGTTATATTATACCTGTCATTTGTAAGTGTCCAGTGAACCTTTTGTGTGATTCATGGAGCTGAAAGAAGTGATTTTCCTAAAAAATTATCCTTGCTGATTCTGCCTGCAGAACCTCTTAATTCCTGTTATACATGTCAGCATATTATGACTGTAAGCTGTCAAATTCTAATGACTAAAATTTCATTTTTCTGTCTTTTCATGCTGTGCTTGAGAAGTATAGGTTGGGAATAATTCCCTAGCTAAATTCTTCAAATAGTAAACTCAACTGTTTGTATTCTCTCTCACTTTGTCTTCTGTTTCTTTCTAAATTTCTGTTCACATTAGTGGCCTTCTCTCTTCTTATGTCTCTCTAAAAGAAAAAAAATTGATTTTCTTTGCAGAACCACTGTCCATTTCAAAAAACATAATCTGAGTTGACAGCACACAGATTTGATGCAAAAACTATTTTTTTTACCCACTGATTTGATCAAAACATGGATTATTTAAAAGAAGGAGGAGGAAGAGACAAGGTTAGTAGAAAGCAAAATGCACAGAAAACTCTTATCACTTCATGTGGTTAAATAACCTTGACACTGGAAAATATTTTTGCCATCCTCCTTGAAACAGGAATTTGTTGACACAATGTTCAATAATAGAGATACAGGACTAATGTTAACATGCTGCAAATACTGCACCAAATAGCATCTATTGATCCACCTGTTATTATGCTTGTTACTGAAATGCTGTATGTAAAGCAAAGGAAACCAGTTTCCAATTTAAGTCATTAATAGATTGGTTTTGAAATTTATGTTACACATGTCCAACAAATCAAGAATAAAAGCATGTGAAAGACTTTGTAGTCCATATTGAATTACTCATTTTTTCCACAGTAAAAGCCTTTAGCTAGAGATTGACCAAAGAATTTTAAATATCTCATTATATATATGTCATTGTTCAAAGTGTCCCTAAATGGGATTAAACAATACTCACTCGAGAGTTTCCTGCAATGTCTCTTACCCTCCTTTCATCCCCCTTCCCCTCCTCACCTTGACTTAAATTAAGGCTAATGATATGTTTTCAGTGTAAGGTAAAAGAAGGATTTTCCTTGGATGACTTTCCAACATTTTCAAATCTAATTCATTATAAGTACTTCTATCAAATGATTACTTATTTCATCTCGTTGTCTTAGAGGGTTTAACTCTAAAACACACATGTTTGATATGGATTTAATGACCGTTTTACAAACTGAAGCCAACTGCAGCAGTATTCACCTACAAATTTCTGTTTGTGCTCAGATTATAAATAATGCCAGGACTATTTCTCAAAGAATAATAGATTTATTTCTAACTACTGTTTTTCCTCTTGTATGTATCACTTTGTCTTGGCTTCTGATTCTTCAAAAGGTAGGAAACAGCAGAGGACAGGGAGGAAAGGCCATAGCACAAGGAAGAGTGAAGAGAGGTTAATTTTGGATAAATGGCTACTTTTGAGTACCAACCCAAAGACACCACACATTTTTAAACAAAAGACCTATTTAAAAAAACATTCTCCTTTACTAATCCTATATTAAAAATATTTCTGCAACCATAGGCATAGTAACACTAAATATCGTTATGAGAAAGGAAGAAGCAAATAGTTTTGGTTTCTCACCAAAAAAAAAAAAAAAAAAAAAAAAAAGTTGAGATAATTAAGGTAGCGAACATATTGCGATGCTATATTGGTTCAGTCACCTGATCTGTCTCTCCGATCACTATTTGCACGATATACATGGTTTTGACGGGCTTGTGATAGACTGCTGTCTGAAATACTTTAATCTGGGTCTCCTGTTTGGCAGTGCAGCAGACTTTGCTATTTTGGGTTTTTGAAACAGAGCCATACTCTGGGAGGAGAAGAGATAGCTGTGACTCTGTACTGACTCATCAGTATGAAGGGAAGCCAGGTAAACTCAAAAACGACAGTGGTCCTGTTTGTGCTGCTGCTTGTGCAGATGTGCAGAAGAAGTAATCCCACTGAAATCTGTGGTGTTAGACTTGTGGGCATGCCTGAATGTACCTGAGAATCAGGCCCAAATAGTTTTAGTTTAAGGATACTGTAAGAATAAAATAAGCATTTAAGTCTGCAGGAGGTATGTGGGGGAAAACTAACCTTTCTTAGACTTTGTTTCAGGAGGTGAAACTGCTCAAGTCCCACTTTGAGGACAGTCAGTGTTGTTGCATCAAGGAATGGCTTTAGCACAGGAAAGTAGATGCTGCTGAGACTGTCCTTGCCCTGTGTGGATGGAGAGAAATTCCTTGGCCTCTTACCCATAGCTCAATTGTTTCTACTCCCAGATCACAAAAGATAGCAAGGAAAACTGAGTTTTATGAAATTAAAAAAAAAAAAGGATTTTTTCTGATTTTGAACAAGGAACACGCATATGAAGAACAGTTTAAATACCAAATGTAACCACTTAATCTATTTATAAATCTATATTTTATCATAATTGCTTGCATTCTGACTTTCAATCATGTTGAATGGGGATTTCCTCTTAGTGACCCTGGGCTGTGCAGGATGTATGTAACTCTCCAGAGTTCAGACAGGACAGAGGGATGAAAGTGCAAAAAGAGGGAGAACTCAGGGCAAAATGGCTTTGGCCCCCTGGCCTTTCTACCTGGCTCTGTAGACATTTCCTCAAAACTTTTTTTCCTATGTGACTTAAGAATGAAAACTGAATAGCTGGCTTTTTATACATGGGTTTGAAGAGGAGTTTGCTGAAGGTAGGTAGCACTTAGGAAGTAGGAACTGCCATTTCCTGGTTGCTTTCATTTCCAGGGACTTATCAGGTCTTCCCTCTGCACTACATGGTGTTTTTTTTGTGTGTGTGGTTTTGTTTTTTTTTTTTTTATCCAGAGCATTACAAGAGTGCTTTAAAACCTTAACTTAGCACAAATATATATTTTAGGGGATGAAGAATGAATCTGCAGCTAAAAGGGCAAGTGGAGTCTGAACAGTTTATACTAACATGCTATCAACAAGAAATATCTCTAAATCAGACCGAAATTTAACTAAATACTGTTTTCCTTACTTTGGTTTGAGTCTGTTAGTTGTGGTTATATGCTGCTTGTATGTGCCAGGTGTATAATTAACCACACTTCTTTGGAAGGGGAAGATGCAACTGAAATCCTTATGGCAAACCCTTTCCTTCAGCACTTACACTGGATCTGTCTCTGATGTTTAGCTGATGGTGAAGCAACTTGAACATTTTTTTCTATGGCAAAATACATTTATTACAGTCCTCATTCCTGCTCTGTAGTTAGCTGCATTCTAGGATGAACAAGACCAATTGTGAAGCTGTCCTGTGAAGTGATTCTTTAATCCATGTTTGCCACCAAAGAAAAGAGCATATTGTTAAGGCCTGCTTCTTCTTCATGTCAGAGAAGCCTGTAAACAATCAAACTAAGCTGCCCTCTTCCCTTAAAGAGAAAAATTTGTTGCAGGATTTTCTGACTGTTGTTATCAAACAAGAATGAAATACTTTCAAATATTATTCCTGAAAGACAGAGTTGTTCAATACTCTTTAACTCCTATAGACTCCATGGGATTTCCCTTTCAAGTTATGAAGAGAAGTATTAGATCCCAAACCAGGTTACACGATTGTTATCAAAACCAAAAAAAAATGAGGGGAAAAAAACTCCACACACAGATTTCATACTGTATATCCCCCAAATGAACTGTGAACAAAATTGCTGATTTTGTTTTGTAGGCGATATGATTTGCTAGCAGTGAACATGTAGGGCAACTGCCTTGTGTTTCTGAAAGTGTCTGCAAAAATGGAAAGATTCACTGAGTTTGCAGTGAATGTTCTCAAAATTTGCATGAAAGTGTGTAATTTGCCTCTTGCTAATAGTTATTTTCCTTAAAATATTTCAGTCGAGTAAGAGCAATGATAGTATGACGTGGATTAGCTTTACATATTTGTTTACATTTAGTATTTATATTGCAGTCAGGCGTAGCAGCTCTCCTCAGGGACTCATCTCTATTCACCGCCGCCAGTGCAAATTGCTGAGCGCTTTCTTCCTGGTCTGGTTCTTGTAGCAGAGATCTCTCATGCTTGGCGTTCTCTGATGGGAGGGAGCACATTATGACCAGATCTGGGGCTCCTTACACTAAAGACTTTATAGGAAACTGATCCTCAAAGGCTGCAGTGCAGCAAACAAAACCTTACACATGTTCTGAACAACACACCCGAGTTCAAGTTATGCAGGATTAAGATCCTGAAATTTAAGTGGCAAACTCGTGCAGCATGAATGGCAAAGAATCTATATAACCAGCCTGTGAACAACTTAAAGGCTGAAAGCTTTCTCCTAGAGCATGAAGGAAGTAGCAAACACAGAAGAAGATTTGCTTCAGTTAACAAAGAAAGATTCACTAATCATAAACAAAATGGGGGCAAGAAAGGACAAGGTGGTGATGAGGGCAAGGAGAAACAAATTCTTAGTAAATAGTTTCATTTGCTCCAATATTTCTTTGTTATCAGGATGTGATTTAACTGCATAACATTCAAAGTTGTTGAGAGGCTGTGCTACAGAAGAAAATGGTGTGCATGTGAGCTATGAAGGCAGTAAACAAATCTGTGAAGAAATCATGGCCCTAATGCAAAATTTATAGGAGCTTATTTCCAAGTAGGTAATAGTGTACAAATTCCTCAGGACCAAAGATGAGTTAAAGGAAGATGTCATGCAGGAGCAAACTGCAGAAAACCCATCAGCTGCTACCCCACGTGACAGACCCAGAGGCATCTCCAGAGCCATTAACACAACTGCCTGGGGAGTTTGACAAGGAAAAAGATTCTGACGCTGGAATAATATCTGCCAGCACTTGGCATCTGTGTCCTGTGATGACCAACCATCCTCCATGGGTACTGACTCCACTGATGGAAAAAGTAGGAAAAAGAGAGCAGTAGCAGAGAGTTATCATTTCCCATATGAACTCATAATCCTCACAGAAATTTAGAACTGGGACCATTTTACCTATGCATAGTTGTAATTTTTATTTACAAAAAAAGGAAGTATCAAAAATAAGTATCTGAAAAATATTCTGGGAACATAGAGACATAGACAGCAACAATAAACATTGAAATAGTATTTTTGCAGGACCCAAGCTTCACAGAGCATATGTGACCTGACCTTGTACTTGTACTAGTTGCTGATTTCTAGGGTGAAAATTATTCTTATTTAAGCAAAGTGTCTAACTTTCATACACTTTTTTTTTTCCTGTTTGCAGCCAGATCAATAGTCTGAAGATCAGAAAAAAATCGTAGTAATAAGTAAGAACTAAATCTGGCAGTTCCTATGCAAACATCATTGACATTTGGGAAACAGAAAGGACTAGAAACAATTTTCATTTTGAGAAACAGCTTTTCAGCTGGGATGCTGCAAACAGCTGAATCTTAGACACTGCCCTGTATTCTATAATACCTTCACTTACAGAAGATACCCCAAGTCCTTATAATTCTGATCACCTGGCAGCTCAAAAATTGAAAACTCAGTTTTTGAGTATGTTGGGTATTTGAAATCTCAATCCAGCACTTATTTTTAATGGCAATGTTTTTCTGGGTAGTTTTTCTACTGCTAGCAAATCAGGCCCTATGAACTCCCTGAGGGGTATGACTGGGTGCTTGTGCCCATATTTTCTGATGCCTAAGTGAAAGACTGGTCTAGCAGGCCCAGCCCCTACAGACATTTGATTGAGCATGTACTTCCATAAGCTTGTTGCACTAATACTGTTTATGAAAAAACAGCAAAAATGCCTACAAATATCCTTTAAGCCAATCTGGAGTTTTTATGTGAACTCACATACAAATGCCTCTGCAGCAGCAGCGTTTGTTCAGCTCTTGTCATCCCAGCAGAGTAGACCCTGGAGGAAGGGTATATGTGCGGTATTCGTCCTCCATTCATCCAGCGTCCTCTTTGCACCTTGTGTGTTGAAAATGACCCTGGCCTCCGCTCCCAAACCATTTGTCTTATTTGTTGCTCTTGTGATGCTGAAAGAGCTCCCCGCTCATCATGGCTGCAATTATCGTTATGGCTGAACCCCTGGTACTGGAAGTAAGAGTCCGGCCCCTGAGAATAGAAGGCTATAGCCTCTAGCATGTTGTTCCAGTCCACTGGCATCTTAACTAGGCAGCGTTAGCTTTAGCATAAAATCCATATTCCTAAGCCTTATGGAGGAGTGAGGCAGGTTCTGTTTTCCTTTTCCTTTTACCACAAACATCAAGCAGCCCGACACAAAGTTCAGGAGACAAAAGGCTTTTTTTTTCTATCAGCTTTTTGCCTCTGCATATCTGTCATTTACCTGTGCCCTGTGAAGGGTACAGCTCACCCTGTGAAGGATGTGACTCACCCTGTAACAGCAAGAGGTAGTGAGAGAATAACCCTATCCTGAGAATAAATGGAATAATTTATTATTTAAATGAGATTTTGTGAGGTAAAATGATGAATACAGTACAACCCCCTTCTGAGTTTTAAACATTGTTTCTTCGAAGGCATAAATTTGCTTTGCAAAGGTTTCTTGATCTACTGTAGACGGTATTCCTACTTATGCTACATGGTGACAAAACCTAAAGAGGGAGTCAGATGTGTGCTCTACAGTACTTGAGAATTTAAGTTAAATCTGTAATTTTCCCCCCTGCATTTCCTCAGAGAAATTAGCTATTCTATTCACTGCATAAATTTTCAGGTTTTGCTAGCACGACACTCAGGGTGTTGAATTTTTTATGACAAAAATGCTGTAATAATTGTTGAACAGATGTAAGTGTTGGAGAGTGGGCTCTGGCAGACCTCATGAAACCTCTATTAGCAATTTAACCCTGTCGTTACTTGAATGAAATGGAAGTGAAAAAGGACAGAGTTTTGAACTGTTTCATTTAGACATGCACAGGAGGTTCCCAGGTAGGGGGTAAATGACCTTTAATTAGATATATCCCTAATGAAAGCAGAGATTAAAAAAAAAAAATCTTGATGATCACTAGCTTCATACTACAGCACTATCAGGACTTTCTGCTGTGATGTGTGGAGCTAAGAACAATTCTGGATGGAGATATCCCAGTCCAGTGATCTGTGCTCTCTGAAATATTCATAGGACCTAATCCTCCAGTTTCAGGTCAGTCTCTGTATTACATTTCCCCTTGACTGTAGCTGAGTTAGCAAATGATGACAAGACAAAAACTTCATGTTCAAGAAACCAGAGGAGCTTTAGATTTTCCATACCCGCCATATTAAATAAATGGCTTTTGAAGACTCCAAGGCTTCAAGAAGGGAATTGAAAGAAAATCGCAGCCCATCAACAGTGTAACTGAATAACAGAGGGAACTGTCTCTACACATAGGTGATGTCAAAAGAAGGTGTTTTACTGTAGCTTTGCACCCGAAGCAGAGATTTTGTATGGTTTTGTGTAGAAATAGACATGCACATATAAACAATCATACAGAACAATCAACAGAAATTCATACACATAAACTCATCCATCCTAAAAATATGCATGCATTTTAAGCTAATATTAGTAAAGAAGTCTTCTTTGAAATAATAACCCATGTTTGATGGAAGAAAATAACTAGTAAATGATTACTTATGTGGTCCTAAGATCATACTATCAGTGTGCTTGTGGGAAGAGCCAGAGATACATATAACTGCATCACACCTGGGCAATGTAAGTGTATAGGATTGTTTTGAGATATTTTGCTAAATGGATTCATTCTGATCTTTTCAAGTGAGTGAAAAGGTTTGCTATGGTGAATCACACTTTGCTATCGCAATTTGAGTTAGAAAAGGAGCTTAAAGAAAGAAATAATATCTTAGATTCTAGAGCAGAAGTAAAGATGCAGGAGCCTTTCCTGCTGAACGATGTTATCTGTCTTATTAAGTTACTTTTCTTGGTTTTGGTTCTGTTTACTAATGGCTAAAATTTGGTTGGGCTTTTTTTCCAAGTGTGTGTTAATATATATAAAATCTATGTGTGTGCTTGCTCCATCTGCTTTTGTTTTACATGCCCCCGTGGTGCTTAGTGAGGCATGGGGAACTTTAGTGCAGTGGCTCAGAAGTTTTGTGGATGAAAACAGGCAAATTATATTCTAGCTCTAATTTATGGCACACACAATAGGATGCATCGATAGGGCAAGTTAATAAAATTAAAAATATGTGGGTTTTTTTCCAAATCTGTTTTTGTATTAGATGTGCTAACTCAGCTTCACTGGAATGGCAATGTTTTCAAAGGCTGGAAAAACTTTTGAACACCTGGCTATTTCTTTATACACATTTATGCAACCAGCTACATTAGTGAGTATAAACAGAGGTATTTTCAGTGTATCTACGTTTTGAAGAACATATTCAAACATCTGTAGGTGGACTGCTTCAGAGACATACTTTCACAGCCTTTCCCCGTTTGCAGTGTTTTTGCAACTTGGCATTTTTATTTCTTCTTTTTGTTGTTCTTTCGTATGCAGTGTTCTTATAACCTTATAAGTAAATCAATTTTATGTAGGAAGCGTCCAGTAGAAGTACAGCAAAAAGTAAGATAATAGTCTAGAGAAAATGTCACTAATGGATTTGACTATCTTTTTAACTTACCTATATAGATATAGCAACTCAAAGAGTTTGTTTTGAATGATTTATCAGAGAGATACTGTTCTCACCCCTAGAACAGAGCATTTCTAGTTACACTTCAGATTTCATGAAAGAACTGCTGTACTTTGCAAGATGCTCAGAGTCAAAATGGAGACTCTCTGTAGAATGTCACTCTGTAAAACTGATTTCATGATGTAATAATTTATGAAAGAACACATGCAAAACTTGCTGCATCACTGAATCCAGCCCCCCTCCAAAAAATAAAACCCAAACCCTAAAATGTGACTTCTGACATTGGAAGATACCTTGTGCCTTTTGCAAATTTGGATGTTCAGATCTTCTTAGGAAGTGCTCATTTGGTTTGTTACTAATTCATCAGTCAGTACTGAAATCTGGTCTTATTTCCCAAGCTTTGAAGGAACTCTATCTCACCCAGTCTTTGCACATATTACAGTTATTTACATTAACTGTTTAAGCAGGAAGAATATTTAGGAAAGCATAAGATGTATACAGCTAAAAAGAATTTGGATACCTGAAGAATGGTCTTGCAATTTTGAATTCATTGCTTTTAATTGTGCATTTTCTTTCCTCTGATTTTGTCTCCCAGACATAGTTTAGCAACCTGGTGAAGTGTGTTGGGCATTGAGCTAAAAATACACAATGTCACTCACATGTACATTCCAACCATGCAAAAAAGAGAAGATGTCTTCAGTAGTGATTCTGTAAAACTGACAGCAGGGAGTATTGCCCTTTAGAAGACTATATAAAAATGTTTTTATTACTCAGTGCTGCACTAGAAGAGATACCAGGAGTTAACTTTACACATATATTTTCATAAATCTTGTTGTCAGTAATCAAACATAAAAATGTATATTGATAGGAAAGAGCTGGAAAAAATCTATCTGATATTTATTACCTGTGTATGAAGGTCACCCTAAAATCACAATTGGAAACTGAAAAGCCAGGGGGAAGCTAGGGAGTAAATGCACTTGCCACTGTGGCAAGGGCTGTATAAAGATACTAGAGGACAGATGCTATTCTATGAGCTCATGATATGAACAGATGAAGAATGACTTAGTTTTGCTCAAAACAACAGGGTCACACAGGTGCAAACCCAAAACTCCACCCCATGATTCCTAAAGAGGTTTCCAGGACATTTCTTTTCCCTCAAGTGTAGTACTTCACTTGGACACCTGGATGCCAGAGCAGCTTGTTTGTGGTCGGTTGTCACTCTGGAAATGAATCTTCAGTTTACGGCAGTGTGAAGTCATGGACAACATAATCTCTGTAAGGAAAGGTGTAGGGCTGTACTCCAAGAATAAGGAGCTATTAAAGAGCTGGATGGAGACTTTTTGCCAGTGACACTGAAACCTGAAGTCTTGTTAAGCAGCCAAGAGGTCTGCTGCTATAGATTCAGCATCAAGAACTCTCAGTAGCAAAATACCATATCTCATATGCTCACAAGATGGAACTCAAAGTGAGCTAGACCTTTTCCTTTTCTGAAAAGCCTGTATGCCACTTGCTCGAGGACTGAGAGAAGGGAAATATAGCATAATATGTTCCTGAGACCAGGTCATTACAAAGCTGTAGATTAGAAACTGTAAAAATAAGAGTCCTAAGGAAACAGCACTTAAGTTAATGAAAACTAGAAGGCTCTTGTCATAAGTCAGAGAATTAATCTACAGAAAATGTTCAAACTTCATTTTAATCATCTCATCTGCTTATAAGGGTTGACTGAGTAGTTAACACTGAAAAAGAATATATTCCCAGAATTTCATCTGCAATTCAGTCCAGCCTAACTGGAAACTGATCTGCATTTTGAAAGCAGTTACTGATTTTCAGTGTTTGCCTTTGTCCTACAGGAACCAAACCAAATTGAGATTCTCACATGTAAAAACCAAGTAGGGTGAAAAAAAAACAGTTAAAAACAAAGCCTAGTCCACAAAGAACATTGCCAGAGGAGTCACATACAGCAGTGAGGCATGGTATGGCGAAAACCCCAAGATCAAACCCTTTTTTCTCAAGACTTTTGCCTCAGTACTCTGGTATGAGACCTATTGTCAGCATTTGCATTGTTGTTTGTACTGATATGGTCAAAGAAAAGAACACATAAGTAAAATTCATTGATTTTTGGTTTGGGAGTCTAGGTTTTACCAATTTCTTATTCGCACCTATGGTGAGTTTACCATCTTTTTTATTTGCTGTGTTATGAAGGCTTGGTTTGTGATCTTGAACTCTCACTCTTCCATTGCCACTATTTTTCACCAGTCATGCACGACTTTTTCTGCAGACAAAATGCCTCTGTTGATATGGGCTCAGCAGCAAAAAATGAGCTAATTTTTCTTCAATGTATGTGAATCATGGCTTGCCTAAGCTCAGTGTAAATCTGGGGTCATTTGTACCATGTGTAGAGTTCTCTTTATACCGTTGGAGCGTGTTAGAAGTTCATACTGCTGTAGTTACAACAGAGTAACTTCACCGGTGCAGGAGTCAGTGCAATTAACACAGGGGGCACAACAGCCCTGTTGTCGTTACTCATAATGAAGACTAAAGATGGAGCTTTCAAAAGTGCTGAAGTGACTCACCAGCACAACTTTCGTTGTGTCACTGGTCACAGATTCATTAATCAGTCTTGAACCATGTCTGCATAAGGAGATTTTATCCCCACCAGTTAGAGTACTGTAGTCACATGGCTATATTCATAGTACCGAAGTACACACAATTTCAGATATGAAACTAACAGAAGTTATTTTTATGGGACTTATCTAAATACCATATGCATCCATATTGCAACAGTTGCACCCCTTGAACTGAAACAGCACAACCCTCCATGTGAACAAGCACTAGAGGATTTTGATAATCCTACACCTTAACATTATTGTTTCTTTTGCTGAATAGTCAGAAGCTTAGACCTGATCACATTCTGTTGGTGTTTTTTTCAGAGGGATGAGGGAGGAATCTATAAACCACTGGTATTTGAAAAGTTTCTATATACTAGCATGCAGTTGGGCAGCTCTCTCCTCATCAGCAAATGTCACTCAAGTTACACGGAATCCATATCAGGTTTCAAGGAAAGGGAGAGTTTTTGCAAGAGGATAATTTTATTTCTACACGTTACTGTATTTCTGCTAACAGTGCTAGAAAAGCAAGATTATGAGGGTTGTGTGTTTAATACAAAAAGTAGATTTGCTGATATAACTGTTATTTGCACTGTTTATATTTAAATGTCCTTAAAAAAAAAAAAGCATCATCATAATTTACGGATAGTAAGAGTGTGTAAATCAGAACACTTATCTTCTTTTTATAGACTAAAATCAAACTATTCCTCACATTTTTCTCAGTTACAGAATATTAAATTGCAGTGTGTGGAATATACTTGCTTTCTTGAGAAAGCTGTATTCCCAAACTAAAACTGAATACTGCGTCAAGACTTTTTAATTTTTTTTTATTAATTCTGAGCAATTATTATTTGTCCTACTGTATTAACATAGTACCATTCTTAAACCTGCCCATGGCAATGGAAAGTAGCTCACTTCACAATCAGATTCTTAATTAATTACCTTGTAGTCTGCTATCTTAAAAATACAGGTCGAAAAATGGTATGTTAACCTTTTAATTTTTTTTTAACCTAATAAAATAACCAACTTGTGTTGTGACCTGTAATTCTGAATCTGATTGAGTTTTCAATATACTGTAATTCACAGATTTTCTCCCCTCTAGCACTAGGTTTGTATCTGTCACATGGTTTTCAGTGTTCCTAATGAGCTGTTAACAAGCTGTCAATTACCTATGCAAATGAGGCAAGCAGAAATGGAGGGGTTGCTATACCTAGAGTTAAAGTGTGCTACCTCGGATTGTTACGAAATAAATCATTTCAGTTTTAATAGCTGTCTGTGCCCATGTGGCTTGTGTCATGTAGGCACTTTTTCATTATATTATTTACCCAGCAATAAAATGCTGCAGGGGACTTTGGGGTGATTAAAAATTTGAGGGGGGGGAGGGGAACTTGCACAAACGACTTCATTCTTTGCTGCTTTGCACCTTCTGCTTTTCTTGGGTCAGGGCTATGAGGCTACAAGCTGTCAGGTGCCCTTAGCCCTGTAGAAATCAATGACAATTCAGGACTTTAAGCCTGATCCTGCCAGACTATTTAATGAAGGAGCTTGCCAAGATATGTAATGGAGCCTCACAAATATGTGAAATTAAAGAGTGGAACTAGGAATTGAAATCTTGAATTTTGGAGAGAAGGACAGACTTTATATATGCATTCTCAACCTCTTAAGAGCTTTCTAGACCAAGTTCTGTCAGAAGAAATCTCGCACTTTTACGTGTGTAATTCTGAAAGGAATTTTTTCTCCCTTGCTAAAGTCAATGAAATTTCGCCTTCAAATTCTTTTTTCCTTTGCTTTAGCTTTCAATTGATCCTTACTGTAAAACATTTTGTGACACTGTGTATGAAGAATGTTATATAAAATGAAATTGCATTGTATTTATGACCAGCACTATAATAACGCTCTATCAGTGTTTCCATTATAACCCCCTATTGTTGAGGGCTTTAAAATCACCCATAAAAATTCACTCAGGATTGCAGCATGGTCTACAAATGATAAACAAATCCTTTTGCCTATTTTTTAGTTAGAATATGTGAACTCAAGAATGGCAAGGTTTCCTCTCATTTTCGTATGAATATGTGTGTGTGTGTGTGTGTGTGTGTATATATGTGTGTATTTTAAAGATGGATCAGAAGCATTGTTTCCATTATTTAAAAAAACTGTTATCAAAAAGCACCTAGGAAAGTTAATGGGTTGAATTGTTTTGCTCCAGCCCATACCTAATCAATTAGTGCTTGTTAAATCTTCTGGCAGGATCAGGCTCAAACTCCTGAATTGTCACTGATTTCAACAGAGCTAGGGAAATCTCACAGCTGGTAGCCTTGTAGCTAGCCCCAACCTATGAAGAGCAGAAGGTGCAAACCATAAATAGTCACTTGTGTCAGTTCCCCTCCCCCCTCAACTTTTTAATCGCCCCTAAGTCACCTGCAACATTGTGTTGATGGATAAATTTGCACACTCAGCTAACTCAGCTGAAAGGTCATTGGCATATGGACTTTTCTTATGTCCATTATGTTTAAGGTTCAGGGACGTGAAATTGTGCACACTGAAGCCAGGAAACCTGGTGTGAAACAGAGAGAAGTGTTCTGGTAGGAAGCCAGAAGGAGAGGAATTTGGGAAATATAATGACATGAAACCCAGTAAATAGAAGTGAATTAAATAAAAATCATGAATGCCTTTTCAGATGGGAGAAACCCCAAAGAAACAGTCTGTGAGGGAATTAGTAGGCTAAGTCTTTCACTCATCAATCCCGATGGAAGCTTTCCGGTCAAAATGTCAGTGGTAACTTTATTTTCTGCTGGTATGTACAATAATCCTTTTGTTCCATCTGCAAACACTAGGGGGTAAATTTTTAGCGTGATGCTTAGGGATTTAGCTGTAGGACTCCCATTAACGATAATGGGAATCATGTAGCTTGAGCACTCTGCATCGTGCTGAATATTTACCCCTCAGTTCAGAGCACTCTCTCGTTGAATTTTTAATTATATTTACAGATAAATTCCATAACCAAATATCATCAGCTCTCAAGCAGATTGTTTTATTAAAAGGTGCAGATTTCCAACTTCATTTTGAGCTGCAACCTACAGTGATTGGTTTAGCAGCTGAGTAATTTTTTTAAAGTGTCTATTTAATAATGCTTGATTTGTCAGCTTCAGAGCATTTGGGAGACAATAAATATTAGAAAGCATCCCATCCTGCATGCATTTGCTAGAGAAATGCAAAATGTGAATATTCTACCTTGTACTGAACTTTCAAAAGATGTGTCACGATGCAGCAACCTCTTTCTGGGAAATATTACTTTCCATAAATTTGTTAAAATCAGTAGTAGTGTACAAACGTTCAGCAGTAATATGACATAGGCTGCAGAGTTTTATTTGCATTTGTGAAGATAAACAATAGAAGCCAAAAAGTTAGGAAATTTGCCCAAGGCCAAAGGGGTTCATGTAAGAGAAGATGTTAGAATTCAGAAGTTCCTTGCTTTTCTGCTCTGTAGCCTATACTTACAAAATTTAACACCAGTATAAGCAGGTATAGAGGAGGTGGTGTACCCATGCAGATCTGCTTAGCTTCTCCCTGAGGCAAGCTTCCACGTGCTTCTGCAGCTCTTAGTTTTTGAAGTAGCCACGCCCAGCTCCCTGCTGTGACCCTGTTGAAATGACCTGCGAAGTAAGAAAGATTATGCTGGTTATTTCATGTTAGTCTAGCAGTGACATTAGAGATGCTATTTGTTTTAAGATATGGGTGAGATTAATCTCTCTTTTCAGGTATTTTGTAAAGGAGACTTAAAGGCTTCTCAGTTGGCAATGGAGGGCTGCGGTGCAGCTATTTTTCTGGTGCATATTCTAGGGGCCTCCATGCCAGGCCTCAGCTGCTGTCAGCAGAGGTGTTTGAATAAAAGGACAAATTGTAACATCTTTTTAGTGCCACTCATGACTGATCCATGTCACTTTAGCTTGTACCAGAGGACTAGACTGACACAGAGCAATCCTGAGATCAAAAAAGGATTAAGTCATTTTGACTGAGCCTTGTTGTCCACTCCAGTTTCTTCCCACACAATTTTTAGTTGTCCTCAGCTGAAACAGCTGTTTCAAAGTGTGTGACCATAAAAGCTTGCCTGCATAAGGGGCTACCTTTGAAGATTTTTTTGGTACTCGTAAATGGACTCACAAAATCCATAAAGTTTCTGCATTGATCAATTCACAGGAACTGTCCTGATGTGAAAGGCTTGCTTTGACTCCTTGGGAAGTGAAGTGATTTCTGTGAAGGGGATAGCTGCTTTTGAGCAACTGACTTGAGAGCAGAGACCCTGCCAGGGTGTGGTCATATTTAATCCATTCAGTTCATACTACAAGCATCAAAGTTCAGATAAAGAACACATACAGTTTTCTCACTCTTTCCAGTAACCTACCAGAGAGGAAATCGGCCATGAAGTGCCTCCGTGTGCTCCCAGAGTCTGAGATTGCAGTCCCACAGTTCCTACCAGAGCGGGACTGGTGAAGTGTCCATTTGACTTTGGTAGAACATAACACCCATCTCCATTCATGGCAGCACTCTAGAATCAGGATTGATTCACCCTCAAAGTCAGTAGAAATCCCTATTGTGGTTGATAGTCTGAGATCAAACGAGAATATCCTTTGGAAAAAAAAAAAAGAATGAATAGTGATCAGTCTCTCTTCCCAGTGCTAGTGATTGACAGTGCAAGACAATTGGAAGAAGAACCTCCACAATATTTTTCCTAGGAAAACTTATTTTTTGTATGCTAATCTTTTCTCTGAATATATACCCTCGTCGTAGTATTCATCTCTCTGCCCTTGGTAATCATCAGCCCATCCCTAATGTTTCTTTTGTTCAGAAAAGGTAAACTCTTCTCACTTTTCAGTAGCAGATTATACAAAGGGAACTTTATGGTATATATTACACTCACAAAGCAGTTTTCTCCATCTTGCAATCACTTAAAAAAAAAAAAAAAAAAGAACTTTCTTATCTCATCTTCCTTCCTGCATGAATGTCTGAGATAATCAATGAAGTTCCTGTGTAGAGAATAAATTGAGCTCGAATGGCTCCTCTTAAACTGTACAATCAAAGAAAGAGGACGTTTTTGCTGATGATTTTGATATTCAGTTTAACTTTCTTCACAAGGCTGTCAGCTCAGTGAAAGTGAGGTCAATCTGACCACACTCTTCCTAAAGGATCCTCTTCTGAACCATCTACTTGAGTGTACATCTCCTGACAAATCAATGGCAGAATGGAGAGGTATGTACTTTGCCCAGAAACCTGGGGGCTGATTGTCCTTTGCTGTGCATCTTATGTAGTCATTTAGATGAGTAGAGCGTGGGCATAAGACAGTGCCTGATAACAATAGTACTGTTTAGCATCCTGCGTCCTGGTGATATAAATGCCTACCTGAAGACGCAGGACAACGGAGATGCAGACCTGTGTCCTACAATGAGAAAAAATTCAGATTGTGGCACTTACACACACATACACACACAGAGGAACCATTTCAGTGAAAGGGTGGTAAATGAGTGACAATTTTAAACTAAGTTTCTGAAGGCACTGATTCAGAAATCTGAGTTTTTTACAGGACAGGTGTTGGGGCGCAAGCAAAATATAGGAACTTACAGAGACCAAGAAACTTGTCCTTCCATCTTTCAGTGTAATTTTGCATTTCTTGGCCAGGAGCACTTGCTGCCAGCTCTGGGGTAAGGGCTGTTGCGCTCCTGTGAAGTTATAGAACGGTGGGACTGCTTCAAAACAGTGACACAAGCAAGTGTAAAGAAAGTCACTTAAAGTCCCCCAAACATTCTTTGGCTAAATTGTCCACATCAAGCCAGTTGTCTCAGAAGTGAACAATAGTTGTTTGAACCAGTTCAGATCTGTCTCTAGGGCTACTACCCTCAGACAGTTACCATTATTGGCCTATCCTGCTCAAGGATGAGAAGGGAGGAACAAAAGTAGAGGAGAGGAGTAACAAAAGCAGTGACAAAGAGTAGAGGAGGACCAAAACTCAAGGGCAGATCTGGAGTGATGGAAATCTGGTTAACTTCAGAGATTTCCTTAAAATTCTTACCTAGTGCAGTGAATCTGTTCCTTGCACTTGGGCCTGAGAGGTTTTGTTGGTGAATCAGTTTCATCTGTTCATGGACAAATCCTCGTCCCTCTTCCCCCTTCTTTCCTCCCACAAGTTCTCTTCTGAGCTTGTCTGCGTTCTTATGTGAAGTGGTATGTATGAGAATAAGGGTATTACATCCTGGGTAATATCCATTATGTTGCTTTCTGTTAGCTCTCAATTCTTAGGAGCGCATTACTGCATTATTTCTTCTGTGCCAACACTATTCCATCAAGGCCAGTGCTGGCTTACTCACTTGTATCAATGATTTCTTGTAAGGCAGCCTAGGCAATATGCTGTAATATATATTAATACTATGTGATTTTTAAATCAGCCTTGCAAATGTATTCTAAAAATTTTGCAGCTCTTCAGTCAAATCCTAATGTCCATCATTCCTAATGATGATTACTGGTTAGCAGAAAACAAATAAAGAGATGACTTTTATACACATAAAAAAGATCAACTGAGCAAACGCAATTCTTTAGGAAGCTTAGGAATGAGAATTTTGCCTTGACCCTTTCTGTAGAAAGCTTTTCAGTTGTTTTGTAAAACAGGAAAAAAACGCATTGCATAATTTTGGAATTGTATATGTTACAATACAAAGGTGTTAAAGAGTTAGATGTGAATTGAAACATATTTTCACTTACTCTGGATTACAGTTGTAGTCAGACATATTTTCAGCTGAACAAATGAATTAAATTTTATTCCTTCAATTTTAAGAGCATTAAAATACTGTTACTTTTCTGGTTTATGAATGCAATTTTAGACAGCTAAGATCACATTTCTATTCTAGAAATGTTACAACATTTTTAAAGTAATGTTGATATTTAGAAGCATTTCAAAGTTTTGTTTTGTGTGGGTTTTAAAAAAAAAAAAGAAAAAGGTTTCTTTCCATGTTATGTTCTTTGATAAAAGTTATGCTTGCTGCAGTACTTTTAAAACTTCTTTGCATCCCATATTAGCAGTGAAAAACGCTAATGTATATTTTTTTTTGTAGCAATGTGTATTTTATAGTCAAACTGCCTATGAATGGTGATATTCATTAACCTAAAAAGACTCAAACCAAACACGGGACACTCTGAGAGCAGGAGTGCTCTGTCCCAAGTGAAGTTTCCTTCTCTGGGTTGCCTCACCTCTGCTCCATGCACATGGACAGTGCAAGGGACAGGCATAGGAGAGGCAGTATTTTTGAATGGCCATGTTAAATAAGGCTGAATTAAGGATGTGCAGGACTCAAGCATGATTCTCTATTGCTGGCCAGGCTCTGCCCCTCCAGCCTGAGCAGGTGAAGTTTAGGAAGCTCTGTGTAGTCAAAGAATGAGCTGTGACCTCTTACTGTGACCACTCAGTCAGCCCAGGTTATTTTGTTGGTCTTGGGGACACCTTTCTGCTCAAAGGCAGCATTCACCTGCCTTGTCACACTAAATTTTCTCATAATGTTTCACTGCATAGTGGCCAAAATGATGCTGCATGTACCTTTGAAAGATTAAGCTTAAGAATCGAAGTGTACACAAGACAAAAGAGAAAAGTGGAAGAAGAGAGGACTGATGCTGGTAGGGATAGGTAAAGAGCAAGAGGAATGCAGGATATTTATCAGGAAGACCAAGCTGAAAGGCATGTAAATCCAGTTAACAGCTTGAAAACAGGTAGACACATTAAAGGAAGTGGAAGTAAAGTTAATTAGTGGCAGAAGGCATTAGTTGGGGGTGTCAGCTGGTGAATGGTGGCTAATTTGATATAGTCTAATCGCATAGTTTGGCTATTCGATTACCAAATTGAGATCCAAACGCTGCATCTTCCAGGGCAGTCACTTCAGAAAAGAGGGTAGCTGGAATTGTCATGAGATCTGATCCATTCCTTAATTGAAATTCGTTTTAAATAACTGTATCACATGTGATGTAAAACCAAGAAGTAAATAGTTGCTGAAATGAGCTGTGAAATTTGGCTGTTCAGGAAAGATGAGGATGCATGAACAACGCATGCATGGGCTAAGCAGTAAATGTAAACATGCCTGTGGAGGCTCACACACATGTGCACCAAGAGAGCCTGGAGAGATACTTCCTTGTCTGCTATTCTCTTGGTCTCCAACTCACTCTGTGGACAGTTGCTCCCATTTGGATGAAATGTATTGAGGATGCCAAGAATCAGTTCACTTTTTAGTGACCAGCTGGTAGAGATGTATTGATACATGTCTGAAGGTTGTATGCACCTTGTACACCTTTGTAAGAGCCTAGACAGCCTCTCTAGTGCTGCTTACTATCTGGCATTAACAGGAATGGATGGGTAGGGGAAAAGAAGAGGAAACAGGAGATATATAAAGTGATTTTTTTCCTGACAATCAATGGCTTAGCAATTTCCTGAATCAGAGGTTATATCCAGACTTGGGAAGCTATGTTCTACAAGTTTCTCTAACATTTTCAAATCTATTAATTTTTTGGCCTCTTGTAATTATGTTGCAACTGAAAATGTATACAATTATGTGCACTGTGCAAAAAATGGCTTTGTCTGTTGTAAATGTGTTTCTTGCTCACTTTATTGGGTGGCCCTTCCTTCTGATAATGTGGGAAGAGGTGCAATCTATGCTTGTGTCCTACTGCTGGGCAATTTTGACCTTACACATCTCTGTCAAGCCCTCCTCAATCATTTCTCTTCCTCATTAAAAATTGTAAATTTCTCACATATCCTTTGTCTTCAGCCATGCCACCATTCTCTCTACCCCTTTTAGCTGTTTTTTGTATTTGGTGACTGGGTTCAGGCTTCAAGGTTTTCGTCCCTCTGTATTGTTTGCCCAATTGTTGGTATATACACTGCAGGAAGAGGAAGGATGTTCAGGGGAAGAGAGCTTCTCTGTGAATCTTACCACTGCATTCCTGAAAGCATTCTGCCCATTCTGGAGCTAACCTCGAGGCTGGATGTAGAAAAAACTTTGCCTGAATCATAGGCAGTATTTCTGATGTCTGTGATCTGTTAAGTGGAACATGAGAGCAGAGTCCTTTCAAGGACCTCTTTTATGCTACACTGTAGTCATACTGGTCATGATGCAGCATGAAGTTGCTCATCTTTGCACAGAGAAACACTCTCAATGAGATGCTTTGAGTTAGGCATATGCTTAACTATGCCAAATTGTTTTAAACCACCGATGTAAAAGGTGGGCATGGGACTAAAGAGATGAGAAAGTTTCCATTCCTGCTTGCTAGCACATATGATAAGTGCAGATCAAGCTGAACTTACACTTTAGAGGAACAGAAAATCACCCTCCCAAATGACTCCCTGTGTAAGAGACCTGCTCCAGTTTACGCTAGAGTTTAAATGAAATCTAAGCTCTTTTTCTTTGCAGGTAGGGATGAATATCAGCTAGGAACAAAGGAACAAATGAAGGAAGTATCCTAGGCAATTTTTGCAAAGAGGTTTTTTTTTTTTGGGTGGTCTGGGGATCAGCAGAATTGGACCTTAGCATCAGCAACCTTGAGCAGACTGCAATGGCTCTGCCTTTAATACACTTCCACCTCAGTGTGTTATACAGCCGTAATACTGAACACACGAGGCAGACAGCTGCCCCGAGGCATTCTCCGTAAAAACTTTCATATCACAACGGAACTGAACGCAACATTATAACAGCGTGTCTCCTCTTCTTCACGGTAAGAATTTTTCTGAAAACCAGGCAATGTCATGGAAATGTTATAATAGATACATCCAGAATATATGGGTGAGTTAGTTGTCCCCAGTGATATATTTAAGCTTTTCCTTCCACTATACATAGAGCAGGTTAAATATCATTAACATTGGTCAAAGGGTCATTTTATTTTACATGCTTTATGGATGCATTGCCTCAATTATCAGGAAGGAAAAAAGGGAAAGCATATTTCTTAACATCTGCTGATATGAGCTCCTCTAAGGCATTTCCATTGCAACGTGTGTTTTTGCTCCTCAAAAGGCATAAATATTTTCTCTCTCCTTAAATCCCATAATTGTTTTATTGCTACATTAAAAAATGTAAATAAGCATTCCTCCTTCCCACTATAAATTAGACACAACCTGTCTAGCTCTGAAAATGAACATTTCAATAACTTCAGTCACACAATGACATCATATCAATATTTAAAATCATTTTATGCATGTATTCCAGGTTGTCCAACTTCATTAAGGGCATTCATCAGCCCTCCGGCTACAGTGTATTCCCATTGGAGTTGTAGGCCTCAGGCCCTACCAAACAGAAATTTAAACTAACTTGCCTTTTTAATTCACATTATTCTCAAATATTCTCTTTTTTAACCCCCGTCATGACTAAGGCATTTAGACCTGGCTATGATTTTGTGCACATCAAGATTTAACAGACAAAATCCCTATTTTTATGTCAGAACTTGAGTACATGTAAATAATAGTCTTTCCCCTCCTCTTTCCCCATCCATCACTATTTCCTGAGTGCAGTGATAACTGTGCTTCTTTTAATACGCTATGCAAAGTTAATAATTTGAGCTACAGGTTGATAGGGATAGGGGGTTGTTGGGGTTTTATGTTTAAAAATTTACAAACAGTTCAAACATACTTAGTTTCATTATTTTTTTCTCTTTCCCTTTCCAAAATAATAAAAAAAATCCCATCTTGATCTATTTTTTATACAGCTAAGGATGCGCAGCATGAATAAATATCCCTGCTAGTGGCATCAAACACTGTTGTATTAATATAAAACTTTTTCCCCACCAAAAAAAAAGCAGAAATCCAAAACAAAACAAAAAAACCCTCTTCCCATAGTTCTGATCTATAGGATGACTGTGGATCTGCTCAACAATATGTTTACTGATCTTCAGAATTCCTGGGTAAAACTCACATGTACTGTACAAAACAGGAATGATAATTTTGATATTAAGAAAAAAATTCTTTGCTACTGACCAGATAGTGTAGCTTTGACTGGAGCCTCTCATTTATCCTCCCAGGTATGTGTGGAAAGTGTTTAAATATCTATCATTTGATACCAAAAAAAAGAGGTGGAAGCATGTGGAAGCAGCCAAGTTAATACAACGTGCATCTGAGGATGGAACAAGCCTGTGAGAGATATTGGTGACTTACAGTCAATAAAAGTTCATGTAATGTATGTCAGTGCTATTAGCTCTTCTGTCCAAAATGTTCTGACCATGTCATAACCATGTACATGGCTAGATGAGGGTACACTAATGGGTTATGATCCATTTGCCTTCAAAAATGAAAGATGAAAGAAAGAAATTAAGAGAAGAGATAAAAAACCCAGTAACTGCACGACCAACTTTTGGATATTTCCCCCCACAAGTAGCACTGTTTTAAACAACTGTACTTCTCTCAATCTCCTTCTGCTCTCTGCATCTCTCCTCCGCCTCCCACCCCACCTCATTTCAGAGTTCCAGCAGCTACTTTTTTCCTTATGTCATTCCAAATGTCTTCCTTTTTTTCATTTTGTTCCTCTGACTTTCACAGCCCTCTAGATTGAAGACCTCTCTTAGCTATGACACACAAGGCAGTCTGTCAAAGTAAAAGAATTTCAACCTGTCCTGGTCCCTTTGGTGTGGTAAAACTACTCATCATCTATGATTTATCCTTTTAGAAAGAAGCAGGTGCTGTCTCTTCTGTCAAGGTCCTGCATACCATTCCCCTCCAGCAAACCTCTGAGGTTCAGTTTCTCAAAGACATGGAAATCCATAAAAAAAATTCAGCTTCCTAAGGCCAAAATTTGCTGTCTGAAAACACTACTCAGCGAGTTGTGGGCTTTCAAAGAACTGTACCTTAACACAGGTAAGAAGCAGCTTGAAGTACTCCCACTGCATTCCATAAAGCTCCACAATGTTGTACTATCTAGGGAGGGTCTTTTTGTTTGTTTTTGGGTTTGTTTGTTGTGGGTTTTTTTACCTAATTATTATCAGACTTACCACTTTAAAAGTACCTAGGAAAATGTCTCACTTTCCAGCCATGAGGTGCTCTCAGTCATTTTGTCTCCTGTTCCAACAGGATTGTCCTTCTTGAGGTGAGTCTGCTGTGCCAGGTGTGCCCAGATATCTTCACTTGCAGTCTTTATCTCAAGGGTAGTCCTAGAGAAGAGCACTGCTGATGACAGCCACCCAGTCCGTTAAGGCAGTCTGGAGTCTGCTTGTTTGCTTTCTACAGTCACCTGTCAATATGACCACAGAAAAGTTGGAGCTGTTGAAGGAGTCTGTGTCCTTTCAAACTACTGGCAGGTACTTTGCAAAAAATGAGTTGGCTTTCTTCCTGGAGGCCATGTTGTGGTGTGGCCCCTTCCTTGCAGGCTCCAGGGCAGGCAGCCTTTGGAGCCAAAACCTATTCTCCCAAAATACTGCAAGGACAAGCTAATCCTAACATTTTCATTACCATCCCGACACTATCCACAGAAGTAAAAACAAGAGCTGGGAAAGTGAAGTTGTTTGAGAAAGGGAATGCTCCTGCCTGTTTAAACAGATGACTGAGAAAGATGATGGGGGTGCTGGTGGTGAAAGCACAGTCAAAGTTAGATCTCTGGGCACTGTTGTGGTAAGTTATATAAATAAGAAAAATAACAGAAGAGAAAGGGAATGGGGCGTATGAAATGATCACAGTAAGGAATGCAATGTCAGAAGGCTAAGAACAGAGCTGGGAAGGAAAAGAATCACCATCACAGGGGATGAAGAGAGAAGATAGTGAATAAAGAGAAAGAGATATAGCAAAAGAGCAAGCAGACAGGCAAAGAATGGAAAGGAGGGGACACAGAAATACAAAGTAATGAAACGAGGTAGTATATTAGGAAATTGGAGAGAAACTTAAACCACAAAAAGTCCAAAACTGAAGCTAAGTGAGAATAAAGAAGAGGGAAAAGAAAAATTAATGAAAAGAAAGAAGATCCAATAGAGAAATAAAAATAGAGAATATACTTAAAATTAAAAAGAAAAAAAAAAGACAACAGGAAAAAAAAAAAGGAAGAAAAGGGAGAAAGTGATTCTATAGAGATAGAGAATATGAGAGGGAATCTAAGAATAGTTTTCTATTTTGTAAAGTACTGGAAACCTGCCCATAAAGAGGGTTGGATAAAAACTTGTCATTACTGTTGATTATTTATTGCTCCTTTGTTATGAGGCAAGCTACACTGATGTAGCTATGTCCAGGCCTTGGAAGAGGATGGTGCCACTTTTGATACTGGTTTAAATAAGGAGGTCTACGTTTGCATACAGATTCTTATTTTGCTTTGTGGCAGTGGCATTCTTGTAACTGAGACCTGCATAGTGCAAATAAAAGGAGTTTGATGGACTGATGAAGCACTGTTTTCCTCTGGGTCTTTGGCTCCACATCCACTCCCTGCCAGGACAGGTATGTTTCACATATGTAAGACCTGTACACATCACTGCCAAGTCTCTCCCTCTGTGAGGTTGTAGACATCGTGGGGCCTAGTGTTTTGGGTCAGGCTGAGAGAGGAGGGTACGTGGGGTAGGTTGCAGAGTGCCAGTCTGCACTGAGCCTGGCTATGGCCAGTGCTTTTTGCTCTCTCATTTTCATGAAAACATCATTCATTCATAAATTTTTAAAGGAGAAGGAATCATTGTTTAATGAACTTTTGTGAAGAAAACTGAGCAAGGGAGAAAAGAAACATTGTGAGCTCCTTACTCCCTAGACTTATGACCTGCATAGTTCCAGCCGTTGTGTTATTTAGACAGCCTTCCTCTTTAGCCGACATTAAATTTGTATGCTCCCACATGGTTGACTTGCTATTTTTTTTTATCCATGCAGCTGGGATTCTCTGAGGAAACATGATGGGTCAGGGGGAGGAGGGGAGGCGAGGACAGCCATCTCCAAAATGCAGTGGATGTGCCTTTCCGGCTCTACACTGGTTGCACTCAGGCAAGTACAAACTGATGGGAATCGGCGGCGGCAGCTATGCAAACGAGGTCAGAGTTGGTTCCTCCGTGGCTTTATTATTCTTCTGAGCACTCTGAAAATGTGGGTGTGCATGTTAAAACTGCCCTGTGAGGCAGCTCTGACATGTGGGGCTGCCTGGCACAAACACAACACATAATAACACAAAGTATTTGGCAGAGTTACAGGGCTAATCTTTACGTAACTGTTCCCGAACAACTTCTCTAGCACACTGAGCACAAACAAGCTTTCCATCAGCCTTTGGCTGCATGCAGATTGTCTTGTGTCACCTGCTTCTCTGCTGAGCAAATACTGGCTATGGTCATGACAAGGAAAACCTTCTTTTGCATTCGTAACTGACTCTCCCTAAATTGCCTCCTTGTTTTCCAAGGCTATTCATGACCCATAGGCGTGTTCGTTGAGAACATCCCCTTTTATAGAATTTTTCCTTAAGCACAAATGTATGCTGAAAATTATGCTGTGGATTGTTTTCAGGAGAGTGGTGGGAAAACAGGACTTAATTTTTCAATGGTTTCCCCCCTGTTGACTAAAGTCATAGGACGAAGGATGTCTTTTATAGTTAAGACACTACTGTGGGACTTTGGGAGTCTGAGATTGGAATTACAATGTTTCATTCCTTCTATCCTTTGCCCCTCTTGTCAGATTTTAATGTAAGCTCTTTATGATTATCTCCTATAGTTTTGTTGCCTGGTTCAATGGGGCCTGGTCTCCATTAAGTCTTTTGTGCTGCAGACAGCAACACCAGGGCACATACTGACAGTAACAAAATCAGAGAAAGAAGATAAAGTCTACACCTTCCCTAGCATCTTTAATCAGTGCTGCTAATGGATCTTCTGCTCTTGCACAAAGGCAAGCAGGTGCAAACCTTTTCTTTGGCTGGCACAAGATGAGTGTTTTTAGCTGTCTCCCCCAGCCTCAGGTACCACTGAGGTGGCACCATCCATCCATCCATCCATCCATCCATCCATCCATCCATCCATCCATCCAGTGCCACCCGGTGCCACCTCCCCACCCACAGCGCCTCTCGATTTGGGTGCTCTTTTCACTCAGCACTGCGCAGCCACAACACATGTGCTGCTCCGCAGCAAAGCCATGTGGCAAATATATAAAAGTATGTACGTTTCTGAATGCTGGAAGTGAGCCCTAATTCTGTTGGCAGCAAAGCCGACTCTCCTTCTTTCCTCAGAGCGAGGCCCGCCGCATTTCTCAGTCCCACAGACATAAACCCTCCCTGGATTTCTCCCAGTGTGGAGGCAGGCTGCCAGCCTGCGGCTTCATCCTCGGTAGTCGCTCCAGGAGGGGCAACTCCTCTGCCTCAGTGTTCAGGCAGTCTGAACTCTCTGCTTAATGCTTGTCTCACTCCCTCCAATCCAGTATCGGTCAAACTGGGGAACCTCTCCTGGTTCTTGGTTTAATCTTAGCTTGCAAGGAATGGTTGCATGCCAGGAGGGAGGCAAAGCAAAGGGAAACTGCCAGACCCAAATGTTCTATAGTTGCAAAGATGGTTTCTAAATATTGAACTTTAAAAATAATTTGGCTTGCATGGGAAGGGGTGAGAAGGGGGAGAACTTTCTATTTGCCTGCTGGAATTTGGAGTCTATGGTTTTCTGGGGACACATTTCCAAGTTCTTATCATCAGCTATGGGGGCTAGAAAACACTCTCTCATGTTAAATGAAAGCTGAAATTCCCCCTAGTCCTACACGCTGAAGATCTGGAGCTTTAACCCTGACTAAATCACAACAAAATCTTTACAATCAGCCCATGCAAGATATCTATCACCAAAGAAAGAAAAATCCATACAGAAAGAGTTGTTAAGGAGTCCTGAGCAAGTGCAGCTGTTAAGGGAGCAGTCACTCAGATACAACCAGGAAGGAGGAGAGGCATTTTCTGTGATGTGAAGGAAGTTTGTGTAGCCAAAGGTGAAGAGATAGGGTCACCATGGTTTATTCCCAAGACCTTCCTATTGCTCCAGCAGTGTATTGATTTGTGGATCTCTGCAAAGCACATAGATGTCCCTACAATTCTTTTTACTCCCTTGAAGGTATGGATTTTTTCTTCTCTCTCCTACTTTTTTCTCTGTCTCCCTTTCGCTTTTACTGAGTTTCAAGGCAGGGGGCTGTTAGTGTTATTTTAATTATTCTCCTTTTGTTTTACATAGAGTTTAATTTTTAAATCATTCATAGTTTTGCCTACAATGACAAAATGCTTTTTGATTTGCTTACAAAAAGAAATATTTGATAAAAAAAAAAAAAAAAAGAACTGAAGTGCTCCATGCAATGCTTAATTTTTTTTTTTTTTTTTTTTTTTTTTTTTTTTTATTCTTTTTTTGAGAGCCCTTAATTTTGGAAGTGAATAGGGTGCTCTGGGAATGGGCACTGCAGACCAATTTAGATTTCCTAGATTGCTTCAATAATCTGAAGAGTACTTCAGTAATTTTTAACTATTCTCCACCACATGCCTTCCAACCCATTCATTTTTTAACTGAAGTGACTATACTTAGGACAAACTCTGCTGTTCATTTGAAACTGTTCTATTCTGCACATCCGTAGACTTCAAATTCCAATATCGAAACATTTTGCTGTAAGAATGTGTAACCAGTTAATGCCAAGACATTAATGGTCAACATTTTTTATGCAGTGCTCCTTGTCTGAGACAGGGCCATGTCACCACTGCCAGTCTGCTGCAGAAGACAAGCCCATAATGAGGCAAGACAACCTTTAGATTTTGGTTTTTTGTTTTTTTTTTTTTTCATCCCAGTGTTTCTCCTGCATTCAGCCTGATGTCCAGTTTCTTTTATGGCTTTCTGATCTTCAGGTCAAAATGCTTTTGCAGATAAACAGCCAGTACCTTTATGGCACAGATATTTTCAGTTTTGGTAGGAACTGAAGTGCATCACTAAAAGTCTCACAGAGCATCATCAGAGGCAGAGGCAGGAAGCCGTAAAACACAGGCAATTTTAATCCTTTTATTCCTTCCTGTTGTACACACTGCACTTGTGTCACATAGGTTACAGCCCTTCCTGTCACGTATACTGTTGTATCTAGACTGCTACTTGTTGCTGTTCTTTAGGGACTAATTGTATTTCAAACACCATCCAGAAGAGAAAGATCACGAGCTGTCTGCTGTGGATTTCATGCCCTAGTTCCTCCCACCTTTACCTTGCATATAAAAAGTAGTTATTCTTAATTCATATTTCTATAAAAGCATGTCTGCATTTCCAAGAAATATGAGCATATTGTACCAGGGAGGCTCTATGCTGCCTTAACTAATTAAAGATTAACAGTAGGGCAGCGCCATATACTTTGTCTTATTCAATCACGATCTAGTATTAAAATTATTGGAAGGTGCCACAGTTTGCATTGATCTGCTGCTGCCTTGTCTTTTTGCTAAATGAGTGCTCATCTTTTGCAAAAGGTATTTAAGAGGGCACAGAGGACACATGAACATGTCCTGGATTATGACCTCTGTGGCAGTCCTGTGGTGCTCCTGGGGGAACAGCTGCCCTAAGGCTGATTTTGCAGTGTCTTTGTGCTTGAAGAGAGAGGTTTGGTGACACTTTAGCAACAATATTGCTGAGAAACTGTAGCTAAGACTGTGGCTTTTTTTCTTTTTTGGCTTATCATTTTTTATATGAAGGTGCAGAGCATTATGTATTTGTAGCCTTAAGGTTCAAATAGCTGTGGTACGAATTAAAGACTTTTTGGAATTGTTATGGTATGACCCTAATGACAAACCAGATCTGAGACCCAGATTCCAGAATATGTCCTAGGTCAGTTTGAGCCTGTTTTGCCATTCACTTCAGATGAATTTTGCAGTTCTCAACTGCTACTGAGAATGAGAAAATGAGAAAAATTTCATGAGAAAAATAGAATGTTATAATATGATGGGCAGAGAAAAATATTGTAAACATATAAATGCTGTTACCATTTAATGATTATTAATGCATAGGAAACTCATGCTTTTTTTCAAGACTTTTGTAGGCACAGGGTTAGTCCTGTACTAGATACTTTTTGTTCTGCCTTTACAAGATTTCTTTCTAAATTTTATGTTTCAAGGAAAGAAAGAGCTCTAGAGGCAAGATAGATTAAGAATCCAGAACTTGAACTTGTGTAGCTTTAATATTTCAGTCAATGTCATCTACTTCCTCTGCATGGCTGTCCCCGCCTCGTTGGGAAGACTGTCCTGTTGGCAAGGTGGCACCTTTCGAATGAGTTAACTTGGTCCTGGCCTCTTAGAAAAGCTAAAGATCTCCTAGCTGAAAGAGTGATATCTTAATCAATTTCTGACTGGCAGATTGCATTCTCCCTGGTTACGTTCCCTGAAATTTCAATTGGATGCAATCTTTTTCTTCACTTAGAGCCATCCTTTTTTATGTGCTAAGTGCTTGCTCTGTTTCAACTCTGATGGAGCTGATTTTCAGGAATAGAACTTTCATCATCTACCCAGAGCTTTGTGCTCTTTTGGAAAAAAAAAATCACTAACATATCTATTAAATATATGCTCTTGCTTGTTTGCTACAGTGTTGTGGCATTAATAAGAGAGAGACAGAAGAATGATTTCACATAGTTCAATTACTTTTGAAGAAGAACTCAAGAACATTTTTCTTTCTCAAATAATGTTTTTGTAATAATTGCTCAGTCAATTCCTCTTATAAATATTAGGATAATATTATTGTTAAATTATATTCACTATATTTTTTCTACTTTTAAATTGAAGACATAGATTCAGAAAACAAAACACAATATTTTTCCTGTATGCTTAGCTTTGCAGAACTCAATTTTCCTTTAATTTGCCCTTTTTTTTCTTTTTTTTTTTTTTTTTTGTTAAGTTGTGTAACTCAATGGACATCAGTGAAGTACTGTGTTTAATTCCAAAGCAAATGAAGCATCTTTATAGGCCAGAGTTCCCTTTGGAAAGTTATACGTGGAGGCAGCATTTGCTAACATAATGGTGTATTATAATTCATCCTTGCACCTGTCCAGTTAGCCATAGATCCATCCAAGCATACAATATAGTGTAGGAGGATTCCATTCTGCAAGATTAAATCTTCAGTTAAATGAACCTAAAGTGGCTTAGGGTGTGTATGGCAAGCCATCTCATTGAGACTAAGCTGAAGAGAAAAGAGGCAGGAGGGGATAAGCATGTCTACAACCTAGAGACAACTCTGTGTATTTCATACTGATTTCCTTGTACTTCTAAGTCATTGGCATATTTTTTAACCTAATATATAAAATAAGAATAACCTCAGTCTAGTCAGTAGAATACATGACTGTAAATATCAAATGCAAAACAAGAGTCAGTCTTTCCTGCTAGATACATTCATGTCCCCTACAGTATCAGTAGATTCAAACTTATTAGGGGTCGTGTAGCAACCTCAATACAAAGAAACAGAGGACACTGTCTTTCAATTACTCAAATTTATGTAGAAAATAGAGGAACTACAGAAAATTAATCTACTTTAGCTCCCCAAATGATTCTTGCTTTTTAAATATCTGTTCTATCTGTAATTGTTTCTCTGATAGTCACAGGGTACTGGAACTAAATGTGAAAAACCTGTTGGAGTCCATGCAGACTTTGAGACATTTTCCATAGGGGAGTAGTTGAAATGATATGGGTTCAAACATGAATTTCTCCATTGTCTCCATCCATGGAGATACACCAAACTAGACTGTACAAGATCTTAAGCAACCTGCTCTAGTTGATTCTGCTTTGACCATGGGGTTGGGCTGGTTGATTTCTAGAGCTCCTTACCAACCTCAACTATCCTGAGATTTGGTGACTCTCAGTGGCGACAGTGGCAAAAGTAAACGGCAACACGGAAAGTCTTTCCTTGCTTTCTTTTTGCTTTCATTTTGACAGGATCTGTTACAGTTTGCACCAAAGTTTTCCAATCAGACTCAACCAGAATTACTGGGAGATATGAGATGATCACATCTGAGTCACTCTTGTCAGAAATGGTTCCATAAAGAGGAGGGGACATATGGGGTGGGAAGAGGACAGTGGGGGCCATGATCAAGTGCCAGGGAAATAAGAAAGGATAAAGAAGGTGGAACTAAAAGCCCAGTTTGGGGAAGAGACCTGATTGCAGGGAGGTTTTACACATGGCAGATTTCCTCAAGCAAGGACTGCTACAAAAAATTTGGGAGTCATTGATACACAGACTGTGATACACAGCCTTTTTTTCCCTGTTGTACCTTTGTTGAGTTTTACCATAGGAAATATATATATTGGCAAAAGGAGTCTTTTTTCTTCAACTACCTTTTTGAGTGACATAAGCCATGCCAGCAAAGGGATTCTTGCATCTATACAGAGGGTGTTGCTGGCGTATCTATATCAATTAAGGGTGTGATTTTTTTTCATGCTTGTGACTGAAACAGCTTTGTCAACAACACTGTATAATTTAGACCTGGCTTGAGAGCTGTCCTGGCTCTCAAGCAACTGCAGAATATTGGGGATTTTAGAGTGAACTCCTATATTGTTGGCAAAGAAAGAAAAGGACACAAATGCAGTGGAGTAATTTTGAATAGATTTTTTTTATTGTTATTCACAGCACACAGAGAATTTCTTTTTTGTTTAGAAAGGTGATGACTGAAGAAGCAAAAATAGCAGCTGTGCAGCTTCATGGCAGGGCATCCAGAGAAATATAGACTTTCTTCATAATCAAAAGCCAAAAGGTTTCTGTTATGACCATATCCTAGATAGAAAGGGCTTGTGATATAGCTAGACTGTCAGACACTGCCATTGGAAGGTAAGTTTACACTGGCACAAAAAGCTGACAAACTGATACAACTTCCTGAACAAGATAAGTATAGGGCAAAAGTACTCTTTTGTAGATAAAATGGCATATACGTCAGGGGAGTTGCTGCCATAGCAGTGCTGGTTAGGAGAGGAAAATGTGGTCTGCTTGCTCTTTGTCTTCTTCACAATCTTAATCAACTCAACCGCCAGGCTGGTGTATGTCTCTGTGTAATTTATTCCACCCTTAAAAAAACCCCAACTGCTTTTGTTCAAGTCTTGTCATTTATTCTCAGCAGAGATCCCTGTATTTGGTCAGAACAATAGTTCTGACGTGGCCAAAGTGATAACTCCAAGTACAGTGACATAATACTGTTTAAGGGGTTGATTTCCCCAGAGGACAGTCCTAAAATACTGCTGATACTGAGAGGAAACAACATGCCTTTTTCCCTCCTTCTCGTGCTGGCTCTGGAACTTGTTTGATGCTCCAGCAAGCTGCTTCAGCTTACTATACAACAGAAAATGAACATAGCAAATACCAATGCAGCATTTTCTGCCAGTTTAGTGAACAAAATTGGTTAACTTGGAGATCAGGTGAACATCAGTGTCTCTGCAGAGCAAGAAGCAGCAGTGGAGAGCAAAGGATATCAGTGGAAACATTCTAATTTTTAATTTTTTGGGGGGGTCAGTATTAGACTGATTTAACTGTCTTGCCAAACTTCATAATGCTGTCTGGGTCACAAAATGATAAACCAGTTCAAGAATGTCCAGCCACACCGAAATATGCATTTGATTAGCTGATTCTGAATATCAGAGCTCTTAGGTTTGTCTGCACTTGAAAGTATTTCTCAGTGTGGCTTGACTGGCACTCTCCCATCCCTCTGAAGAGATGTAGTTTATGAGAGTCACTTGCTGAGGCAGCTCAAACCCAATTCAAGGAAAAGGCCTTCCTTTTGATATCAGCATTACCAAGTCTACCTTAGGCTCCTTGTTGCCACAGCCATTTTGATCAGAAAAGGATTTTTTTTTTTTCAGGCTCGTAATCAACAGAAATGCTTATCATATGCTGGTGAAACAGTGAAATGGAGGCCAAGTTAAAAGCAGTGTACTTGGAGTTCTGCTGGATAAGTATTTCCTTGATCACACAGAAAAGGAATTGTTGTCTTTAAGATGGACTGCTTAGCATTTACATTACAGTGGACCATACAGCAGTTTCTGTTAGAGCAGCAGTTGCAGAAACTGATGGAAGTTATTTTCTTTATGAAAAGCTATTAGCTTTTTCTTTTTTTGTAAACTGATAGACTGTCAACCTTCAGATCAGCGAATACTTAGGGATTCTTTTAATTGCATGCATTACTTCATTGCTACCTTGTGTATTAATGTATGCAAAATTAACGTTCCTTACATTTTAATTGGAGGAAGAAATGTGTTTGGCTACAAGTTCAAATGGGGGTAAAAAAAACTTCAACAAAAAACAGTTTGGAGAGCAAATGCTGGAAGATAGTTTCTTTTGTGAGTCACAGAGAGCTCTTAAGTAGGAAATATTCAGAGAGCTGCCCCATGTCAGGGTAATATTTGTGAATGCTGACATTGCACAGACATTAGTACAAAGCCGTGTGAGAAGCCACTGAGGTCACTTGGCTTGTTCAGCCTGGACAAAAGGAGACTGAGGGGAGACCTCATCACAGTCTACAACTTCCTCACGAGTGGAAGAGGAGGGGCAGCCACTGATCTCTTCTCTGCGGTGACCAGAGACAAGACCCAAGGGAATGATATGAAACTGTGTCAGGGGAGGTTTAGATTGGATATTAGGAAAAAGTTCTTTACCCAGAGAGTGAATGGGCACTGGAACAGATTCCCCTTGGTCACTGCACCAAGCCTGAGAGAGTTCAAGAAGTATTTGGACAACATTCTTAGACACATGGTATGATTCTTGTGCAGGGCCAGGAGTTGGACTTTGATGATCCTTGTGGGTCCCTTCCAATTCGGGATAGTCTATGAATCTGTGATTCCATGATTCACTGCAAATCAGCAAATTTCTCCCTAACAATACACAGTCCATTGCTTATTATTAGTTGCTATGTAATATTCATGCATCTAAAATCACCCAACACAGGAGGGTTTGATCGATTTCTCTGTAACAGCAGTGGCTAAATTTAGTTGATACTGCACCTGTTATGGAGCAGAGGTTGGAATATTTTTTACATTTACCTGAGGGGCTCTTTTAACAGTACTTTGTGTGTCATAAATACTGTGTGCTTAGCACCAGAATAGGAGGGACTAGTGAAAAGCTGAAGCAAACAACCCACAAGCTGAAATGGTCGGGTGAACTATTCAACAAATACCTATGACAAATATAAGCAAAATCCATTTGCAAATTGTTTGTTAATCAAAATAACCTGAATCCTTAGCTGGTACAATTTGTAGCTAACAGTTTGTGAAGCTGTAATGAGCAAAAAAAAAAAACCAAAAAACACTTGAAAGGAATGAAATACCATGTTTTATTTTAATTGTATTTTTTCTTGCTGTTAATGCATGCAGAAATATTAATTTGTTTCTCATTATGAGTGAATCAACTGAAAAATATTAGGCTGTGAAACTATATATATATATATGCATATATATTGAATTACAGGCATGGGAACAGCCACAGTGAACAGGAGCTTCTATTTGTTATTTAGATACTTCAAAAGCTAACGGCCCCGTTTGCTGTTACAGCAGAGATGTCTGGTTCCCAGGCATTTACAGCACTTCCCAAAGTCCCTTGGAGGTAATTTGCCATCCCACTTCCCAAAGCCCTTTTTCCCTATCAGAGCTGGGAGATTGTCAGTGAGTCACCTACCAGGGCAAAGCTCCCCACTCTCTACCTGTCCCTTCAGCCATGTACATCCTAAACCAGCAGTTCCCAGGCTGTAGTCATCCCCCAGTGGTTTTGCACAAGGGTATAGCAAGAAATCTGTGGAGAGTAACTGAAGATTATCAGCGTACTACATCTGGGTGGTTACTCTGAAGGCTAGAAAGTTGAGTTCACAAGTTTGGGAAACACTAGATACTTATTTCTCAGCCTTCCTGAAATTTGAAGAGTGCTATCACAACCACCCAGTATGTGTATGCATTTAAATGCTTGTATTGTGAGTCTTAGAGATATGCTAAAGGAGACAAAAATGCCCTTAATAATATCGACTGTAGGTGCCATTTAAGCAAATATTTACATGGTTGTCTGGCAACTGGGATCTTTAGAAGTATAATTACCTCCTGGCTGTGAAAGCAGAACTTTTATTGAGGTTGGGATGTTAGGATCAGAATACGCTCTTTCAAGGTTTTTTGAATAGTATGTGAATTCCAGTCTTTAAGATTTGCCCTGAACCACTATTGAAGCAATAACCAAAATGGAGTAAGCCTCGCTGAAAGTTGAAATAATTTCATTTTTCAGAGTTTCTTCAGTTTCAGTTAATCTGTGTTTGCCTGCTTGGTGTAAACCCCCACTGTCTTTCTGAGATGTGGATGCAAACTGCAGATAAGAGTATGCACACCTTCTTTTTTTTTTTCTTCTTAGGGCTGCTGTGAAGTTACAGTCACAATATAAAGATGACAAGAAGTTCAAGACAAGATAAAGGACCCCAGT
>JAWWES010000168.1:50001129-50018615 GCA_035583135.1 Lophotriccus pileatus
CTTCTTAGGGCTGCTGTGAAGTTACAGTCACAATATAAAGATGACAAGAAGTTCAAGACAAGATAAAGGACCCCAGTGAGATTGGACACTGAGAGGTGCACCAGACTTCCTCCTTTTCCTTGGCACTTCTCTTTTTATTCTTTGATTAAAGTCTTTTTCCTTTACTTACATCCTCCATTAAGATGTCTCAGTGTCATTTAGGGTGTTAATTGAGAGGAGGTTTAAGCTCATCAAGGCGATTATAAGTGATAGTTAAAAATTTCTATATATGGCCTATGCTGGAATCAGCACAGTAGGATGCCATTTTTCTTTTATCTAACTGACATTGGTAATAATAGATGAAATTATTACTAAATCGCAGCTGCAGAGATGATATCATGATTTTTTTGTGTAATCTTTGATGAAAAATTAATTTTTGAGAGGGATAATTTAAAATGATTTAAATAGTATTATACTGAAGTCCTTACTGGTAATTAACACCAATCTTGTCAGAAGTGAATCCACTTTTGCAGCTGTTTCTAAAGATACCTACAGTATTTGTAACTTTTCTGGGAGTGAAATTATAGTGTTTGGACTTTATTTTTACTGCATAAGGACCATTAAGAGAAAAGGATGCTAATAGAGAAGGCTTTGTTCTCCAGCAGGGCCAAATTCTATTTCACATTTTCAGTGTTTCTCTACGTGTGCATTTAATTAGCTATGCACAGCATGTAAGCAGAGTTCAGTGTATTCAAAGTAGACTTTACATGGTATTTATATGTATGTATTCTCATGCCAGCGTACACACAGATATGTATATCTTTATGGGTTAGCTATATAAGTATACACAACTTTATTTGCGAGGGTTTTAATTGGTTGAACAGATGGCTGATCAGAAATGCTTCTTCATCTTCATCAGTGACTCGTCTTTCTTTCTTTGCATCGACTTTCATCACAGTGGCAAAAAAGTGCTCTAACGAGAAACAGCTGAAAATAGATTTTTCTTTGGTACTTTCATCATGCTTTAAATGACAGAAGTGGATTTTTTTGTCCTATATATAAAGACCTGCAGGAGAAGGTTAAAAAAGGAAATATAGTGAAATCTAAATAGAAAAATTTGAATGAGAATATGGGAGAGCCTCAGATTATTCCTCTTATCTTCATATTTTACTTTCTTCTTTTTTAAAGTACATGCTGATTTTTGACAAGATATATAGTCGTGGTTATTCACGCCAGCTACAGTACCTGCCAATCAGTTTTCCTTTTCCTCGAGTTTGGTGCAGAAAGGGGGAGGGAGGGACAGGAGTTGAAAGATGACACAATGGCTTAGAGGACTGTTACTTTAGGTATTCATTAAAAAAGGAGTTACATGGCCAGCTTCTGCTGTTTCTGCAATTTTATTATATTCAAATCAAAGTCTGACTTCTGTAGGCTTTATAAAGGAAACAATGTGCCTTATAAACAGAGTGCAGGGTTCACGAAGGAGTGGTTCACTTACAAGCAGATTCATGGCTTGAGTTTGTGTATAGATATGTGAATAATCTATCCCATTTTTAATTTTAAAGAATAACTTACCCTTTTTTTCTTTTTCATTTTCTTTTTTTTTTTCCAGCATTGAAGCCTTTTGCAAACACTTGCTTTTATTCTCTGCATTCCTGTGGATACATCACTGTTGTACCCACTTTGCAAATTGGTAAACTGAGGAATGCTTTGACTGAAGCCACTGAGAAAATCATGTGGCTGGCTGAGAGTCAAAAGCAGAAGTAGAACTGGGGATTCTGGTCTCCTTTCCCTTTTCTCCAGCAGCCAAGCAAAACCCCTGGAAAAGTATGGTTTAGAAAGGAAAAATTACCCTTTGCATATTTAGCTCTGTTTGAACTGAATGCGGAAAAAGACTCCATGGTTTCAGTGTAATAACCTGATTTTTTTTTCCAGGTAGAGCCTAGTTTTCATGGGCTTTCTCCTCCTAAGTAGAGTCAACAGTCTGCCCTTGTGCCCAGGTGCAGCTGTAGAAAAAGCATGCTCCTTGCCAAGTGTTTGGGGGGCCCAGAGGAACAAAGATGTGGTGAAGCCTGGAGCTCCAAGCATAGCAGGCATAGAGGGAGGCTGACATTCTTCAATACTGCTGGGGTGGGTTAATCCAATGCAGATACTTTAGAGAAGAAAGGGAGAAATATGGAAATGAGAAATTTCTGGAGGTTGAGGATGGGTAGGGAGCAGTAACTATCTCACAAGCATGAGATAGGGGAATAGGCAACTTCTACATTCTATTATTAAAGACTTGCTGAGAGAGAGACTGAAACTAGAATTCAGGGATAAGTATACATGAGTACCATCTGGCTCTTTAATTTCAGTTCTTTGGACTGGGACAGTCTGGAGATAAGAGAAGACATTACTAGGACTGTCTCTTCACAGCTTTGATGCAGCTGATCATGTGCTTAAAACAGCAGCCAAAAGTTGTACTGGGCTTTTCTTTTTCTCCCATAACAATTACTGCAAGATAAAGATGATATTTGTGTGCTGGAAGGAGAAAGAAAAGGTGCTGGGAATAAGAACAGCAGCTTCAGATTTTTTGAGCCCTTCTTTTCAGATTTTGACCCCTTGTTTGCAGGCTTTGAAACCCTGATAGAAATGGTGTGGGTTTGGGAGGAGGTAATCTTGGCTCAGGAGGTCCGGCAGATGGTGTTGGCAAATGGCACTGCAGGCTCCTGCAGAGTGGTGCAACACTCTGGAGGTAGGTAGGGGAGCAACGAGGTTGTGGGAAGCAGCTGGTGGCAAATACACTCAAGATGGCTCCAGTGAGCAACTACAAACAACCTGCTGGGGTGGAGAAGCAGCAGACTAAAGCTCAGAGCAAATGAACCAGCACTGCAGTTGTGTCCCGCTTCAGGAGGATGTGTGAGAGGTGAAGGTCAGTAGTTGACAAAAACACAGGTAATGGTTGCTGACTTCTCTCCCCTACTCTCTGTGGGGTAAACCTTTCTTAGCACAAGCCTAACGTCTTAGAACCCATAAGGGCTGCCATTAAAAAAAAAACAAAACAAAAAAAACCCCCCTAAACCAAAACCAAAAAAAAACCCACCAAAAAACAACCAACCAACCAAACAAAAAAACCCCAAAACTATCTTCATGACTGAGAAACTCAGTCCTCTTTTATAATGGTGTAAATCCATAGGCTTTCTCTCTTTTAATATTGAAGATAATGAAAATAATCCAAGAAATTAATATCAACTGCTTCTGTCTCCAAAGAGATTAGTAGCTTGGAAGAGTAGGAGGTAGTTCTTCCTAACCTGTTGATGCTGAAAGACTTCATCTAGAGAGGATTTTAGGTGATGCTTGGGGATAAAGCAATAGCATAAAACTAAAACAGGCGAATAACATATGCTTGCATTCTGACTTGTTCAAAGCACTAAGGTAGGTAAGCAGAAGGGATCTGCAGCACTTACACATCAGGTAGCACCAGCTAGGAGCAGAATATTATGGCATGAGTTTATGCCAAACAGGTTCACACAGCTTTGCCAATGCATCTTCATCCAGAGCTGTAGTATTTTTCAGAGCTGGACCTTTATCTGCAAAGCCTTAAAAAATGGATTAACTTAGTTTAATATATATTGCAAAAAGATTTTCTACAATAGTGAAAACAAGCGACCAGAATGTCACTAGTCTCTGTCATTTCTCTAAGGCTCGTGGTATCTGTGGTTATTATTTACCTGGCCTCCCTATCTCATCATTATTGGCTTTTACTTCATAAGTGCATCATCTTAAGAAATGGCTATGAAGTAAATGGCTATTAGGTATTCAGGCCAGACATGGGGAAGGTAGACAAAAAAGCACTCTTGGTTGGCTGAATAGGACATCCTTATTGCAGTCCTTGAACTAGGGTCCATGCCAAGCATTCTATGCTGTTACTTCCAAGATGGACAGATGGAGGCCTTGTAAAATAAGACAAAATAAGGATTCTCCTTCTTTGCCAATGTCTAATCATGCTGCCTCCATACCTGTTCCAGGTGTTGATGTAAAGGAGCAAGGTGACTCTCTTGCACATCATGCATAACATGCTCGGTTAAACAGAATTGAATGTGAACTGTCACATCTTTTGCTGTTGCAAATCAGTGCCATAATTCTTCAGTCCATTTATAATTAGAAAGAAGGGCTATTGCTTACAAAAGTCCTTTAAACTGAACCTCTTGAGAACATATCTCCATACATTAGAAGGGTTTGGGCGGTTTTTAAGAGTGATTTAAACACAAACAAGGAAAAATTGAACGCGAGGTTGGGTTTTTTTTCACCTTCTCTATTCCTTCTTTTTCCTGTTATACATCCAGTTCCATTTACTATGATCTATGCCTGAATTGCTGGTGAAATTATGATATCATAACAGTCAAAAAGATAAAGGGAGGAATGAATCAAGGAAAGTAAAGTAGTTTTAGTGGTAATTCATGTTACATTTTGTATTTTTCTTTTGTTAATACCACTGAGCTGTACTGCAGTAAAGCAGCACAACCTTTTGCAGAGAGGAAGTTTAAAATTTCTTCTTTCCCCATCCTCTTCAACCATAATGATATGTATTTTTATATCACTAATCAGTTTAGTGATTAAAATTCAGGAAAACCAAAACCGACATTGAAACATATCTAAAAAAAACCCCAAAACCCAAACCTCAGTCAAGTAACAGAAATGAAATAAAATAAACCTTTTGGCATTCTTCCTTCATCTATCATGAAGTATGTGCTATATAAAACTAACTCCTGGTAAATTATTTGTAGATCACCTCTAAAGAAGCTCCTGAAGTAGTAATGCATCCCCTGAAATGAAAAGACATATAGATTTTCTATTCTTTATATAAGGCATACTTAAAAACATTTTTACAATAGGTTTAAGGAATGATAAAGATGTTTCAGTGTTCCATGATGTTTGAGTAGCAGCATTTTCCAGTGATCTGAACTACAGACACACAAAAGTGCAAAAACAACCTTGAAAATGCTTTCACAGACTTCACGTGTTAATCTCTGCAGAATGGCTTCAAATTAATGAACAGAGTGCAATTGTCTCTATATAAGTGCCTCACTCTGGGATGTAAGTGAAATAGAAATTTAGTGTAGTAGTTTTCAAGGCAGTGATTAATATTTACATTTATCAGCTGAAAAGCACCCAAATGTTATAAAAAGGTAACTTTTACACAGTAGAGTACTTGTTTCCCTGCTAACAGGCAGCACTTAGCCATCTAAAGTCAGTCTCTTTCTTTCTCTCCCCTTCCTTTCTTACCAGGGCAATTGTAATGCTGTCTATGATGCCAAATTCATGTATGTTTTTCTTCTTGTTATGCCATTAAGATGATTCATTTGCAGTTAGACTATATTGCTTCCTCCTTATTAAAGGTATTTTGTTATTTCACAGTTGTACTTTACCTTTAAACATACATTTACTTGATTTGTATATTTTTTTAACTCCAGATGTGTTAAAAAGCTTATTTGTTCTAAGCTGTTCATGAAGAGAATTTAAATGCATCACAGTATAGGTAGATGTACCTGAGCACTCATCACCAAATACAGTTCAAAATATTGTTGTTCATTGTTCCCTTCTACATATTCAAGAGATATTTGATCAAAATGTATAACAAATATGAAAACATATAAAAGCTTTGAATTTTCTATGAGGAAAAGAAAATGTGGAAAAACAGTATGATGATGTTCTATGCTTAGGAGCACTGGTTATGGTATTTATGCTGGAGAAAATAGCAAAATGCACAGAGTCTGACTAGTTTCTTGGAATCTTATGTTTAATACTTCTTCAGTATGGAAATCATGCAAAATTACTTGAAAATGGCTGTCAAGTGTTTGATCATAGCAGTATAGAATCCCTAAGAAGGAAAAAGAAGAAAAATCCCAGAAAAGTTTTGAGAAGGTTTGAATATCAAGTAACAGACTGGGCTGCTGTCTTCATACTTCTGGTGCGTTTTTAACTAGGCTACCTTGTGTTCTTTTCTTTCCTTTCCAAACCCAGTATTTAAAAGTCCCATATGGCAATAGATATTGCTGGAATAGAATGCATAGTGTTCTGGAATCAATTTGATCTGAGTTAACTTTCCTTATTTTAAAATGCAGCTGAAATATTTTGCCTTCTCTACATTTTCTTTTGACCTGGTCCTTGTCCCCTCTCCATTCTTCTCTCACCTGCAACCCTCTGGCTGGGTGTTTGTATAGTACACAGAACTTTCTTTTTCAATCCTGTACAGATGTAGAGGAGGCAGGGGCAGGGGAGTAGTATAAGAGTTGTTCTGTCCAGTGGCATATATGCTTAGATAATAGACAAAGGAGGATTGAAGGTGACATATTTTATGTGATAATACCAGACAAAACACATTAAGTATGTGCTCTTCATTAATGGGACAAGAATGGGAAAGAATGTGAATAGAAAAAGCAGAAACTTGCTTGGAACTTGTTGATGCCAGAAGCATTATTTAACTTTTGAAGAATGAAGTTAATGTTTAAACATAATTTTCCCTTGTGATCTGAACTGATGACTCTGCCTTTTACTCACAGACCCTTATCATAGGAGTCAACTTATGCTCAAGGTCAAGAAAAAAAAATCTAACAGGGATGCTGTTAGGGAATAATCCAAAAACGTGCTTGTTTTACTTCATATCCTGCTTAGCAGAGACTCCACTGCTCGTGACTGACAGCTCTTTTCAACCATTAGAGATTTTGTGTCAATAGGTCAATAGATTTAATATCCTGGGGATATCCCCTTCAGATTGCTGATCGGCACCTTACAACAGCCAAAGGCCTGACCTTGGACCATTTGCAGATATAAACTGAGCCAATTGGATGTCAAACCAGGACTTTGGGAGACTAATCAGTACAAGATGTGTAGTCTGGTAGTACAGCCATGATCTGAACTGGACAGATGTTGAGTTCACCTTCTGCAATAAAAGTATAAGTGAAAAGAGATCATATATTCTTGAGCTGTTCTTTGATTGGCAAAGGTATTTGCAAATCTAGACCATCATCTACAATTGTGCCAAAGCCTCATAGGTTTGGAAAACTAATTGTGGGAAATTACTTATGTGTTTCTTAAAGTATTTTTAATAGTGTTTTTGATTGGTATGGCAACTTTGTCATGTGAATACTTTCTTCTTGTACCTGTAAATGTGACAATATTGGTGACTAATGAATCAGAGAAATTTTCATTAGTTCTCTAAAATTTCCTTCCTATCCATAGTTACTGTAAAACACTGAAAAGTTAATTATAAGTTCCAGCTTTCTTGAGAAATCTCTAGTCTAGTGAGATTTTAACTGGAATCAAAGCACAAGAACAGACCTTTCTCAGATTTTCTTTAGTCTAGTTTGCTTTTTTTTTGTTTGGGGTTGGTTTTTGTTGTTGTTGTTGTTGTTTGTTTGTTTGATTTTTGTTTTGTTTTGTTTGGGGGTTTGTGTGTTTCTTTTTTTTTGTTTGTTTTGCTTTGTTTTTTGTGGGTTTTTTTTTTTTTTTTGGTTGGTTGGTTTGCTTCCATTTTGGTTTTTTTTTCCGCCAAGGTGACATTTGTCTTTCTGGCTTCTTATTGTAAACCAGCTGATTGTGATTTTAAGGTCCAAAGAAATTGCATTCCCACAACTCTCAGGAAATTAAGTGGAAAAACAAAGGGATACCCACATCAGTTCCCTGCTGAGAAAGGTATGTCTTTATAAGCTAAAGTGCGTCATTAGTCAACTGAGAGTACACATGGATAGAGACATTACCAATGTCCCAGCTATAGTAAAGGCTTCAGACTCAGCTTGAACTCCATTACATCTAGATAATACAATCATAAGTCAGGAAGTCATACACTTCATGAGTTTTAGATCACACTGTTTCCTTTCCTCTGTCCAAAGAAAGGTCTTGTGCAGGGTCACCAGAAGCTCAAGGGTGTGTCACTAACAGCTTGAGGGGAATTGGAGTTGTTAGCATGAGTCGCACTATCACAGCAGGATGTTTTTTTTTGTTCCCGGTGGATCTCCAGAGCTTCCATACACTAATTAATAATGGAGGCTGCTGCTGTGGGAAATAATATAAAGACCCAGATTTTCTGCTGCAGGCAAGGAGCAAGGAGTGCTAATTGGGAGGGAGGTGTGAGCAAGGATGCCACCTTGCACTGACTGATCATTAACCAGCCTTTGTCCCTTGTCATGAGTTAGAGCAATCTGAGGGTGACTGTAAATTATGTGGACTGCTAGTGGCACCAAAGGGCCATTATGTTGGCTGGTCCATGCTGGTGTGTCAGATATTCTTGCTAGAGTCTCTGTTCTATCTGCTAGGAAGCAGAAGTAGAGAACATTACACTTTGATTTTGAGAAAGGGCTAAGGACTAGCTTGGAGAAGTGGGAGGAGACATTGGGCCAAAACCTAACCCCTGTACTGGGATTAATTTCTGGGTTAAGTCTTCAAATACTCTGAAGCTTAACAAAAGGGCTCTTTGCAGAAGGTATTGATGAACAGAAGAGACTCTCTGTCTGAATATAGAGCAGTGCTTTAACTTCTGCTACTACCAGGGTGTAGCGGGTACTGTATCTGCAGAACATTCCATGCAGTACATATAAGCTGTGGCTCCTGAGCAAAATTAAACTTCTCAAATGATCTGCTGTAGAAAATATCTTCTGAATATCTGCACGGTGTCCATTTGACAAGCTCTTTTATTCCTTGGTCTTCTTACCCTGCAGATGTCTCACAGGGATGTCAGAATTTGACCAATATATATGACCAATATATGTAGGATGACTTCAAGGATGACATGAAGAGGTAGAAAGCAAAAAAGAAAAAAAGAAAGAAAACCAACCAAACAAAAAAAACCCCAACAACAACCAAAGGCCAGTCAAAGACCTGGAGTTCTTAGTTTGAGTAGGATTTATGAGATCTAACATAAATGTGAGCTGTCCTGTCAGCTTTTCATTTGATTTTTTTCCCTGATCATATTCTGTTTCAGAGAGTCAGTGCTGAGACAGAGTTGTTACTGTTCCTGCACGTTATGGTACTTTGGCACTAGGCCATTCTATGCATACATGCCAAGATGCTTTTATAAAACCATTAAAAAAGCAGTACTAATTAGATATTTAGAGGACTAAAAATCCTGAAGGTTAAAATAGCAGTGAAGCAGTTATGACCAGAAGTGTGTTTTACATAACTAGGCCCATAAAGGGCTTTCTTCATTGGTGAAAGCAAACGTTATGAACCCTACATTTCTTTCATGGTAGAACAGACTGTTAAATGTTTTTTTATGCATGCTACTATTTCTTTTTTTTTATTTATCTCTTTTTTGAAGTGATATTTAAAAACCTCAACATCATACCTATTACTCTGCATACAAGAATACAATCTCTACCTTAAATTGCTTGCAATCTCTTAACCTTTCAGTTTACAAACATGTTCCAATATGCCATGTTCCAAGGCATATTTTAGGATAGCAGAAAAATGCTGTCAATGATGTAGCAGAAAATGGATGCAGATATGATCTGAAAAGTCTAACTCTCCATATCCTGCAAACTTCAAAGTTCACTAGACTACTTGACTGAGCAAAAAGAGATGTTCAAGAAGGGGCAGCCTACTGTGTCATGAATGGTTTGGAGACAGTAGTGATGGGAGAAACATTCAATGAGTAACTAAATTAATGAAAGGATCGGGGAATAATTTAAAAACAAAAAGAAGACAGCTGTTTGTACTTTCTCACAAATTTTGGCTGGGTGCTAGAGAATATTTTGTGGCCCAATAGGGTAAATAGCTTCAAAAAAAAAAAAAGATTAGACAAAATTACTGCGTCCTCTTTTTAGGATTATTAGAAACGATGACCTGATGTAACTGCCTAAAAGGAATCTGTACGTTGCCAAATACTGGAAGCAGGGAGGGAAATTTACAGAACACTCTATTACATTTCATCCCTAAACATCAGTACCATCAGTAGTTCAACGCAGGACCAATGCTGGTCCAGTTTAGCAGCTCTTAAACACAAAATGCTGATCCCAAGTAGAGTTGTGGCTGACAATCCATATGAACAGTGGCAGTAAGGTTTAGTCCTTGTTTTGCACTCTAGATACATTTTAGAGACTCTAGGCCAAAGCTGAAGAGTGGTATGAGAACAGAAGTACTAGCCCTTCGCTGTATCTGTGGGGCACAGCCTGCCATAGGATGTGAGATTGCAGTCATGGATCTGTGCCATCCATCCTCCTCTCTACATTTAAATTTTTTCTGTATCCACACTTACCTTCTCTGGTTCAATGTAAATGGGACTTCCTTCTGAAACATGAAAATGAATCCAGGAAACTGAACAAAGTCTTTCTTTGCAGCATTTGGCCACAACCTGTATTATCCCAATCTTACACTTTTGTGCATAACTAAGAGGTCCACCAGGTCTCAGACTGGTAGTAACTCATCTCTCACCTTGTTTGGACTGCATTGTACCTTACTGACTAGCTTGTGCTTTGGTTTCAAAAGGTGATGAAGAGAGAGGCCGTGTTTCCAGTTGAGTGCAAAGTACAGCTGAGAATATATTTCTGTTACGTGTCTTGATTTGCCTCTGTGTGGTTTGGTATTCTGACCACACTATTCTGTTTCTAGAAAAACTCAAGACTCCCCTAAACAGCTGGAGAAAGTGTCACAATCACTGGAAAAAGATGTATAATGTACATTTAAATAACCAAAATGCAGGGTAAAATTATTGTCTGGGCTGTGGTGATCCAGCCTTGCTGTATTTGCACTTACACAGTAATAAGTGCACATGGACACAGACACACGCAGACTCACATACAAACACAGAACTGCCATGGAGAAAGGAGGGAAAATTACACAATTATTACACAATCACTAACAGATAGCAAAACAATGGTGTTGTGATATTGTACCTACAATGGTGTTTGATTCGGAGACTCTTCACCTTAAATGATGTTTATTATCGATGTTATCCTGTATGGAACTCTGTATTTTTGTTCCCCAGATTTTGTAATCCTCTTTCAGCTTGATACCTTGTTTTCCTTAGCTGCAGGGTATAGTATAATAAAATGGGTATGCATCCATCTGTAAGTTGCACTTAAGCTGATACGTGCACTGTGTGTACATATACATAATATTTTTAGATAATGTATTTGATACATATATAGGCATATATATATATGCACACAGAAATTAATACTTTGATGTATTTAGCATCTTCAACTAATTATACCTTGCAGTCTCATGTTAATTCCCATTTGAAACATTTGGCACTATTCCTCCTAATTCATTTATATTAATGAGGGGAGGATCCTCTGAGCAATAATCAGTTAAAAATCATGACTAGCTTTGTTAATAAATACCAGATTGGTACATGATACTGTATTGGCTTGTCCTTAATTAGGAAGCACTGGAAGGAGTACCAAGAGGGAAATACTCATAAATTTTTCTTTTAAAGTCTAACTGCTCTCTTTCTGGTATTTGCATCTTTGAAACAGAGAGAAAAATGATAACTTTGAATTTTTTTGATTTTCCTGCACTTAAAACAGCTTATATTTAATTAAGATATACATTTGATATAGAAGTTTTTCCAGCCAAGTCCATATAGGAAAAGAAAAATCAAGAGAAACATCACCAACGTTGCTAAGTATTAGGTAATTGAAATATTTAATTTAAATATTAGAAAACTGGAAGTTTTATGAAGCATTTGGGGAGGCTGAATGGCTCAGGGAAATAGTAATGAACTAGTGAAGTCTTCATTTCTAGGTGATCGATTGCAGTTGCTTCTAGGCTAGAAAGTCATTCCTGTAAGGCTGTGTGCACCAGTGGCTAGGCTCGGCTATCATAAGCCAAGTCTTACCCTCTGCCAGGACTCCAGGAGTGAAGGGGTACCGAAACAGTTGGCAGATGTTAGCAAGGACAGGCATATAACATCTTTGGAGTCTGGATTTTCTGGAATGTAATGGATAAGTTGCTGATATAGTAATTGAATTTTTTCTGGTTTTCAATCTCAGAATCCTTTAAAGTAGCATCACTTACAGAGATTTTTTTTTCCCCTCATGCCTTTTAAATGCTTAACATCACTGTAGGCTTGCCAATGTGCAATCCACTGGTGTTTGTTTATGCCAGATACCTCCAGCATATGTATGCTTATTTTATCAGTAATCAGTATTATGAGTTACTAATACAGGAAAAGCGTAATTAACAGTGCTTAGTTTCTGAGATCTACTGAATGGCAGGGACTGTCGACCCTGTTTTATGCAATGAAGTCATCACTTTTTTTTATCAGGATCTTTAGAATAGGTTAGTCCTTTGAAGCCTGAATTATGGACGTGCTGATCTGGACTGCAGCAGCACTGAATTCTGCTCCTGCCAGGACAGTGCTGCTGGAGAGGCAATATAAGCCTGTTTTTTGTTCTTCAGATAGGCTTGAAGGTGAACTCAAAGGGAACTGTGCAAATATTGCTTATACACTCATTTGATCTGAAACTCTTTTTCAGTCTACCTGTGACCTACCCTTGCAGTCCTTTCTTCCATCCATTCATTTATATCTGTACTTTCAGAAGATTAGTCCCTGCACTCTGACATTCATGGAGTAGGCGCAGTGGGAGGATTAGTTGTGGGCAGGCACTTGGCACAGAGCTTATTCTGGCTAAGCACTTCTAATCTGGAAGGCAGAAGACCATCCTCTTGCAGTGCTGTCAATTTGTGAAGTTGTACCTCCATTTCTTCTTCCAACATTTGTTTGTCCAGTCAGGAAGCAGCCTGGGATAGAGACTGGTTTTAACAATGTATTCATACCACTCCTGGCACAGTGAACTGGACCTCCACTTGGACCTCAAAGAATTGCTGAAAAACAAAAGTCCTGAAATGGCAACAAGAGGAGAAAAACTCAAGGGCAGTGTGTGGAGAGGGGCACTGTGGGAGGCACAGCATGTTCCCATGTGAGTGAGAAGAATGAAGTTCAATGGCAAGTCCATTGAGAGGAGTGGGGTGGTGACAATGTCTTTTGGTGTAGCGGTGCTTAATCATGATGGACCAAGCCCTTGGATGGTGGCATGGGCTGGCAGGCCCTGGGCACTGTGGGAACAAGTGGAGGGCTGTGAAGAAAAGGCAGAATAGATATACAATGAAAGTGGACCTGGTTTGAGAAACTGGTTTTCAGATATTTACCTGTATCAAAGTTTCCCCAAATATTTCTAAGCCCCCATTACACCTTCTCTGTTATGTCTTTTTAATCTCTGTGGCCATTACTCACCCTCTCTTTTCTTTTTCAGGACTTCCTATCTCTTGAATTAATAGTTTGGAAAAGCCGCTGTGTTCAGGAACAAAGAGGCCTGAGGAGATTATTGCCAAAAGCAGAAAAACTTTTTGTGGAACTGGTCTTTGTCTCCTGATCTAACCAAGTCTGATCTCCCGATGGTCTGCCCTTTCTCTGGTGCTGAGACACATCAGTTTTCTTTTGGGTTGTGAAGGAAGACTGGGAGAGAAGTGCCAAGGAACAAGGGAAAAGGATTGCTGGGGTTGGATAGTGTAGGGTAGTTGCTTCACTGAGCATTTCCCAGTCTAAGCATCCTGTCACCTGAATTATCAGCAGTGTTTATGAGTAAAGAAATAAACATCAGTACAGTCCCAATTTCAAACTCTGTTTAGCAATCCTGAGCAGAGAGTCTCACTGTTTCTCAAATAAGATTGAAAAGAAATAATTGGGAAATTAATTAACTTTGACTATCTTTTAATCGCCCATACAAATGATAAAATATTTCTAAAATAATAACCTGAAAACTGTTTAAAAAGTCACTTGACAGAATCCTTTCAAATTTACCAGTGACAGAATGATTGCAAGTGTATATAAACCAGCTGCTTTCAGAGGCACGTAAGCTGCTATTGAAAAGAGATATAATCCTAACCGTTTATGCCTGCTTTTGATGATAGTGCAGTTGAGTATTGTGTTATTTAATAATGCATTCAAGCACCTGTTTAGAGAAGGTACATTCCACTATGGTCCAAAATGAAAACAACCCCATTGTTTGTTGAGGTTTTATTCATTATTCTTGTATCATGCTCAGATTAGAGTATACATTGAATCTCAGATGAGCATTACCTAAGGCACATTGAGTTAAATGCACTGTATAAACTAGGCACAAACCACAAAGCTACCTTTAACTTGCACAAAACAGCAAGTAAAAATTGATTAAAATATGCATTCTACTAATATAACGGCTGGTCTCAGTATAAAAATTAATTAATGCTAATAGTACACAATCAAAACTGCTTTTAGAAATCTTCTTAGAACATTAACTAAAATGTTCATCTTTTTAATGCATTTGACTGAACCTCTGAGACTAAAAGCTTTGCTTCCTCCATGCAAATGTGACAAAAAAAATCACAGCCTGAATTTTCAAGTGGTTATTTTATAGCAACCTCCCCCAGCCATTTGCTTTTGGATTTCTTGTTAACCTGAGCCTGGTCCCAGGCCATGTGTGAGGTTGTACTATTAGCTACTACAGATTAAGGTGGCAGCCTTGGGAATCGAGGCCAATAACATATGCAGATTGAGCCACAGAGCAGAGAAGGAGATAACTAAATGAAAAGAGGGGAAAGGGTATTGTGTTTAAAGAGGCAGCACAGCAATATTCTAGGCTTTCGGCTCTCAGTTAATCTGAACATAAGGAGTGAATATTTGTCAAAAAAACCCCAAATCCCAAAACCAAACCCAAAAAACCACCAACCTCCAGGGCACTCTCTTCCTCTTGGTTTGTTTGTTTGGTTTTTACACTTGAGCAAGACATTTCACTTCATTGGAATGAATTTTCTTTAGCCAGTTTAATTTCCAAAATATAAAACTTTAAAGAGTTAGTGCTGTGGGAAGAGCAAGGGTCTAATCCTCTCACTCCCATGAGATTTTTCTAGAGGTGCTTTGGTCTGACCTAGACTTTGAGCTTTCAAAGCAAGAATTCCCTTTGGATAGTATCAAATCTGTAAGTATCATTGGTGCATATCTCCAAGAAAAAGCCTTCAGTATAGGCTATGAGTTATTGAATAATAGAAGTGGCTTTAATACATCTGTTTTATATATATACACACACACCAGCACACACATAAGTATACCTATATTTGTATATGTAAACTTCTTATTCATAGGTACTGAGTTATTTCCTTTCTTCTATTTGTCCCTTATCTTTCCTACTCCATTTGACTTCGCTCCTCACTTTACTTCTGTTTCTCAGAATCCATCTCAAAACTTTCTGAATTTCAGGTCCTTTTTTTCCTCATTTCCCCAGATACCTCTGCATCTTACTAAAAATTCAGAGGCGTTTAAAACCAAAAATGTCTGGCCTCACAGATATGCTACCAAAACCCAAACCAGTAACAGTTTATATTGTAAAATGGCTTTGTCTAGAACTTATGTGCCAAAAGCTCTGATCACCATTCTCAAAACCTTGACACCTTGACATACCTGGCTTTTCACAGTTGCAAAACCCATCAGACTTTTCCCATTAATGTTTTTAACAATGTGTAGTGATGAAATTTGATGACATCATTAAAAAAACCCAACCAAACAACAAACAATTCCTTTCAGTGATGTAAATATAAGCAAACTTTTCACCTTGCTCAGCAATCTGCAACAACAGGAACCTTAACATTCAATTTCCAGCTCCTAAGCAAGTTGGAGGTCACTTGCAATAGTCATTTGACAGTCTCCTCTCTTCAGAGGAAGGGATGACAACTTGTTTTCCTTTGCTTCTCTGTTTTATGGAACTAGTTAAATTTCACATTTCCCTGAGGAAACGTAGGGAAGTGTATCCAGAAAAAGCCACCTGTCTTCAACACCCTCTACCCTCTGCTTGTGTTCAGGTATGGTCAGCTTCACAATGGATAATTTGCCGTCTTCTCAGTTTTGCTTTGGGTACATATTTCATCCCCTTGTACTTTCTTTACAGGCGCAGTGTATTGTCTTTGTTCTCTTCTAGGTTTACAGTGACCTGGGCCATCTCAGCCATGAATATCTGTCACTGCTGTCACAGAGATCCAAAGTGCTGCTCCTCCATGGAGAGAGACTCTCAAGGTAATCTCTGATGCTGTCTGTTTCATGTTTTTTCCTCTCCTTATACATTTTAATAACCAAACCATTAACATACAGAAACATTTCATCATAAGCCAGGTGAGAGCTAGAGAGCTATATAGTTTTTTGTGTTGTTGTTGTTTTTTTTTTTTTAAATTTTCATTTGTTCTAAGTTTCAGAGAAAATTTATCATTACAAAATCTCAACAGATGACTTAAGGAGGCATTATTATAGGAAATATTAAACAATTAAAATCAAATCTTTAATGTAATTGAACAAGGTGTTCATCCACCAAGCCAAATGGAGTGAGTAGTTATATATTTTGAGAGGACAGATGGATGTGGGGTAAGCATCTCACTTCCTGAATAGCTCAACAAGTCAGCAAGCTACCTAGAAAGACACAGATAACAGGACCTGTGGGCTGAATGGTCCTAAAAGGAGGACAGCTTCCTTTCAACAGTATTTACAGTGACACATTAGGGAAGCTTATAATAATTAAAGAAGTATTTTTAAGGAGAAAAGACAATCCATTGTTACATACTTCACAGTTTCTACCTGCTGATGATGAATTATTGGTAGTCCTGAGAAAGACTCCTTCCTTTTCATTATTTCAAACAGAGATAAAGTTGTAGGTGATGAACACGGCTTTAAGACTGGTGAAAGCCCATTGTTGCAAGACTTCTGGCTTTGGCTTGAACCGGTTTGAGAACTGCTGAGACATTCACTGACTGTTACAATCACATTAAGAAAGATTGCTAATAAGTACCTGAACGTAAGGAAAAACTCACTGCTTTAAAAGAAGTGCTTACTACACCACAGGTTCAGTGTAGCAAACATTTGATCCAAGGAAACTTTGTACAGTGTAAATTTTATTTGAAAGTTTTCTGTGATCATATCACATCAAATTACATGAAATCTAATGTAGGAGTGGATTACTGGGGAAAATGATAGGCCCATCAAATCTAGTGTACTGTCTTTTAAAAATAGCTTGCAATGAATGTTTAAAGAAAGCATTTCAGAAGAAAGCAAATACAGATTCTTCTCTACTGTAGTCTCCTAGTTTTTGGTAATGTGTTGTGCAAGAGGACATCTGAATGGGACATCTGATGTCTCGAGAGAGACTTTTCTTTCATAGTTTCCAATTATTCTGAAACTACTTATACTATTAACATCCAAAACATATTCTACAAGGAGTTCCATAGTTACACCAAAAGATACTTCCCTTAGTTTGTTTTAAATCTGATGCTTGATATTTCACTTCAGACAGGAATCCAAATGACTTTGTCATCTTTTTTTTTTTTTTAGTTTTTTGTAATTATAAGATCTAGTATAAGATTTATCATTAGTTATCTTTACTTCAGAGTTTTTTTTCTTTGTATAGACTTGCATTTTATGTCACCCTTTGATCACTCAGCTGCTCAGCATTATATTCTCCTCATCTAAGTCTAATTCTCTGAATACCAGATATCTAGTCTAAGCTAGTTCT
>JAWWES010000168.1:50018702-50059135 GCA_035583135.1 Lophotriccus pileatus
CTCAGCTGCTCAGCATTATATTCTCCTCATCTAAGTCTAATTCTCTGAATACCAGATATCTAGTCTAAGCTAGTTCTAGGAAACAAAATGAATCATTGGCTGGAAACACCTTTTTTTTACTCATTGTTTATAGCATCCCCGCTAATTAATTTCTCTACAAGCCTTCTAATTCTGGTGTGGGTTTTTTTGTTGTTGTTGTTTTTTGTTTGTTTGTTTGTCGGTTGTTTTTTTTTGTTTTTGTTTTTGTTTTTGGTTTTGGTTTTACCCGTCAATATTTCCAGTGAATTTACCCAGTAGAGAAATTAGATTTACTGCTCTATGGTTTCCTGGATCTCCCTCCCCACAGCAAAATGCTTCAAAAATTTTGTATTGTATTTCCCACCTTCATTCCTTTAGTGCTGAGGTCAATTTAAGCACTAGGTTACACACCACCGTGAATAGTTTGGCAATTTCATATTTGAGTTCCTTCAGAGCTCTTGCATGATCTGGTCCTGATGATTTGTCACAATTCATTGTATTGATTTGTTCTTAAACCTCTTCTACTGACACATCAATTTAAGACAGTTCCTCCGATTTGTCCCTCCATAAAGAATAGTTCCAGTGTAGAAACCTCTTGAAGCTCCTCTGCAGTGAACACTGATGCAAAGAATTCATTTAGCTTTTCTGACACAGCCTTATCTTTCTGGAGTGTTCTTCTTACACCTGTAGGCCTGATTGACTCCCTGGCAGGATTTCTGCTTCTGATGTATTTAAAAAAAAAAAAAAAAAAAAAAAAAAAAAAAAAAAAAAGAAAGAGAAGAAAAATATGTCCTTAGCAAGCTATTCCGTGAAATTTCCTATCTCCTGCATTCTTTCAGTTTTGTGTTTAGGCTTCTACAGGTTATATTCTCTTTCATTTTCCCTTGTCAGAAAATATAGCACGTGACACAGCAAATAAAAGAAGGGAACAAGTAGAATAGGGTTTTGGGAACAGGGCAAAAGAGGAACAGTGACAAAAATATAAGACTGTTAGCTATTCTTAAACTATCGAGAACACCAGCAAATGTCATTGCTTGCCTGGTCTCCTCCAGATATTGTAAAAAAGGTGAATTTTACTGAAGAGTGACAATTATGGCTAGCTAATATTTGACATTTCACTAAGGTTCTAGAGAAAAAGAAGTTAATTTCTAATTTAAATATTTTTACCATATTTGAGAAAGTTGCCTTTTTCTCTTCTCTTTTCTTATATCCCCCAGTTTGGGGGAAGACCACATCAAAGTGTAGTAACATTTTTTTTGTTTCATTTTAGCCATGAAGTGATTTCACACCAAAGATCTGTTGCAATGAGCTTTATATTAGTAGAAAAGTTTTACTGATTGGTTTCAAATATTTTAACCCTACTTTCAGCTCAAATTTTCATTTCTCTCAGTTCATCGTCGTAGATTTTCAAGAAGGCTTTGTTAATATCAGCATATTTTTGTTCTCTCTTTTTGTATTTTATTAGGAGAAACAGAAAAAAGCTAAGTGTAAGTGAAACTTTCTCTTCTTTGAATTCCACCAACTGAGCAATAACATACCTAAGTGGAAGGACTTCTGCACATAATGCTGTTGGGTATTTGCTAATGCAGTGACATAAAGATTGCAGAAACAGTGCAAAAATAAATATTTGAAAGGGAGTGTGATAGCTGAGACAAAGCTAACCATGGGTTACCTACTGATAGATCTTGCTTGCAATCAACAGCAGGCTAGAAATTTGGAGGAGGAAGAGAAAACAAGAAAAAGAAATTAATGAAAACAAATGTTTTCCAGCAGTTCTGCTTATGGTACTCACAGAACTCATTATGAATCTGGGCAAAGGGCAAAGATGCAGGAAAGAACAATGAGTGCACAGATCAGTCTTACCCTCCTTTCGCTGAATCAGTGCAGATTAAAAAAAAAATCGAATAATCTTCACCTTGAACCTCTAAGAAGTGATCCACATCATCACCACCAGCTGTGGAGCAACACAAGAAGAAAACTGACAGGTTTTTAAGGGAAAAAACTTTCCTCCACATGATTTCCCTTCTGAGAAACCCCTTCACACCAAGTCCAGTGACCAGAGTTTTGTCATCTAGAATATTTTGCATGAGGAATCAAGGGGTTTAAATTACAGCATATCTTATTGATTAACTTTGCTAATGGAAATTACTTGACTTTCATAAGTACTTTAATTGATTTTGATGGGGCTAATAATATCTGTGAGGTGTTCTTACTTATGAAATAGTTGTCGGGATTAGATTTTTGGATAATACCATGTAAAAATCCCCCATTTTGTACATATACTTGAGTCAAGGCTGAGAATCACCATTAAGGGTGCAATTATTGCTGAGAGGCTAGTGCAAAAATGTTTTATTTCTTCATTTTGTGTGTAACAAAATCATACTGTATCTAAGTATTGAAACTGGGTTGGTACCAACTCTTTACTAACTAGATTGTGTCTTTCTGAAGTCAGAGGAAATGGTGATTACTTCTGTTTGAGAAATTTTCAAGGCAGTTACAAGTACATGTAACTTGGTCATCTCAGAAAGCAGCAAAAGACTGACTGTTTTGTGAGGACACAATTTGGTGAAAAATATTGCTTCTTTCTAAAAAAAATATGAGGATATAAATGAGAGCTAAACACAGCTCTTATTTAATTGTGTTTCCCAAGTTCTTCTTTGAAAAGCGTGTAACTTTCTGGCATAGAAAGCAAATATCTTTGCATTAAAGTGCAGAAAGATGTGCATATGATGGGGAGAAATGCCACCAAAGTGACAGTCCAGATCACATGACCAAGTCATGGCCATACAGATGTGCAGAACCCTCCATCCAGAAAGCATCAGGATCTTGATCTGAGAAAAAGCAGAATATTAGTATTTTTTCGTACTAAGAACAAAAAAAAAGGGGGAAAATTAGTCATACTTTTCTTCTTAACTTTGCTTTTAAATTTTAAAATAACACTTTCACAATTTGTGTTTGGATATTTGAAGTGCATACAGATATACCCATGTGTCCTCACCTGGAATCATGGGTGCTTTTTGATATGGCAAACCAGACTTTTTTCAATTTAATGCTTGCAGCGTATTTAAACAATTAAATACTAGATTTCCTATCAACAAGCATTTACCCTCTATTTTAGAACTTTATTTTGCTTGAGAAAGTAATTGTTGGAAAAGCAGATTAAGTATATGTGGTATATTGTTGTTGTTGGCCCTATATTATTCTAGAGAACACCTTATTTTTAATTTTGCTAAATATGATTCCATATAACATAAAGTGTTACTAGTGCTGCAGCATACAGTATCTCAGTGTATGTGTATGCTTTTAGGTCTCATAGTCTCATAGCTGGGAGTAGCAAAGCTCATGGATTCTATGCCATAATATTATTCGCTTTGATACTTCATCTCAGATGCAAGGAACTGTTTACAAACATCTTAACTTGGCATTCTACAGATAGCTGTTTCTCCTGTTTACAAACAAGTTACACTAATTTAATGACTGCAATTACATAGAAAGATTACCAGACCACTTGAAAATCCCCTACTAGCATTCTTGCTTATATTAGCGTACCATTCTCAATTAGAGTAATATATGTGTGATGATTCACTTTACTGCAAAACTTAATTTGGAGTTCTTGTTAATCTACATTGTGTCAGTGTTTAACACCAAATATAAATAAATGCCTCTGATTTTTTTTTTTTGGTCAGAAATAAAAAGATAAAGTTAATTGGACTGCTTCATAGATTAATTTTTACGTACTAAAGTTTGTTATTTGATTGTTGCAAAACAGGCCACTTTCACTAGGCATAGCAACATCTGGTTGGTTTTCTGAGAGGAGATAAATATATTTCCCTGAGTTGAAAGATAACACTGGTAGTGACAGAGACATCAGTGACCCATCTTGTGTCCAGACAGTGATCATCTCATTGCAGACAAGTGTATATGAGCACTTTTTGACAGAAAAAAGTAGAAATTGTACTCATTTACAGAAAGTCATCTCAGCTGATGCATTGGCTTGCACTCAGGACAAGCTTTTCATTTGTCCTCATCTGCAGAGCCAAGTTATTATAATGGAAGCCACTAGAAGGCTAAGGAGGAAAGGAATTTAAAAGCCTGGGAGAAATGCATGTTAAAATCTGTTTAAGACAATATGAAAAACTGCTCACGTACATACAAATAGGTGAAAATTCTTTTTCAGCTTTATTTACCTGAGAATGAATTTCAGTTTGAAGAGGCCTTTATGTCGTTTCAGGCAAAGCACCTAAGATATAAGCAATTTTCAACAAGAGTACTACACATTTGTCTTTATAACAATTTGTATGTAACAGCTTTTATGCAAATGATGCTAAAGTGGCACCTTTTTTCTAAATTGGACATTTTTATGGTTATAATTTTCTTCTGTAATAACAGCAAAAAAATGGCTGTCCCAGTGGAGTTGAGCATTTCATCTCTAGTGCTGTTTTGTGAAGTTGGAATGACAAGTTTCTTTCATTTGCTCAAGGAATGACAAAAAGAAGTATCTTTTGTCATTTTTGTCTGACTTGGTTGAGACAGTTACACTTGGAAGCAGCACCAGTCCCCTGACACCAACCTCTTCTCTGCCATCAAGAATGGTATCATGAAGTCATAACAAAACTTAAAGGAACTAAAAAATATTGCATTCTCTCTGTTTCTCCTCTTTGAAGGACATAAATTACTTTGTTAGTTTAAGCAGTTGCTGCTTTGGTATGGTCTTTGGCATTGATTCCCACTCATTCTTCAGAGGTCAGACGGGTGACTTTTACAGTCCATGGTCTTGGATTTAATTAACTATGATACAAGAGAATTTATGTATTTCATGCAAACATTCCAAGGCATTAGTATAATAAACCAAGTAGAATAGGCAGGTTCTTGTTGCTTAATTGACTATGCAGTTCTGCAACAGTGATGTGAGAAATTCTGGGTCTTTAACAATGATTAAACTTTATCCCAGCTACCAATTAATTAGTGATCTGTAACCAAGAAACTTTATGATGGATGATTTTACCCCCATAAAGTGATAAATTGGTAGACTTTAATTGAGACATACAATAAGGTTAACAAAGTCAAATTGAAGTCTGATACTTCATCTCATAAAATAGAATCTCATAAAATATAATTAGCTGTACTATTTAGTAAAAAAACCACAAATGTTTATTTGAATGTGAATAGCCAATAAATGCTAAAACCCCTTGTGTCTCTCTCTTTAAACTACGTAGATAATATCTTTATACCTTCTATATATAAACTAGTTAAATTCAAAATCTATATTTAAACACTCTTAGTGCTGATTTTTATTTCTGCTACTCAAACATTACCAGTAGTGCTCCTTGGCATTCTGCACATTGGCCTAGTGTGCTGTTTTTGGCTATGATAGTTAATTTTCTTCACAGTTGTTAGCATGGGACTATATTTTGGATTTGTGCTGAAAACAGGGTTGAAAATACCAAAATGTTTTTGTTATTGTTGGGCAATACCTACACAGAGTCAATGCTTTTGTGCTCCCCCCCACCTGACCAGGGAGTGGGGTGGCATACACAAAGGAGTTGGAACAGGACACAGCCAAGACGCATAACTCACCAACTCATCAAAGAGATACTCTGTACCACATAATGTGATGCTCAGCATATAAAGTTGGGGAAAGAAGAAGGAAGGATGGGGCATTTGGAGGGATGGTGTTTGTCTTCCCAAGCCACAGTTAATGTGTAATGGAGCTCGGCTTTCCCAGGGATATCTGAACACCTGCCTGCCCATGGGAAGTGGTGAATGAACTCCATACATACATCCAGGGCTGCCCCATCCTAGGTGCAGAACCTGGCACTTTAATAGACTTCATGTAGTTGGTGATTGCCCAGCCCTTTAATTTGCCTAGGTCTCTCTTTGCAGGGCCTCTCTGCCTTCAAGGGAGTGAACAGCTCTTCCCAGCTTTGTATCATCCAAACTTACTTAGTGTACCTTTGAGTCCAACATCCAAGCTGTTTATGAAGATGTTGAAGAGAACTGGGCCTAGGATGGAGCCCTGCAGAACCCCACGAGTGACCACTTACCAGCCTGATGTAATCCCATTTTCTATAAACCTGTGTGCCTGGTCCATGAGCCAGCTGCCTATTAGCTCATCTTCCTTGGTGAGTTGGAGAAAATCCTAATACAGAAGAAGAATGTCCTTTGGACTAAAGACAAAGGAGGCACCCTCATGGCCTGAGGATGCTTTAGGGATAATGAAAGAGCAGCTCTTGTTTTCTGAGACAAAATGCAGTCATCCTTTGGAGAGGGAGATCAGAGTTCAGCCTTCCTGACTGAACTAAAACAATATGCTGCTTGTAGCTTACTGAATTTGGCACCTGAAACTTGAATTTATAGCTGCTGTGGTTGTTAATCCAATTGACCTAAAAAGGCAAGACATAGGTGTTGATCCTTTCTTCTAAGGGCCAAACAAACACACAGTCAGTATTTTCATTTTGCTTTTTTTGGACTGGATGTCTCGATACACTTTTATTGCAGGAGAGAGAGTTATCTATGAAACAATTCTTATGTTTGTGATACATAAGTCACTTGTTACTTGAGTCATGTCACAGAACTAACTTAATTATTGTACTAATGAACTGAAGGGTTGAAGTTCAGCACTTCTTTTTTTTCAGAATTTTTATGGCCTGGAATGATTTGTATTAGAAATATAAGATGGTGTCTCTCTGCCCAACAGTTTCTGTCTTTGAGGTTCCTGTGGTTTGCATTGTACCTTTCATTTCAGCTGTGCAGTACTTATACATATAATTTCTGAACTGCCAGAGTCAAGAATGACTTGAGATATCCTAGAATTTAATCCAGAGCAAAACTCCAAAGCAATTAAAGCAATAACTCTGTATGTGAAAGGAATTTCCTGAGAATAATGACTAGGGGGAGACGTTGATTACATTGATAACTATTTTAGAATGTTAACACTAAAATTTTGCTTCTAAATCTCCAGAATAAAATACTGTTCAGAGTTATTAATATTCATATAAAGACATACTCATAACCTGCATCCTCCTATCCCTGAAAAATTAAAAAAAACCCCAGTGGATACATCTGTGTAAGTGAAGTATCTTATATGTTTGGGGCACTCCCACAGAAACCATATTTTGCCTTTAATTATTTGGATTACATAAATTTCTCAGTACATCATCTAATTTACAAATATCTGCTTATGCAGAAGCACTTTTGGTATTATGGGGGTGGGGGTGTTAATACATTATTTACATTTTAGAAGCAAAAATGTCTTTTTCTCAGCCTAATATTAATTAATAAATATTTCGTACATTTAATAGCCCTTTCATCCGAAACCCTCAAAGCATCTCCAGATGCTTTTACAAGTGGGCAAACTGAGGCAGAGAGTTACTAGGCAGCATTTTCAAGGTCACTCCGTATGTTCCTGGTGGAGCTAGTAATGGATACTCTAGAGCACTGACTGTGAATCCTGAAACCAGCCCCCCTGGCCCACTGCACTGCATGAGCAAACCTATGTACACTAATAGATTATTAATGTTCTGACAATCTAATGGTTTACTTAGTTTGACGTACCTTTAGGGCTTTATAATTAAGGAAATATGTGTTAACATTAGTATTAAAATAATTTTTGGTCAAATATTCAGTGGAATCAAGTTAGCAAATGCTTGTCTGACTATCCTTGAAAACTAGCAAGGAAAATAGCTCATACAGGATGTGGAGTTAAAAGGATGATTTCACATAATTTTTTTTTTTTAACTTTTCTAAATGAAATGTTAAAAAGAGTTTGAAGCATATCGTCACTCAATAAGGAGGGTTAAAAAACCCCTCATTTTTTAAAAAACATATTTTAAAATTTATTTTCAAAGTCCTAATCACCTCAGGCCTAATTAGTATTTGCATCACGACCTCTTTGCACTTTTCTGGTAACATAAAAGCACCTGGAAATGTGATGGTCTAGGGAGATTTAAAGGGAAAAAATATGTTGCTTCAATGTTGTCTTCTGTATTTGATATTACTTTTACTCAGTAGGAAAAATAAAGTAATACAAATACTCCTGATAGTGTTTTGAGTTTCATAAATTATATTCACATCTGGCTAAAAGACTTTTTGGTGAAACCTCTGCTAACTGGAGTGATCACTGCATCATGAATAATCAAATGAGATTAGCCAACTGTGTCCAGGTCCAATTGTCCTCTTATTGTCTATGGAAAAAGCATCCTTTGGTTTTAGACTATAGTCTACTACCATAATCCCTGCTAGCCTATCACCAGAAAACCACGAGTTCTTTTTCTTTTTTTTTTTTCTTAAAATATTGAATGTTCTTTATTTATTCTTGTTTATCTGCTGCCTGTCTGTAGCATGCATGACAGTTCACTATTCCTGTCGTCCTGGTGTGTTTTGTGCTTCGTTAATTATGAAAATCACATGGTGATTACAAAGCCTTCATGTGCAAATCAGAAAACATGATGCACACAGTTACACATAGCTATTTACCACACTCATCAGTAACTGCAGGATCTCTGGAAGAACACTCACAATTGCCCTTGCAACATTATTTCTCAAAAGTGTTCTTTTTCTATAGCAAGGTAATGAACTGAAGGAGTATACAGATCCTCATCTCCCTTACCTTGGTGTAAATTAGGAACAGCTCCTCTGAGTTTCGTGCTGTTTCTCTGAATAAGCAACAGAGATCGGAATATGGCTCAGAAACTTTGCATATTCACTATTAAACTTGGAAAAGGGAACCCCTGTCTGTCTCAATTTCCCAAGTGCTATCTGTCTGTTACCAGGCACACACACATTAATTGTGTGTTTTAAAACTTTGTTTGGTTGAACTTGTCATCCTAGGCTAAAATTGTGTGACCTAACTTGTAGTAGCTTTTGCAGTGAAGGTATCATTTACTGTTGAGTATATTTTACTGTGCTGTTATAGATCTTTTCACTCAACCAGCTGTCTAACATGTTGAATAGTCTTTCATCTTGTCAAACACTTCCATTCCCCTTTCTACAGCTTTCTCAGCCAGCATGTACACACCTAATCAATCTAATGCCACTGTCTCCAGACTTTAAAACCAAAAAGCACTGCCCAAACTACTTTTTTTAAAGAGACAGTCATCCTTTTCCAGTAAATTCATAATCAAGAGGACAGATAAATTGTTAAATGAGAAGAAACACATCTCTGAAACTGTTACTCTAGGTCCAACCTCAGAGCTCCGGTTCACTCACTGAATCTGTCATTCAGTAAAGGCTGTTGGGGGCTTCCCTTCACACTGATTGTGTATATGTTAATGTAATTTAATTTAATAAACATATTACACATGGAACTGAGTTTAAATCCTCTTGCTTCTGCTTACATATAATTTTTTTGCCATTTTTAGACAAACAAGATTAGCCTGCCTCAATCTGTTCAATGCCATTTTTCTTTTTTTTTTCTTTTCCTTATCCTTCATCAATGGGAACTCCATTAGTAGATTGATATTTACATCATACACGAGGCAGGTGAAAAAAAAGCCATTGCCATTGCTTTCAGGTGGCCCCTGCTATATGATATAGTATATACCTTACATGGTATGGAGTACTCATTAGGGCTGCTTTTATTTTTATTACTTTTATTTTTATTAGATATATTACCTCCTGAGACTGTATGAAGTGAACCATGTCACTGGGTGAGATTACTACTCAGTTAATAGCAGTTCTGAAATCAGTCAATTGGGAATAGGCTATGTTGCAAGAACCTCTAAAATGGGAATATATGCGGTGGGGGACAGAGTAGCTCTCTGAAGGGGAGGGTTTTTCTTCTGTTGCCAGATTCTCTGGTGTAACATTTTTCAATTGCCTGCTCATTTCTATACATGCTTTTAGTTAAAACAGATAACAACACCTGAAACAAATACTTTCATAGCCGGCAGGTACGCATGAAATAGAGAGGCCAGAACAAACAGGTAGAGGTGGGTGCTTTGTATTTTCAGTCTGATTTTGAAATACTAAGGATGGAGGGAGGTAAAGACACTTCAACCTTTAAGCCCCTTTGACATTCACAAAGTGCTAAAAGTCAGCTGGGGTCTCTGCTCTGACAAATTTGCATCTCTTTGAATATGACGCTTGAAAAGCCAAGCCGCTAGATTAAATTTTGCCATGGAGAAAATGAGAAAGGCTTCCATCTCCCAGGTCTACTGGGAGGATCTTTATGGTTGATTTACTTTTTTTTAAATAAATATCTCTTTATGTGTTTTCTCTAGTTTGTGTCCAGCCTTCCTCTATCATGCATGCTGTAACTTCTGCCAGTTATATCAGCCCACAGTTACTCAACCTGGGCAGAGTACAAGGTAAAAGAATATTTCAATCTAAACTGCATATCCCTTCTGTGTTTCCTGATTAAAATTTGCAAGCTAACCTTGGAATAAACTATACCTGACATGACTTCTAAAATAATTTACACAGTTTATAAACCAGGGGCTAAATCCTACAAACCCTCCCTGTGCCATTTGTATGCAGAAGGACTGCAGGTTTGCCAGAGCGGGCCCAGCTGTAGCTGAAACCTTACTGTAGAGGACAACAGGCAGAATGATGATTATAGTGAACCCATAAAAATAATAAACTGATTGCCCATTGAACAAAATCTACTAAAGTATGAATTATCTAATGAGCTGCTGCTGTGGTTCAGGCTGACTTATCCTACATTAAGTCAACAGTGACACCACGGACTCCCTGCCGCGGAGAGGGTGAGGGTAGGTTTAGCACTGATTTAGGTGTAGAACTGTATCAGCTAATGACAAATAAAAGGGTGTATGTAGAGGCAAGTGTTTCAAGGTTTTATAGAACCTTATAATATGGACTCTATTTATTTGCTAAGTATTTATGGCAACTCCTGAATTTATAACCATGTCAGGAAAAAAACTTTTCACAGATGTTGAATGTAAACATTGTTTTAATGCTTATTGATGAAATCCCAAGTACAACTGCTGTTGTCCTTGCATTATTAAATAAGGCTAGTGTTGGAAATCATACCAGATTTTACAACAAAATTTAATGCCCCTCCATTGTATCTACATTTGCTGCTACAGGAGACTCATTATTTTTGGAATTTCTAAAGCAGAATAAAAATTTTCCTGTGAGCTAGGAGACAACTCCCTCAATGCTCTGCTTTACTCTGTCTTTGTTTCCTCAGTGTATGTGAAATGTGTATATAATAGTGATCACACCCAGAGCCAGTAGGAGATGTTGTGTGTGAAGGGTTTTTTTTTTTCCTCTACACAAAAGTTGTTTGCAAGTTCTATGCACAGGAAAAGCTATGAAAAATCACATGTAGATACTTTTCCCTTTTTATTTTCATTTCCTTGCTGAGTTCTTATAATTTTCTGGCACGTCACATTACATTAGAATGAAATGTGATCTGTAGTTAAGACTTACCGGTGCATCCTGCAGCTTTAACTCAGTCACTTGGGTTCTGGTTTAGCCCAACATGTGTCTCTTGAAATAACTCAGGAGAGCAGATTGATGATACACTTAGCAGAGGAATAACAGCGTAGGAGACTGCCAGTACCAAACAATTCAGTTATTAAATGTATCTAAGCATCTGAAGAAGAAATCTAACTTTCTAGACAAAATAGGAAAAATATCTAGGAACATAACAAAGTTTCTGTTGATATTGATGGGAACAATGAGCTATACAGGGCACTTTTCAGAAGACTTAAACTGGACTTGAAACTCCAGTTATTGCAAACTGATCCTGACCATCTTAACCTCAGAATCTTATTCTTATTTCAGGGTCTGTTTGCTTCAGATGACACTGTGGCATTTCAGTTCAGACAAACAAATTTACAGAGGAAGAAACTCCTTTCCAGTAACTAAATGGTTTGAAGCTTTTATATAACATTCATTTACACACCCAATTTTCTCACACCTCTCAGTGTGTGAGAACTACTTTTGGTAGTTGTGTCTTCCCCTCTCAAATCCAGCTGGTGTCTCAGTGGTCTCAGGCCAGCTCTCACCCGTGCTCATTCTGCTGCTCTGCACATTGAACCCGCCTGTTCCTTTGTATCATTCCCTACTTTTGGAGACCTCCCCTAAATGTGACAGTTTATTTCTTATCGGAGACTGCAATCATCTCCTGGATTGCAGCATAAGTGTAGCAGTGGGACCTGCCAAATGCCTCCTTGCTGAAGGAAGAAAAGTGAGTCAGTCCCACTTAGGTACAAAACTCCACAGAGTAGGAATGGTTTGGGGTGCAACAAACCCCTTTCCTGAGTCCTAAGGCGACTGTTGTGGGAAGGTGACTCAATGCAGCCTAGAAGATTGAGCACAGCCAAGATATTTTTGTTCTGCATTAGGCCCCTAACTCCCATCAAATCCACTTCCCAGCTAGGGTAATGACTTAGATGCCTTTCTCTAAAGGAAGAAAAAAGTGAGTGATCTGGGAGTCTCTGAGAAAAGCACTTCAATATCTCATTTGAATAGACCCTTATGCGATGTATTGGAGTTCCTAGGACAACTTCCTTACAAATGGATCATTACAGCGGTAAAAGGCAGTTTATTATTTAACCAATTCAGGCTGAGTGCAGACTGGAGAGTATTGGCACTTGCATTGATTTTAAGTAAGAATCTAGCAATTAATGAACAGTTTTCAGCAACAGTCTAAGGAGAGAATGTAATGTGTCTGAATAGGTATGACTGAGGAAGTGTTCACTGAATTTGGAATAAGCCTGAAGATAAGGGCAATGAAAGCAAGACATTCCCATAACCCATTGCCAATATTTTGTCCACACATCACAAGTATTCTTAAACTTATGTGGATTAAACTAGAGACTTCTAATCTGGGTTGACACAGTAGTTTTCAGCCCTTATGTGCTGCTTATCAGCAGTAGATCCCAAAACACTTTACAGAGGAAGGCAGTTGTCTCAAAAGCCTCCTTGGAATTCCTGTGAGTGGTCATAAGTCATACTAAGGGTGTGAACAAATGTCTCTGATAGTCAAAGTCAGGAGAAAACACACAGATGTGCCTCGAAAAAAGCACTTTTGTCTCCATCCTTGTATGGAGCTCTGGACAGAAATGGTCAAATGGTCATGCTTGGTGCTAAACTAATAACATTGTACATATCTAGATGTACAGGATGGAGGAGTGTGGCTTGGAAACAGCTCTTCAATACACTTTGCTTTGAGGGGATCAACTAAATTCTAAAGCTTATGGATTTACTGTGATCACATTTTCCTGCTTACAGCACTAGGCATATTTATTTATTTTAATGGAACCAGAGATGATTGAAAATTCACATGATTCCAGGACTTGAACATTTAGGAAATCCTCCTTTTTCCTGCAAGGATGTATTCTAAAGAGACACACACATTTAGGACATATTTCATCCACCTTGTGACAGTTATACAACTGCCTTTTCTTATCCAAGACTCTTTCAAAGATTGATTTCTTCTATAATCCCTACAGCACAGGCCAAAAAGAATAATAAAAAACTCTAGGTAAATAATTAATAAAACAATAAATTTGTAATCCAATTAAACAACAACAAGAACCACCCACCCCTCCCAGATCCTCTTTGTGCTTGATCTCTTAACCATGTTATATATTTTCTGCATTTCCTGTCCTTCAGATGGCATGATCTTCACAGTACTAGTTTAATTTCTGATTCATTCAGCTAAGAGTACATGGTCAGCATAGAGCAAAAGAACACATAACAATACACAGAATGGTGCAAATTCACTAGAAATCTGAATGCATATATGGTTGCTCACACATTTAAAATCACACATGTAAACAAATGAGGATAGACACATGCACATGTAATGCTATCCTCATAGCACCCATCTCGGGGTTATGCAAATTGATCGTGTGCTTGTGTGTGTGAGGTACAACAAATACCCACAATCGTAAATTAACTCTTTCCAAATGGTACAAATCTTATTAACATGACATGTTTAAATCCAAATGGACAAGTTTATGTTCCCTTCTGCCCCTTTATTCCTCTTTCTCACTCCCTCTCTCTGCCTCTCCCGCTCTCTCTCTCACTTTACCTTCCCAACGGCACTATTTTATTTCAGAAGAAAACTTATGAAAATTGTTGAAACACACACTACAAAGCATTTGCTCTTTTTTTTTCCTCTCCTTTTTTTTTTTTTTTTTTTTTTTTTTTTTATTTAAGCAAAAACCCCCCAAAAAAGGCAGGGATGTCAAAGGCTTCGAGTCCCCCCTTTGACATTCACGCAGTGCTGAGAGTCAGCCGGGGTCTCAGCTCTGACAAATTTGCATCTCTTTGAATGTGACGCTTGAAAAAAGCCGGAGCTGCTAGATTAAATTTTTTTTTTTTTTCCATCGAGAAAATGAGAAAAGCCTCTATCTCTCTGCCGAGTCTACTGGGAAGATCTTTATTCTGATTCTTGTTAGAATTGTTTATCACCCTGACAGACCAGACTCGGACGAGATAAAGGCGCTGCTCCATCACGGGGCCTGACAGTGGTAGGACATGCAGAGAAATGAAAGGAGCAGGGGAAAATATTATTAATAGATGCCGACTTGATTTGCCTCTATGGCACGTCAAGGAAGGAAGGGAGGGGGGAGCCATGGCTTGATTGCAAGCCTATGAAGTTCTGTCCAAAAAAGAAGCTATTTTTCATTAAGTGATAGAAGGGCTTTTTTCATGTTCTTTCCTGAGGAGCTGATAACTTATGCAGTTTATTCTAACCCTGCTGATTTCTGTCAGGGAAAGAAAACTCCTGAAAGATGGCTCCAGCTCGTCCTTTTCTGAGAAGGAAGCTGTCTTGTCAAAAATGGTAGCAAGGCATTAAAGCCCCAGCCTTGACTCCTGCAAGGTCCCTTGGACGTGATTGGGTGCGCATGTGTTGGTGAGCATGGGGGATTGGGGGAGGTGGGTGTTATTATGTACCCACTATGGACCTCTGAGGGAAAAAAAATAAAAATATATATATGCAGAGCAGTGCTTGTACATATGCACATGTATACACACACCACATACACAGGGGCTTTGTGCATTTGAGCATGCATACAGAAACACTTGTTTTGCTGCCTAATTACTCTGCAGTTAGTAAAGATTTGCCTGATATAAGCATGTGCTGAATTTGTGAATTGGGTGTAAAGTTAGAGCAGCTTCATTCAAAATGAACATTAAAAAATAACCAGTTCCCTGCTACCTCCTGTATGTCAGGTCTCACACAGAAACATGACTGGCAATATGAGCCCAAGGGCTCCTGCAGTGATGCTGACTCTGCTGCGACTGTCTCTTTTTCTGGGGCAAAATTGCCTCTACATGATCATTATTTCTCTTAGCTTAGATTTTTTTGGATGGGGAAAGAAGGAGTGAGCATGTATCATGACCATGTTATTGTTATTCTTGCACCCTTCACACTTGCAGCTCTGACCATTTAGGGCATTTGCTGCAATCAGGGTGTTTCATGAACACAGTTCCTTGCTTGTAATTACCTTGCTCATTTCCAGAAAGGTTTGTGTTTGATCACTATCCTAACTGAATTTTGAATTCTGTATGAATTAACTAGTGGAGAAATGCTTGCCTCAGGGTAATAGAGTAGGTCTGTTTCTGTGAACTGCTCTTGGAGATCCTTTCCTGCTGGATCCATCGTGGCACCTCAAGAGAAGCTGTGAATTATGCTGAGCTCTCTCTGCTTTCAGTAGAATGGGAGAGCTTAGCAGCTCAAGGGAATTACTCAGCACTTTGCTGGTGTAAAGGCTATAGCTTTTTTTTTTCTGGAATCTCAGTGTTAGACAGTCCACTCTCTCTTCAGATTTTTCCTAAAAAGTTCTTCTTTCTAGTAAGACCAATAACCACTTACAAAATCCCAAATCTTTTCCATTCATGTGGTATTAAAAGAGGAATTGATGATGATGTATGTAAAAAGTGAAAAAAAATTAAACACCACTAGGTGCCATGTCCCCACAGTGATATGTCCAAAGAATTTCATCTTCTATTCCCACTGATATTTATTTCCCTTGTTTGCTTTATCATATCCTGAGTTAAAGGGAAAGTTTTACTTTCCTTTATTTCAAAGCACTTTAAAAAGAGCTGTGTTATCTATCTTGTTAACTCTCTGGTATGTCTCTCCTGTACAATTAGTAGCACAGTCAAGTCTGGAACTGATCCATTTTCAAATTCAGGTGTAGATGATAACGGGAGACTGTTTAAGGGAAGATCAACACCAAACTTAGGAACTATGCAGTAGCTTAGGTTAAACGATTGCCCACTCTGGGGTTATGAATGATTTTTACCACCTACTATTTGTGTGACCTTCCTAACCTCTCACGAACACTACACTGTAGCTTTCCTATTAAGGATCCTAAGCCTGCCATAGAACATCAAGCAGCCTGATGTGTCTGACAGAAGGATTATGGACTGCTGTGTGCTAATGCATGTGGCATAGTTTTCTGTATGCTGATATGAGGCTGGGTTTGAAAACCCAGTTATCCAGATTTCAATTCCTTACTACATTGTGTCAGAATCCTCATGCAAACCAGTTGATTTAAATTTAAGGACATATCAAACTACTTCTGAATGGCAGTCTAGTTACTGGAAAATAATGATTGAATCATAGAATCACAGAATCACTAAAAGTGTTTGGATTGGAAGGGACCTTAAAGGTCACCTAGTTCCAACCCTCCTGACATGGACAGGACACTTTCCAATAGAAAAAGATGATCAAAGACCCATCCAGCCTGGCCTTGGGAAAGCACCATCTTTTCTCAGAATATCAATCTCATGGCAAATCATGGAAATCTGCAAATGGGGAAGAGGGCAGCTCTTGTGGGTTGACGCTCTGACATGCAAAGACACCGAAACCCTTCATCTCATGTCCTTTCTGTATTTTCTGTGTTACTCATTTGCTAGTCTGATGCCTGTGAATTCCCAGGAACCTTGTGCATGGTGATTTGTTCTTCCTTCAGAGGTTACACAAACATTGAGAAATTCTGTGCTACCTCTGTATGGGGAATCTTCACATAAAACATAATGAACAATTCCAAGAGATAGCTTTATTTATTGATAGTGAAATGGTAGGAATATTGGATGAGCTCAGGATATGTTATATATGGTTTTGTATAAACAAAAAGACAGTCTGCACATGTCAGACAGCCAAAGGATGGGAGAAAAGAAATAAAACAACTACCTTTTTATAGCTCAGGATCTGAGAGTTACTGATACTGAGCTGCCCAAGATCACACAGAAAGTCTGTGGAAGGGTTGAATATTTGAACTGAGATCTTTAGTCCTAGTTCAGTTTCTTTACCACAGCACTGCCTTTACTTAGATCAGCTCAGTCTGTTTTGGCTGATCCACACTCTCCATATCATATTCCATTGTAATGTAGACACACAAAGCAATTTAGAATGGCCCCTTCCTTTATGACTACAACTAATTTACCAAAATTCTGTGAGAAAGCATCATGACGTAGGTAGGGATTTGCCTCTTGGTTGTTTTTTTTTTTTTTTTTAGCTGTAGTTGTTTACAATGCTCCAGTGACAAAGAGGAATATTGTTAATGAAACTTTGAGAAAAGAGGTTGAGTTATGCATCCCCAAAGTCCTCCATTTTCACAGTTTTAGAAAGTGGATATATTTGGCAGGCATTCTTTTTATTCAGCTATGAGTTTGGCACATGCCAGCGCGCAGAGGCTGAGTGAACATCATGCAAAAATTTAAACTGAAAAAACAGATGTGGTTTTGCATTTAGTTATGTGTTGAGTCTCAGGCTACCATGAAAATATCTTTGAGTAACAGCACATCCAAGCTGCACAGCTCACATGTTTATACCTTGCAGTTATGCTAAAAAATAAATAATTTCCTATTTTTTTTATTTAGTTAGGCTGCCCTAAATTAACTGAGCATTGTAGATAATTATAACTGAATTTATCAGGATTCCTTTTATTTCACATAATCATCCTTTGGTTTGAGTCCTTATATGCATTATCCCAGTCCTTGCACATACAAAATAGGAAATAGAGAAGGTGACATCACAAGATTATAATAATTTCACATGAGCAGACTGCAAAAGTTCTATTTCTGAATGGGAGCCTATACAATGTGCAAAAAATACTGAAGAATGAGATAGCTAATCAGGGTTGAACACAGCAAAAAAATATTTTCTTAGAAATCAGTTCAAATATAAACTAAAGGACTGGTGATTGGAGTACAAATTTAGGGATATACGTAAGGGATTTAAGACCTGGTCCCATATCACTGGCAGAATTCACTCAATTTAAATGTGTGTCTATTCAGGTCAATAAAAGGCAATTACTTTTCGGTATGATGATAAGTATGAAATCCTGTAAAATGTCTGGAATGTGTTTATTGCTGATTTTTTCTGAATTAGGTGGGGGAAATAGCCATTCTTGCAGTGTTATACAGTATCTTGCTAGATCATGTTAATTGTGATGGTTTCAAGTTGTTAAAATAGGAAGTTAGGGCTATTAAATAGTGATTTCTGTGTAATTGTGAAAAACAGGCACACTTGTACTTTGTGATAGCTATTGGCGTGCTGGATTTTTTAAAAGATTATGTGGAAACAGTATGATTAACATGTTCATAGCACTAAGTTTTTAACTGAAAAAGCAATTGTAGATCACTTCAGGGAAACCTGCAAGGAAGACTTAAAAAGTAAGAGGGAAAGTAGTTGTAAAGTTATTGGCCAAGTAAAATTCAGTCAGTCACAGCAACTGTCCAATGTGGCTGTAATTGTGAATGTTTCTTCTTTGGTTGCTGCTTTAATATATTCAATTTGTTCTCTCACAGAAAAAGTTGCATATATGGTTTCAGTTTATAGATGTGGCCCTAAAGGAATTGATTACAATAGTATTTTTTAATACCACCTGTTACTAGAAGGAAGTTAATATTTCATAATAATTTCTCTTCAAGTTTGACCTTTTATTGTCTGCTTCTGAAAAGTTCTGCAGTCAGACTGCAGATTTTGCAAAAAACTGACTGGAGAAACATTTTAGCAGATTATTTTGCCTATTTCTGACATTTGGAAAGCAAAGTTGAATAGATGTGTCAAACGTAACCATCTATAACAACTGTCTAATTCAGCATTGGTGAAGGCCAAGTTTAACAAGGTCAGTTCAGACAAATATGTGTACAGGTCTATCTATTTCTGCACAGCCTATGAGAAAGTGCTTCTGGGACATCCTGAACACCGACAGGATCCTGGATAAAAGCTCATTCATATCTTTAACTTCAAGAATTCCTTGAAACTTGATTTAAATTTTGTTTCTCCCCACGTATCAATGCATGGAGAGGTTGTTTCCTCCCTTCCAAAAACAAGTATGCTAGAGTAGCTGAAGTGGCTTTTTACCAATAGCCACAAGATGCACCCTCCCACTCCAAAAATGGAATGGATAGAAGAGTTGTAAAAAAAGTCTCTTAAAACCCTCTTTTATTATCCAAGTAACTTAGTTTCTTAAGTCATCAACTTCAAGTAAGGAAAGAGTGACAATATATGTGCTCGTTATGCAGAGAGCAAAAGAGTGGGGGAAAGCTGTCCTTTGATTTTGGTTCATATTCAGGGAACAACCTGGGTTAATAATTTAAAGGTAGGAAGTTAATTTATGCATCCCTGAAATCGTCCTTTTGTGCAGTTTTAGAAAATGCATACATGTGACAGGATATCTCATTGTTCTCAGGATGTGTTATCGTGTATATGTGGAGTAGCTTTAGTGTGATATGAAATGCAAATTTGACTCACTTTGTTCTTGTTACTTTTATGAATATTAAAAATATGGATAAAATAATTGTGAACACTTGGAAAAGGTCTTTAGCTCCTAATTTCAGTGCTATGAAGTTTTTATCTTGGTGCAGGAGAAAAAAAAATTGAAAATTTTGCCAGCTTATATTGGCATGAATGTAAGAAATTGAATTGAAAATTTGCATTTTGGGGCAGTCTGGAACTTTATGATGCCATGAAACCCTAGTGCCAATACCACATGGTATTTTGGCCTATTGGGCCAAAACAGAATACTTCATTTCATGTCAAGTCAAAACACGGTCATTCTGGTGATTTTAGACAAGCACAAACCTCCTGGAGCACTGACTTTGTAACAGAGAAGGGGTTAAAGAAGGGGTTATCCTCAGTAGCTAAGGCAGTCAGCAACACATGGGGTACCACCAGTGCCACCACCCTGAGTGCTGTAAGACTACATCCCTCATAACACCAGTCCATCTTGATCCTCCCTGCTAGGTGCATTGGCTTGGTGAGAAATCTTTCTGCAACAGAGTTTCCACTCTCCCTGGCAGATTCCTAGTACTTAAGGTGGCCCTAAGGCTGCCACAGCACTACCTTTGCTAGCTCTTACTTATTATAGATATATGCTGAGCAGTGCTCCAGAAATTGAAGCTGTGTTAAATCAACAGAATAGGCTTTTTTAAATTATTGTGGGAGACCAAAAGGCCAAGTCATTACTTTTGCATATGATTCTTTAATGTAAAAATAAAAAACCAAAGACTTTGCTTCCCCAGCATTCATTGATGTTATACCTGTGCATTAAGTGCAGACTCCAATACTTCATATAGCGAGAAAAAGAATTATAGTGTAAGTACTAGAATAGACTATTTCTCTGGTCCTTTAATTTAATAGCAGTGTAGTTGTGAAGCTGTGGACACAGAATCATTGGTCTTATTTGTTTAGACTATTCAAATAAAACAAGAGTAATAGTGACGGCTTGGGCTGAGATTCTTCTCTACTTTAACTCTTCTGAAAGCTGGACCTGTTTCAGGAATTAAACATCTTTTCCTCCATGTGGCTTTTAGGCTGCAGTTATAAAGCTCTTCATCAGCATGTAGTGACTTTGCTCATTTCTTTGACAAAAGGCTGATAATCGGCACTAATGGCTTTGGCTGACTCATATATTTAGTTCCCAACTGACTTTGACTGACATGCTGAAGAATATTAGTAATATGGAAACGAAGGTTGATCATGGAAGGAGACGGACAAGCACGCTGGCTGAAATCCTGCATATTTTTATTTCCATTAGAGTTCATTTCTTTCTGAGGTTAGACCATTTTTATATTACATTCCCTTCTCAGCTAACATGAATTTTTGGGTCCTAGCTTGCGATCCCTGCAGTCAGAAGCTCCTCTCTAGCTCTTTGGATTATGTTTTCTTATACATAAAGTTTCTATTGAGTATTAACAGACTCTTATCCCTAAAGAGGAAGGTAGGAAAAGTCTGAAAAAAAAAAATCCTCATTTTCATTTCGAAATGATTCACATCCAATACCTGGAATTATAACCCGTTGGCTATTTACACACTTAATAAGCAAGGAGAGGAACATTTCCAGCTTGGACAGTGTTCTTTATTTGGTTTGGTTTGGGGGTAGTGCTCTCTGGGGTAATTTAGTTCTAAGCTACTCTTCCATGCTGTCTTTATTTTATGTATCAATGTAAGAATACATTCCAAACACATAAATATGGTGATAAATTCTGTACAGAAGAAATCAAAAATTGTATAAATCTTTAGGTCTCATAATAAAAGGTGACAAAGAACACAATAGGATTAAATGAATAGTGATCTAAGAGCACTACACATAAATTCAGAAATACAAACATTGTCCAAAACTAGGCCTAGCAAGTGGACTATCCTTGAGCAAAAGGTTTGGAACTTGAAGGATATGTTGTACTACTAATTTAGATGACCTTTTGGCAAAGAACCCTTAACCTCAAATCTAAAACTGAAAAATAAATTCAAAGTAAAAATATATTGTTTCAAAGTTTGAAAGCAAGGTGTTTGGCTTTCACGGGCAACTAGAAATGCTTTACAGGGAAAAGAAGCACATACGCAAGTCAGCAAGAGTTTTGATTCAAGAGAATCTTACCTGTGCAAAAGTTAAAACTTCTGCTTAAGTTCTTTGCTTGCAATAAGCAAATATGTCCCTTCTGTTTCTCAGCAGGATCTCTGTAAGCACTGGTAGAGAGATTGGTTTTGCTTTGTAGAGATGGCATGATATAAAACCTTTGTCATAACCAGGAGAAATGACTATTTTGTGTAGCTGAATGGAGTTTTTTGATTTTTTGCATGACAGAGGCCTCCTAAGCATACATATTTGGTTATTCTAATACAACAGTCAGAAAAATTACTATATGAAATGTTTATTCCTATTTAAAAGCCAGTTTCTTTCCTGGAGAAAACTGTATGTTCTTTCACATACATGAGAGTCCAGCTGTGAAATTCCAGTTTAAGCTTGACTCTAGTTTATTGGCAGGTGATTTTGAAGAAGAGTACATTTAATAAAGAAAAAAACATTAAAGAATTGCCACCTGGAAATACCTACCTATCTTAATAAGATAGCTTTATATAAAGATCTGAAGCCTTTTGAGATTAATGAGGCCTGTTTACTTTCCATTTCTTTTTGAGCCTCCTCTACTACATGTGTCGAATCAAAAGGCTGAGAATTTCTGTATGGGAAATTGAAAAAGAAATTGATAAAACATAAAAAGTCAGCTACTGAGTTGGATTTGAAGTATCCCTCTCTCTCTTTCTCTCTCCCTGTGTTTACCAGGAGTTGACAAGAAAGGCTGGAAAGACAAATGTTCTCTTCCATTAACAAATAAAAACAACAACAACAACAACAAAGGAAGGAAAGAAAAGCTCTCTGTACCTTTGTGGCTTCAGAGACAATTACACAGATGAACACACAGAAATATAAAATATGTGTGATGTTACATATTGGTTTGCAGTGGTGCAGTGGTATTGTATAGATGGAGACATAAACCTGTCATTTTTAGTTTTATTGCCAGGAGTGCCAGATGCACTGTCCAGAAGCCCAAACATACCAGTCTGTGCCACCAGCCCAAGAGGCTACGTTAGGGCTTTCCTCTGCTACTTTCTCAGATTTCTCACTTGATAGACTCATGTTCCCACACTGTAAGTGCCATGGCCTCCCTCTGTGAGCTTTTTGCTTTTGATAAAGATGGTATTGTGTGAAACAAAGTTCATGTTTCTTAAGAGTTCCCATATCGCCTGTAAGAAACTCCTTAGGTGCTGACCTAAAACAGATGCCATGAGCACTCTTTTTTCCTACCCCTTAAATGTTTTAATGGTTTGTGTATTTTAATTTTACTGGTCACTTAGCCTTTTCATCATATCCTGCTTCTCTCCCAGCTGCCTGCAGGGGAGACATGGAGAGATAACCTTTCCCTTTCTCTCTGTTCAAAGGTAAATTAAAAGAAAACATAAAAACTTTTACATGCCATGGTATGGCTGCTCTGCTTTGCCAGGACCTGTCAACTCTGTTTCAAATGTTGTACATGCTTGTACACAAGAGTTGTGCTCAAGCTGCCTGCTGCTGTTTTGGGGAGGTGCAGTGATCTCTATTTCTTTGGGTGTCACCACTGAAGTGGCCATGAACAAGGCTTGACAGCACAGCCTGGGACCCAGAAATGTGTCTGAATGTATAAAGAGCTCAGGACAAAAATAAACTGAAGATAGTTTCATCTTCATTATCTCTCAAAAAACAGTTACAGGAAAGAAATCAAATTAGATTGCAGAGAGACTAGAAAGCTGGAAGGCCTGTAGCCTAGATTCCTGAAACCCTTAAATATTACCCTATGTTTGCACAGTTTTTATCACCTCTTTGCATTGTTTCTGTTCAATCAAGGAAAATACAATGAAATAAAAAACACATGTTGGGATTTTAAAAAGCATTCCTGGTTCTTTTTGAGACTCTCAGTTAAAAGTTGCATTGACAACAGGCCGATAAAGTTTGACGTTCCATAACTCCGCCTTTTTGAGTCATAGAAACTCCGCAGATGTTATTCTCCCATTGGAAGAGGGTATTACACCTATCACAGAAAAGGAGAACAAAACAAAGCCCATAGACACACTCAAATCCACCACATCATAAGAATTTTGCTTTGCCTCAATGACACTTTCTGAGACTGTGGGCAGCAGATTGTGTTTGGATTGTCAAGGAAACAGTCAGGCCATTATTGTTGTTGTTTAATTTTTGGTGGTTGAGGGTTTTTTTTCCCTCCTAGCCAAAGTATTAAAAAAAAAAAAAAAGGGGGAAAAAAAAAGAAGTTGATTTCTTCAACAAGCAGCTGCAATGACAGATGGCTGATGAATGCACTACCAGCAGTTCCAATGGAACTCGACTCCGTGGGAGTCGGGGCACTGCGCACCTTCCAAAGGGCGCCACGGTAGTCGCTTGGGAAGGGGAGTGAGAGTCAGAATTTCTAACCATGGTGAAAATGTACTGAAGGAAGAGAACATGATGACAAGGGGTGAGAAAGGGAAGGGAGTGATTGAGATCCATCCAGCTGAGTCTTTATCCCCAAGGATGAATTAAGATGAAATAGGGGCCCAGAGCCATAAAAACTTCAGGAGTACTTTAAAAATAATGCCTCCTCTGCTAAAATATACCATCTTAGCCACACACTTTGCTTTAGGCTTTGTTGATCTTTCTTCCCTAGCCCCCAGATACACTCCTCTTCTCTCTCTTCTTTCTATACACTTTTCCCCTTCTTTCCTGTTCCTGCTTTCCCCATAGCTATCTCTTCCTAGCCTCATGACTGTGTGCAATTGTGAAGGAAACAGATAGGCTGTTGCTCTTCTCAAACCTGCTTCCTGATGCCTGCCAGATGTCCCCCATGAGTCTTCCTTAGCATCCAGGCTCTGGCAATCCATGATAAGCCCTGTTGGGTGATCTGTGGTGCAGTGTCCTGCCTCATAGTGCTCAGACTTGAAAAAAATGATTTGCCCTAGCCAGTTATCTTCTCTTTGTCCAAAGGTGCCACATTTAAATGGGTAGTCAGCAAAGTTTACAACCTTCTATTAGGAGTCCTGTGCCAGCTGTGGGAATTCATCTTACTGCGTGTGACTTTTAGCAGAGTGTGGAGATAGAAACACAAGAGGGAAGGAACACAGGCTGCACTCTTTGAATGGAGTTTGCAGGCAAAAGTAGTAGACAGTTTCCTGCATCATGCAGAATGTCATAATCTGCAAGATCCCCAGCCTCTTGGGGTCCCCAGCAGTGCAGTTCCCCCTTTCTTCACCTCCCTGTGTGAAGAATGAGGTAAGAAGAAAAGAACTGGTGGCATCTGGAAAAGCAGTAGGGGTTTGCAACAGGGCAGTGAGTAAACGAGGAACAAAACTCCTCTAGCAGTAAATGTACTGTGTAAACATAAACAATAGCAACAAGCAAGACACATATTCCAAATCTGTCTCCAGTGAGAATCAATTATGTTATATCCAATGAATCAGGGGAGGGGACTGGTGAGAGAGAATGGGAACCTATTATTATTTTCAAGTCAAGCCAACCAGCCAAGTCTGCAAACAAAAGCATTTTCTGTCTTTTTTTTCTCTGTCTCATTGATGGCCTCCCCTTGTCTCTCTTCCTTGGCATATTTCCTGCAGTTCCCCCACCCAGCAGTAGTTATATAGATCTGAATAACACTGCAGTTCAAACACCAAAGAACTGTTTTCCTATGGTTTCTAAATGTCTTTTCTACTTTCTTGCATTCTTAATCCTGTTGTAAGCAGTGCCTATCAAGGGGTGTTCTACATCAGAAAATTCAAGCATGAGACTATGTACGTGTGTGTGTGTCTGTGTGCTCACGCTTGCATGAATACATGTGACCAAAGAGGCAAGAAAATACTGCTGCAGATCATCAATGAAATAATGAAAGGTACTTCTTTTATACCTGTGGTTGCAAAAAGAGAGGTTTTATTTTTGTATCTGCATATCACCAACTAGTGCTAACACACACACAGAGGTTTCTTTCTGTATCCCCAAAATCACAAAATGGGAAATAAAAAGGGGACTAGAAGAAATAGAGAATTGCTGGAAATTATTGTCTCAGGGTGTTCTTTAATAACAAAGTAGCCCCACTTTGAACTCTTGATTCTTTGCCAGAGAACAAAACCCTTAAAGCATTTTGCTACCTTTAATTGTATTACTCTTCTAGTAATCAATAAAGATAAAAAAAGATCATTCTGTGTACAATATGAAATCACACAGGGTCTGACTATGTGGAGATAGATTCCACTTATCTGTCTCTAGGGGTAGCTTCTCCTGTAGTAGAAAACTCAATTTTTATTTGGATTTTAAAAATGTTTCAAATTATTCAGTCAATGCTACATGCATATTAAAAGATTTATTACCAAATATTCTCATCTTGATGTACTGGATCTATGCACCCAATTCCCACTAATGTTAATAGAATCGCATCTGTAAATCCCTGCACATCAAAGCAAGACAGTACCCATAAGTATTGAAAATACATAGGTAGCTGGATAAATAGCAAAAAGATTAAACACCTCTGGCATTACTGTTTTTTATTTCTTTGTGTAAATGTTGGTCTCATCTTTCTAAGGGCTCGAGATGAAAGAAGCTAAAGGCATCCGGGCCAACATCGCCCACACTTCAGCGTGGGTGTTAAAGGGAGACACCTGACTGCTGAGTGGTGCACCCACTCTAATTGAAGGGAAGAGGGAGAAGAGTGCCTCCACAGGGTGACTCAGATGTTAGGTGGGCTGAATCAACCAAAGAGGTGCCTGTTTCTCTCCACTGACTGTTAACTGGGGGTGTATAAAGAGATGTTAATTTAAACACCTGAAGGGAGATAGGTTATATTAGGCCTTACAGTATTAAACTCCCATTCCTGTCCTCTGGTATGAAGCGATTTGAACACCACTGCTCAGGGAATAGGCTGATCACCCTGTACTGGGATGCCTATTAGTCCTTTACGCTAAAGGTGTGTGAAGAGAGATGGAGAATGGGCAACGATCCCATCTCTCTCATTCACAACCAATATTAAAAAAACAGATTCATACATCAAAACCAAGGTTTCAAACATGGATTCCTTAAGTTTAAACCTTAAATCCCTAGGTGGAATTCACAAAAAGCAGCTTGGATTTCACTGCTCCAGAGCTAGATTTTGGTTTAGTTATCTGATCTTAGGCATCCATGTTTTGTAACTTTTGGATCATGTTTTAAAATTAAGAGAAAACGAGTGTATTATTATTAATAATATTATTCAAAAATTTAATTAAAATATCTGCATATATGTAAATGTAAACTGTAATTAAATTAAATATACTAACAGCAAAGTTATGTAGAACTGCACATACTGTGTTAGAATTCAAAGCAAACAAATGCATATTTTAAAGAGGAAAAGGGGTGAGATAGAAAAAGTAATTGCCATGGGGACGACAGCTATATTAATTGTCAGAAGAGAATACATCTGCAGTAAAAAAATCATAAGTAGTGCATACTACAATAAAAGATGGTGGGGTGATTAGAGCACAGACAGGCTAATAAATGTTAATTAATAATACCTTTCTGAAACTTCCATTTCTTATCCCTGGATTCACAAGTGCCTTACAAAGGAAGCATCATTAGCCCCATTAGGCAGAGGAAGGAGGAAGAGGCATAGCGTAATGAAGTACAGTGGCCAGAATCACCCAAGGGTATGGCTACACAAACAGTTTACAGCGAGTTAAATTAGATGACAGATTAACAGAGCCAGATGCTCTGCTCTAACTTCCTATTTGCTTGCTCTTGACCTGCAGTAAATGAAACCCATCTTACCTCAGGTCTAATGAAAGGACTAAGCCTCCTCTCTGACTGCAGGAGGGAAAGAGTGAGTGCCTGATTCTGTGAAACCACACTGGCTAGCTCACTCTAATGCCACCTCCGTCAAAAACCTGGATAATCACTTTGTAAGATGACAGTGATCATTTTATGAGGTTCTGCTGACATTGGGATGAGTGTGGTATATAAATGGAAAGGGCTATGGGAAAGGAAGTGAGATAGACTGTGCAGTGATTGGGGTGAGATACATTGTGCAGTTCGGCACAGAAAAGTCAAAATCTGGTGCAGATCTGCAGTGTGACAGTAGGGTTCCAGGAAAAGCAGGTGGTGTGGGAACGCAGCTCCCCATTAGGGCAGGGCTGAAAGAGAAGGGGATCAGTCATAGCCAGAGTCTGCATTATTTAAGGCTTAAAATTCTGAAAGGGCCAACTTAAAGTTAACCTGCCACTTCAGAGGCTTGCAGTGTGGAGAATGCAGTGTGGTGTAATGTGTTCTTACTGGCTCACAGGGCTGAGCACACGTGCTGCTGTTCTTAGAGTGAGCAGTGCCGAGCAGCCTGGCTCTAAGCTCCACTAAGAGGGTATTACAATAATTGAGCTTGCTGGTAACAAGGTCTGTGTTGCTATATTTGTGATAGGCATGGGATAATCTGACTGCGCAGCCGGTGCGTGTAGCAGAACTGGAGGAGGGAGGAAAAGAACCTCTTTGACACCAGGACTGGAAACCTGGATTCGACTTAAGCGATGGCAAAACTCCATTAACTTCACTTTGAGTCTGTGTTTGGCAGGTACTTTTCGTGGTGTGCAGTGGCCTAACAAAGTACCAACACATCCAGCTCAGGATCTTTGAAACACAGTTCTTCAAAGTACAGGGGAACACAACAGCAATAATTCCAACTAGTACCATAACCCAATACCCGCTTTCATCAATTCAGAGAAGAAATTTCTCCAGCTACATGAGAGTACCCCTCTTTTTCTCTGTGGCTGAAATAGAAATCAGCATGATGATGGCATAGGATTCTATAAATTTACTAAGATATTTGATCTTTGTTTAATTGTTCATCTGTTTTGATTTGTCCCAGCTTACTGCCTTCCTCACATTGTAAAATCTTGGGGAAGATCTGGCACAGACTTCATTTTCCCATGGTACATTTTCATTTTGAAAACCTCTTCACCTAAAATCCCAAATCCTTTGTCCAATCACAGCTAAAAACATGAAGTCTGAGTCAGAAAAATCTTCAACTTTTAGTGCTCTCCCATGAGTCTCACATTCCTCCATGTTCCAAATCGGGTAAATGCCTAAACTTTCACTTGACTGTGCAAACTGCAGGGACACTGACTCTTCCTGCCCCATTCTCTCTCCTTGATCCTCCTCACTTTGTTTCAGTTATTTTCTGATTGAGGCTTGAGGCAGTAAATATATTTAGGGAAATTCAAAGGGCTGCAGATGTTCAGAGGAAAGCTATTCTAGGGTTATGGCATATAACTATCCTGAAGGAACTGGATAAGCAGTTCTTCCACACTGACAACACAATGGCCTTCTGGGTTTTCTCTTACGGCGGGGTCTCTGAACAGTCAGTGTGAGGGCCAGGCAATTCCAGACCCAGATCAGCATGTTGGAGATGTGTTATGCTCTTTGCCAATGCTTGCCATTCTCCTGGGAAGCCCTGGCAAAATTCTCAGCTGACAAACTAACATTAGGTCACAAAATCAGGGACCCAGATATCTCTTGTTGCATAAACTAGGCACTTATGGGCTTTGGTCTTGGCAAGCTTAGGTGGTAGTGAGCTAGGGATTTGAAGATCAAAAGTTGAACTTTAGACAGGATTTAGGTATGCAAGTCTACTCTGGTTTGAGCCCTTTGTCTAACCTTTATGGCTAGCATAATTTACTGCTTAAGAACAGGCATCTTGAAATTCTGTGGTCTGCCGTGTCAGCCACAAATTAGTGATGGTAAGTGCATGAAAAGAAATTATCCATAAATGAGTAAATTATATAAAATTTTTGTGTGTATATGTGTGTGTTTGTGCATTTTGAGCAAAGCGAATGCTTTTTGCACAAGGCGGAAAGCATTTTTTAAAAATGAATATATGATACTCTATGTGAAGTCTACAGTCATAACAGGAAATCATGCAATTTCTGCAGAAAGATTTTATTTAAAAAAGCAGAGTGCATCTCATTGACCTACATTCAGCTTCCCCAGCATACACTGTACCTGCAGAACTTTTCTGCAGAGATACATTGCAGATACAGATCAAAGGCAAATGCTGGTGTCAGAATTGTCTAAATGTCCCTTTTTGGGCCTGAAATCCTAGATCATTGCCATGCATTTGCACTGACTTTGTAACTTTAATCAACCTGTAAACTGTTCCTTGGACTGCTGTCTTTAAAAGCCAGGTAGGCTGTTCCTGGGGATAATAAACGTCTGTATCTATAGAGCAGACAAATGAAGGTCTCTGTTGCCTCAGAATGAAAATACCTATTTTTAAAGAATTATCTAGGGTACATTGTAGTATATAAAAGTAGCAAAATAAAGTTAGCATCTGTGTTAAAAAAACTATAATCCAAACCAAGCCAGATTCATCCTGTTCAACATATACCCTAATTGTTTTTTCTGAACATTTGGTCCCCTCTTTAAAAAGGCCATGGGGGTGCTAAACATTGCCTATCAGGGTGCTGAATTTTATTACAAGCACATCTGTCTACTCTGAGTTAGACTGAGACCTGCCAACTTGTTTCTCACACACCCACTGAAATGGGTCTGGGTTCACGAATGTGTGTGGGGTATATGGGGAGGTGTAGAGGAGGAAACTACAAGGGTTAACACTGACCACTGCAGTGACGAGCTTTTAGGCACCATCCTGTCTGGTGAGGGTCACACAGGGACATGCTCCCGCTCTCTTATGCAGTGCCTAACTGGATGTTTAAGAGATTAAGCTGACAAAGGAAAAATACAGAGAGGAAGGATCCTTTATAAAATAAGAAGCATGTAAAACACAAGGTATCTACAGACCTTCCTGGTGTCTGTCTCTCTGGTGTGCAATCAGGTAGTTGTAGACTGTAGCTTTTTCAAGTACAAAAACTTTATAAATAGATACTCTCTGAAAGACTGTCTTTTAGGCTTGACAGCTTCCATAATTTGGGCAGTGGTGGTGTTTCCAATTATGATATCCTAAAAATACTAAAAAACCAAGACTGTCACATAAAATTTCTATTAATAAAAAGTGTTCACTGAGATGGAATATGTTGTCATATAGTCTCTGTTTTCAATGTTTCTGGGGCATTTGAGGATTTTATTTGTTTTAATTTTCAAAAAATTAACATAGTAGATGAAAAGTTACAAAATAACTTCTTCCTACAAAAGTAAATAATTCAGCCTCTGCAGAAAATTTTTTAAACATGGAATATTTAGGGAAGTGTATGTCATGTAGAAGTATAATTGTTAAATGACTTTGTATCACAAAACATTAATATTTCCAATGAGCTGTAATTGATACCAAATCTCCAAAACTCTGGAGTAATCCTCTGGACTGCAAAACTGAACTGATCTGAAAATATCTTGGAACTTGCTCTTAGAACAAATCCTATTGCTTCAGTCTTGTGTTCCAGTCCTGCCGTTCTCATAGGCTCAGGTTATTTCCAAGGTCTTTCACTAACCCTCAACCCTTCCCCAAAATCATAATCTCTTTATTTTTTTTGCTACTTGTGCCCTGAAAAGTTTAAGTAAAATAAATGTCATTGATAGCTCTCTTTCTACATTATGTACTACAAATTCCTCCTCTTTGCCCTTATATATCTGTTCAAGACAGCTTGAATTTCTCCTGACTTCCTGATGTCTGGTCACAAGACAGAATTTGATGTCATGAATTCAGCTTTCATTAAACCTAATCACCAGTCTCTTTCTTGAAGACAATTAGGAAACTTTTTCCAGAGCATGCTACTTCATGGCATTCTCATTAGGTCACGTTGGCCATAACTGCTTTACACTTTTAGGACCTTTACATAGTCTTAACTTGTTACTAGTTACCTGATATGAAGATTATCTCATGGGACCTGTGCTACCTCAGACAAAGATGAAACAATTCACTTGTCAGTCATCCACATTATTAATGGAGCATATAGGAATGACACAAACACGTCCAGGTGATCCAAAGAATGTGAATTTGCTTAGGTGAGCATAAAAAAAATGCTCTATCATCGGATAACTCCATGTACCTCATTTGTACTGAATAAGCCAGGCACTGAAATTTTTTTGTGTGTTAAAAAGGGACTGGGAAGGACACAGTTCCAGAAAATAGGTGAGCAGGAGGAGAATATAAGTACTAGTAGGTTTTTTTGGGAAGTAGTTAAGAAAGAAAAACTGGGTAAGAGAACTGGAATTTTCAAAGAGAAAGTCAAGTCAGGAAGAGAGTCAAGTCTTGAAAAGTCTAAAGGCTCCCAAAGAGAACATATTTATTAATTGGTACAACCATCCTCAAGCATTAAAAAACATGACAAAGAGAAATAAGCTTTATAAAATTAAAGACTGTTTTAAAAATTATTCAGACCACATTAATATCTGGTAAAATACTTTAGCTAGAGTCTTATCTAGGAGGGGGGTTTAAGATGCAGGGGTCAGACCTCCACTCTAAATCTAATACATTGATGTCTGTTATCCACAGATTGTGTGGCAGTAACTTGTAGTTTTTTAAGGAATCAGGGAATTCTGAGAGGAACAGGATAGTGTCTCTTTGTATACATTGTTTCTGCTTGTCAAAAATCAGTTGCAATTTTAGGCCATATTCTGTCTACTAAGTATTGATAAGATAGTGGGAAATGCTCTCGTCAGTAAAATATGACTGACTGTTAGCAAAGGTGGGAATATTCTGACCTATTCAGTTGGTAGCTTGGTATAAACTGTTGTAAACACATTAAAACTACAAATTCTATTACTTGTAATAAATATTTTTAGTGAGGTCATAATGTATACCACCCTGGACGTGTGGACAGACTGGGGAATGAGATGCTGAAAAGCAGTGCCATGGAAAGGGACTTGGGCGTCCTGATCGATGGCAAGCTGAATGTGAGTCAGCAGTGCCCTGGCAGCCAGGAGGGCCAACCGTGTCCTGGGGAGCATCAGGCAAAGCATCACCAGCTGGTCAAGGGAGGGGATTGTCCCACTCTGCTCTGCACTGGGGTGGCCTCACCTTGAATATTGGAGTGGTTTTGGACACCGCAATATGAGAAAGATATTAAGCTCTTAGAAAGTATCCAAAGGAGGGCAATGAAGATGGTGAAGGGCCTTGAGGGGAAGCTGTATGAGGAACAGCTGAGGCCACTTGGTCTGTTCAGCTGGAGAAGAGGAGACTGAGGGGAGACCTCATCGCAGTCTGCAACTTCATTGTGAGGAGAAGAGGAAGGGGAGGCACTGATCTCTTCTCTGTGGTGATGAGTTACAGGACCCAAGGAATTGGCCCGAAGTTGTGTCAAGGGAGCTTTAGGTTGGATATTAGAAAAATATTCTTCCCCCAGAATGTGATTGGGCACTGGAACAGGCTCTCCAGGGAAGTGGTCATAGCATCAAACCTGACAGAGTTGAAGAAGCATTTGAACAATACCCTTGGGCACATGATGTGACTTTTCAGGCTGTTCCATGCAGGGCTAAGGGTTGGACTCAATAATCCTTGTGGGTCCCTTCCAACTCAGAATATTCTGAATCTGAATCTATCTATGTTTAATACCTTAAAATTTTAAAGTCACATGGATTGAAGGAGAAAACAGCTACGTGTCTCTGTGTTCCAGAACAATGTGTATTTTATCACTGAGGAAATGCTACAGGGTCCAATACTCTTATTCCATAAATTAACAGAGCTGCTTTTTGGGGAATTCTCTGAAATATTCAGGGGGAAAAAGAAATGTCTTTCAGAAACTGTTCAACATTTGCCCTCTGGAAAATATTCTCCATAAACAACCATAAAGCTTGTGCACTCAGAATTAAGACACCTGAATGTTATCAGACACTCTAAAATTCTTGCTTTTGGCCACTGCCTAATTAAAGGAAAATGACCTTTCCAAAACTGGTAAAATACAATGGAATATCAAAATTGATTTAAAAGGACCGTGGACCACGTGGAGGAGAAGAATTTAGTTGTTAGGAGTCAAGTTCCCATATTTTGCTGTATTTTGCAAGTGATAAAGTTTGAGAATTAGAGCACTGTCAATATATATGCTATAAAACCACATGTCCTTTAAGAGGATAATGCTCCACTAGACCTTTTGCCACAAATTACTCTATATAATTGGACCTAAGATCACAAAGTGTGCACATTTACAAGATAAATTGAAAATTAATGAACAAATAATATAGTAATTACCAAATCTTTATTATTTGAAGAATATACACACTATGGGGTCTATTTCTTCCTCAGTGATCATGTGTAACCCCCATTAATTTTAATGGGAGTTAAGCGTGCACATCAAAGGAAGAATTAACTCATGATTTTAAAACTGACTACTAAGATTAAGACCTGCACTTTTGGCTTTGAGTTGAAAATGTGGCATATCTTTTGATATTTATCGCTTTTTAATTGTGTATTTGTAGCTGAAGCAATTTGCAAATCATTGTTATCCCTATCAGTACAAGGCAAAGATAAATTGCATTATATACCCTACTTCTTGGACTCCTTGATGTTCTTTTCTGATTAAATTGAACTGTACCAGCAGTATCATAATTAATAATCTATGCTGATCAAGTTGGCGGTACTAAGGCCGTTTGGTATCTGATGGCAATGAAAAATTGTTCAAGCAAGGTGTGTCATTTGTTGGTTTTTTTCACTAACGTGAGAAATTTTCAATTAATAATACTGAGTCATGGAGATTTTCAGATAACGTGAAACCTGCAGTTTAGGTCTGGACAAGGTAAAAATCATCCAGTTTAATAAGATTTCTGAGGCAATTCATGAACTATGATGTTAAGCCTATGTAAAAATGATTTTACTCCTTGGAAAGAGATTATAAGACTCTCAGACTTTTGGTCCCGGATGGATTAGTACCAGTTGTTGTTTCTACATCTCATCTCGGGGAAAGGGTACTTACTTGTGCCCTTCTGTGGTTGTCCATTAATGAATGTTAGTGAAATGGCTTCTGCAGTCGTGCATAGCCTTTTTGATATTGATCCAGATGTTGGTCCCCTCTTAGAGCAGGAATTGAAAATATTTTAAAATGTAAACCAACATGGATTAAGTGTATACAGAGAAAGAACTTCTAATTTATTTTAAAAACAGTAAGCCAAGTCTTTGTTTTTTATAATGAGCTATCCAGTTACACTGAAACAGAGCACTCTATTAGTGGTGAAAAGCTCAGAAACATGGCTAACAAGAAGGTGACCAGTGTCATCTTAATGTCAGAGTTGAAGAAACTGCAAAAACTAGATAACAAAAGGAGGAAAAAACCAAAAGTTTTAAAATTCATTGCCTTTTATGTAGGCAGTTTTTCTTGCTGTAATTAAAAAATTCCCCCTGGTAGCAGACTGCAATATATATATTTCATAATCTATCTGTTGTTCCTTACACTACTGCAAAGTAAAATAATTTTCTATTTGTTTGGCTGTGTGAATTTAGAACTGAAGGAATGCACTTGCAAACCCATTTATCAATAAAGTTATAGCCACTGAATAGCCCTTTAATATTTCCCTTTATTTTGTTCATCTATTCATTTAAATGTAAATGTTTCAAACTGTTACAACTTGTAGCTGCCATTTACACTGTCTTGGTGCAGTCCCATTTTTAGCCGGAGAGCCAGATTAGAGGAAGGAAGCCTTAGATCTCAGTAGTGGAAATCAGCCAAAATAGTTTAAATCCTATCAACTTCGTATTTTCAATAGTAATTATAGTAGATTCCTCCACATTTCTTCACGCTCTATAAGATACCACCAATGGACAATATTTGCAAACCCTTCAAATGGAAATGGAGTGCTTAGTATTATGTCAGTTATTACAATGCTAAGTGAGGTCTTGCTGTCCTCTCATTATAGAAATTACATTTGAGATAAGGGAGCTTCACTGTTTTGTTACATCTATTAATCAGTGGATGAGAACTTAGAGAGTGTTCAGAGTGACATCTGTAGCAACTTTTGAATAGTGAGTAATGTGAAAAAGATTCAGCAAGGAGACTATTTTCTTGAGAGAAAAAAATAATAATGAACTATCAAAATGAGGGTTAGATGCAAAAACTTAAAGAAAAAAATCATAAAAAGGTATCCAGAGAAACAATGTATATTAATAATTTTAAAACAGGTGCTTGAAGATATATGGTAGTTACAGTACTGACTTGTGCCTGTATATTCAGTCAAGACAGAGTTTCAGGAAGGAAACACATTAAATCTTTAAGTTAAAAAATATCTACTTAAGGATGACACTTTCGTCCTTCCTCATTTATATAACGTGACTAAAAACATTTTTGTTTGATGGAAAAAAAAATTGTAGAGAAGATCTCCCCTTACTATGCTCTGAAGCTTTGAAAACAAGTATTTCAAAAACAGTCTTTGCTTCCGGGATGATTGTTTTAGTTGTTGGTTTTGTTTTTGTATAATGTTATTAAGCAGACTAATTGGCAGATCAATCCTAGGGAAGGCTAAGAAGTAAATCCTCCTGGAAGGCATTTTTAGGTCTATGGAAAACAAAAAAGTGTTTGGAACACCCAGGCAAGTTGTGTCTAAGGAACATGATGATGATGATGATGAGGTGACCAGTGGCTCTCTGGATGAAGGAAAAGCAGTGTGTTGTTCACTTTGGCTTCAGAAAAGGCTTAAATGTTGTCTCCCATGGCATCCTTGTATCCAAACTGGGGCTAGCTGAACAGAGTAGGTTGATGAGCCTAAAGGAGTAATGATCAGCAGTTTGAATTGTAATGCATAGCTGGTTCCCAAACAGTCAGTTCTGGGGACAATGAGCAACTTGGATAATTGGATGAATCTCACTCTCATCAAGGTCGTGATGACAGAAAGTTAAGGAGCTGTTTGATACAATGAATGATCTGGTTGAGTTTCAGAGGGATTTTAAACTGGATAAAGAGTGCAGGAATTTAACAAATTTTATTAGAGATATACGTAAAGTCCTACACCTAGTTGAGAACTACTCCTGGCTGAACTGCAGATTAACTCAGGAAACAGGTCTTCTGAAATGGATTTGTGTGTCTTGGTGAATGACAAGGTGGATGACCAGTCAGCCATATGCCCTCACAGCAGAGGAGACTAGCTAGGGATTCTGTGAACAAGATACAGCCAGCAGCTCTGTGGAAATAATTATTCCCCTCTACTCAGTAATTGAGAGGCCATATCTGGGACAGATTTTGGGGTTCCAGAACAGGAGACAGACTGATAATGTGAAGAGAGACCTCTGGAAGGTCACTCAGCTAATTAAGGAGATGGAGCTGAAAATGAATGAAGAGAAGTTAATTGGGTTTTGTTTGTTAAACTTGAAGAAGAAAAGACTAAAGAGGGAATCGAGGAAGAGCACACCTGCAGCTTGGATGAAGTTAAAGGGAGGCTAGAGAGAAGACAAAGTCAGTCTTCTCAGAGAGTTACAGCAAAAGGCCCAGACACAGACGGATGAGAGATCACAAGTTAAGAGTAAGGGAAAATTCAATTGAATATGAAGAAGAGCCCTTACAAGAAAAGTGGTTAAACATGGGACTTGTGGTTTTTTTTTGTTTTAAAAATATTTCAAAAAAATCCTGTAAATTAACATCCAGCTTTGTGCACTGGTGAAGCCATACATTTCAAATTCATTAAGTGCCCTAGTGAAGCCATTGCCCATGAAATCTATGACTTTTAGAGTATAGAAAGTTATAAATAAAAGCAAGACAATACAAGCTAGAAAGACCTTCACAAAACTTAAGAAGGTCTCCACAAAAATATTATCTTTTTTAAATTGACTTCTAATTGCTTATACAAAACTCATTTTAATTAATATTTCTTTTTAAATGGAGATGAGAGTAGTATTTAAGATTTTTTTTCCACCTCAAAGCAGCTAGTAAGAATAACATTCTTTAATAAGAATACCTGTAAAATCCTAGTAATTTTGAAAGGAAAACAGTGTTGTATGTCAGAAAGCAGAAGTGATTCTTTGGTGCATTTTTCATTGTCTCATAATTCAAATAACCATTTACTGAGAATAGTATCCAGTGCCTGGTATTTTTTATTTTGAGACTTGGATGAATTAATATCCAAACAGTATATTTGCTTCCAAAAAATCTTGGGGTACTTTTGTAATATTTATATTTCTGACTGCCTCTGAGTTTGAAAGGATGGATTGCATTTGTTATGGTAAAAAGAGCTGCAAAATTCACTTCAGTTTCCAAAGTAGGTCCCTTCTGGTCCCTTCAGATAATGACCTGAGTTTCTGAAGAAAAGCCATCAAGGTTTCAAAACACCAATCCTCAAAATTTGCCCATCAAATGTCTTGATTTAGTGCCACTGCAATCATTTGGCTCTTTGCCATTGTCTTCATTAGGCTCACTATCATGACCCAAAAGGTTTCTACCATTAGCAGGATAAAAAGATATCTAGGAAATGTAGTGTGTTTTCAGCTGTGGGGTGTTTCTTTTACAGCACCAGCTTTCTCTTTTAACAAGCAGTTTTTTGGGGTCTGACACAGAAATTCTGCTATGGCAAGACTACACTACACAAAATCACACAAAGCACTAAAAGAAAGGCTTCATATAAACTTCCCATTTGTCTGAGCCAGGCAATTCTTTATTAATGACACTGTCAAACTTTGTATTCTGCTCACATTGGAAAGGGAAGTTTCGTCCTTATAAAACCAATAAAAGTTGATTACATACATATGAAATCTATGGATTAGGGGTGGGATTTTTGAATCCTTTGAAAAGGAAGTGTCATGTTTCATCTTCTGTAAGGGGATGCATGGGAATGCATATGTGAAGCCACAGAACTCCATACAGTCCCTCTCAGTAAAGATCATACAAAGACAACCAAATTTTTTTAAAGCACAACTATATTATTATAGTTACAAGGTCAAAAATACCCCGATATCTCTTCTTTCTTTTCATATTTAGTGCCCCCTGAAGGGTGTCAAAAGAAATTAAGGACTTTGATCAAGGGACAAAACATGGCAGATATTCCTCGTTAATAATAATACACCAATAAATTATATTAGTTGAAGCAAGTTAGAATGGCATTTTGAGAGGAGAGAGATGATATCAGGCCTGTGACCAAAGAGCCAAATATTCTAACGGGACCAGTTAATTGTCAAAATCAAAAGTCAGATTTTCAAAAGCAAATATTACGCTGAATTTCTTTGCAAATACAAGAGATGTGATTCACACTAGAATAAGAAACAATAGTATTTTCACTTCAAATATGTGGTTCATTTTAAATAAAAATCTTTGAGAAAGAAGGTGAATATGCAAGTATGTGGAGTTGCATGAAAATAAAAGGGTAAAAATCCCAACAAATCACAGTGTTCTCAAACCAAAACATTTCTGTTCTTTCATTTGGCATTTCAGAAGATTTTTTATTTTCTCTGTCACAGTTCATCACATGCTTACAATTTAAAATTGTGAAAAATTAAATTACTTGACTAAGCTGACATAATTCTTTCTTCTTAGCAGTTTTTTGAAGTCTGCAGGACTATGCAGTTTGAATGATAAACAGTTAAAAATTTTCAGAATCATTCCCAAGAAAGAAATTCCACTTTTTTATATTTGAAATTCTTTACTTAAACTACTTCTAGTTGCCAAAAAATGCACAACCTTTTCAACTTATTCAAATGTCAGTTCCAAAATATGTGTTTCCTAAGTATCCATGCTTTGCAAATACATAGCTATTACTATAATATTTCAGATTATCTCTGTGACATAACATTTTCCCATGTATTTCTATCATCTTCATCTACCTCCTTTTTTATAATGAAGCTGACTCCAAAGCGAGTTGATGAACGCCAGTGAAACAAGAGAAGAGCACCACAGAGTAGGTTTAAGACATAAAGTCAAACAAAATAACCTTTCATACTGATAGGATAGGATTTGGCATAGGCAGTATGTAATCACCAAAGCTGTAACGGGAATCAGATTACAGAGGTTAAAGGAAAACAGCTGACATTATGAAATGTGTGATGAAATATTCTTCACATAATCGTGTATTTCAGAAAGATAGTCAGCTTGATTGTTACATTACCTTAATTGAAGGTAAAAGCTGAAATATATATAGTGATCTGGTAAATTGCTGTAAGGCCACCTTGCCTTAATTGAATCTAATGGCATGGGAATTTCCTCCCATTAACTGGATGGGAAGGAGCAGCTGGTCCTTAAGCAGTCAGACCGTTGGATAGATGGCAGACTACACGCAGGAAGAGGAAAAAGAGTCTTTAGTCCCTGAAGTTGTAGGATACTGACGGTCTCCATAGTTTACTGGAAATTAAGTAATACATGTTTACTGGTTCCAGTCTGTCTCCAACAGCTGCAGCACTCCCTTCTAGGATGCTCTAAGACAGTCAAGATATTTAGACTTTCTTACAGCAACTGTTCATCTTTTTTTTTTTTTTTTTTCTCTGCCTGGTTTTCTTGCATGAAATATGTGGAAATTATTCCAATATCAAGACTGTGGAAAGTCATGGACAATATCCATGCTTTTAATGCTGTAAAGGGACAATTCTTGGTTCTTTTTTACACTACGTGATTGTAAACTGCATATGATACCCTTGTTGCTGCACAAGGCGACAGGGATTTATGGAACACACTGGAATCAATTAATATAATTGAACAATGTGAACCTTTATTTAAACACACAGTGTATATTTATACCCTCCGACCCACGTGGGTTCAGGACTAGGGTCCAGTGATTAGAGAGTCCAGGCTGGCCATGAGCTTTGATCTGCGTTCATTG
>JAWWES010000168.1:50059235-50106113 GCA_035583135.1 Lophotriccus pileatus
AGAAGCTTGTTCTGTTCTTAGGAAAAACATGTCCTGTTGACTACAAAGCAGTCTCATTCACATGAGAAACTGTCTGAAGTCCACAGGTGTCTTACAAAACAAGTCTTCTATTACTGGGAGTCCAAGGCCTCTCTCACAGCTGACGAGATGGGTTGTTCATATTCATATTTTTTGCAAAATATGTCCATTATTAGAATTACCCCAACATACCCTCAACCTCCATAGCTTAAAATTAAGTATTCCAGCTTATGGAGTACTATACAAATCAATATAAATTTTGTGTGGATCCAAGTTCCCAAATGCAAACCCACTAAATCATATGTCTAGGTGCTCAAAAGGACACTTGGCCACATGAAGCAGTTCTGTGCCAATCTGGAAGCTCATTGTGAAGCAACAAGTCTGTTCTGCTTCTGCAGGAAGGAAAATTGTTGCATAGAGACATACAGATCTTTTTTGGAAAAGTAAACTCTGAAAAACTTTAGCCTGTGGTTTCCAGAAATTTGGTAATACTAGGTTGCATCTAGTCAGAGTTAGTTATTTATAGCAAATGACCTTTCCTTGGAATACTTTTTTTAAAAAACATTGGTTTTAAAGGATTTTTCCCCTTCTTGAAAAGGTATTGTTCTGAAGTTCAGGCCATCAAAGCAAAAAGTTCAAACATCACTACAAAATATGTTTGATGATAAAATATTAAACATTCTGTAATAAAGGCACAGAAATGATTATATAACTCTGTAGGTTAAACATGACCCACTTAAACAAATAGCTGGGACTAAAAAAGACAGTCTGTAAAATCAGTGTATTTATTCCCAGCGTTCTGAATGACATATGTTTAAATTGATCTCACAATCAACTCATATCTGCTTCAGCACAGTCATCTGATACCTATTTAAATGAATCTCATCTAAGAGGTGCAAGATCACTCCTGGGTGACAATTCCATTGCACAGTGGGATGTATGCTAATACAGCTGAACTCAGGGACAAATTCTTGCTGATACTGATTTAAATGGGAATAGAAATTTGTTGTCTCTCTAAAATGAGAAAGCTCAAACTTTGAAAGAGGAAGCAATCTGTTGAGATCTACATGTGCCTTAATTTCAAATAAAATCCTTGGTTTTCAGGATCCTTTTTGTATAAGATATGACACTAGAATAGGGGGGTATCTGGATAGTAATCCCAAGTAATTTTTTCAAGGAAGTAAGAATGAGGAAAAGAGATAAACAATAAGGGAGCAGAGGGAATTGCGACTCAATTGGATATTCAAAATATAATTAAAATACATTAAAAGATGATCAAATAATTCCATACATGTAAATATAATGTATCAAGCAAGCTGTATATATTGGCCTTGTTTCAAGGGCACATTCCTGTTCATTACTGTGCATAAGCTTCTGCTTAAGTGCTATTTCTTAGAAGGAATGGTCTTAAATTCTTATTTAAATGCTCTCTTGAAACAGGGCCAACATACAACTCCATGCTATTTTTACTCAGACACTCTGCCTCTACTCACTACACTCACCTATTCCATCTTAACTCTAGCACAACAAAGTCTTCCACATAGAAACCATGGCTCTACATTTATTGATAGAGTACAGTTTTGCCAGCTCTAAGTCCTGAATGGGGTTTTCAGGATTTTCTGGTGTTTCTTTGCCGAGCTGTTAATACTGGTAATACAAATAACAGTTAATAAATCAATCTGTTTCTTCCAGGAATTTTGCTAGGAGGCATTAACCCCTTCTCACCATCTCCCAGGCCACACCCCTGCACTCTTTACAATGAGTGCAGCATATTTTTTATTTCTTCAACTGGCATTTGCAATCTGTCCTGACATAATTTACACATTTACACATTTTACAGAGCAAAGCACAGTCATGCAATTTAATTCCAAAAAACATAAGCATAGGAGACTCGGCACACTCGATTAGCAAAGCATATGATCGAGTTTTGCCAGTATGATATCAAAGGCACACGTTTGATTTGAATTTGTGTCAAAATGTACCTGCTGCTCTTCATTTCAAAACAGACATGTGCTGATGTGTTAGCCCATATTCACACACAGGGGGCTTTTATATGCTGCAAACTGCATGTGTAGACCAATGTCCTTTACAAATGCACTTTCTTTCCCTTCCTTTTCTCTTATCTTAAGGCAGCTGGTCTCCACATCCTTAGGGAGAGGGAAGGCCTGTCACCGCCTTAGAGACAGAGCAGAGGAAAGCAAGAAATCACTATTCAACTTAATGAAATAAAGTTCTGACCCAGATAAAGTCATCTGGGTTCTTCCACTGATCATTGCCCTATTGAGCCACCATTCCAGTTCTATTATTTCTTTTCAATAGGGATTTAATGCTCATGAATGGAAGGTGAATGCTTGAAAATGAAAGGTGATCACTGCAGTAAAAGACAAATCAATACAGAACCAAAGTGCTCTACTTATCCACAGGGCAAACTAAAGTGAAAGGAAATGTGTTCGAGACCCTCTCAAGCAGTTGTACTAATAGAAACGATGATTAAATTCCCATACTATTACACTTGGACTTGAAAAAAAATCAGTGATTAAACACTTAGTAGAAAAGGAATTGGCAGCTTCCTAGACTGTAGACATTTTGTTGTTCACTTTCCTTTAGCTTGATTTAAAAAAAATTTATTTTATTGAATTTTATGAATTTTTGATTAATAAAGATTGATAGCTGCAAACAGCAGTCTTAGAAGGACCAGAAAAAGATTTTATCTTGCAATTTGTTTAAAGTTTAGTTTCTAGGAATGCAGGGAGTTAAGTACTTTGCTTCGGTTCTGGTTCACATAATTATAAATTAGTATATTTAGAATAATAGCTGGAAAGTTAGTTTGTTCAGCAGGTGTGAAATGGGCTTTTTTTTTAACTCAAAATGCAATTAATATTGGAATCTGCAAATAACATGATAGCAAGAGAAGTGGTTCTGCTCACAGGTAAAATATTCTTCAATCTCACAGAAAATGCAAAAAATGAAAATAGAATTTGGGCCAGGAACTTTCTGTGCTAATCTTGGACTGACATTTGGGGGTGTTGGTGTCAAGAGATTTTGGTTTTGGGTCATTCTCAGCAGTAGATGAAACAATAAAGGATTCATTTTCTTTGATCCTCCAGCAAACCCTGATTGGCTGGAAGCAGGGAGAGACAGTTAACTTCACAAAGTCAATAAATGTGGCCATCTGGGAGAATGCAAATTTAGACAAATGTGATATATGTGGGATGACACTTTTTCCTTAGAACATGCCACACCATAAAAGCATTAAAAATACATTCGTATGACCCAGAGCATTTGATTAAAGCCTTTAATATGCAATAAATTCAGCCCCAAGCAAACTAAAGGGGACAACTTGCACAGATTCCAGACTGAGATTCATTCAGGTTCAGTTTTCTGCCTCCTCAGCCTCTTCTTTTAAGGTGTCTCTGTCTGTATTTCCTTTCAATTCAACAGAGTGGAATCTGTGCAAAAAAATGTAATTCACTGTGCCACAATTCCTCCTTTATGTGGCAAATCTTTTTTTCCTCTTTCAGCTCTTTAGATTTCATCCTCTTGGGCCACTGGCTTGAGAAAAAGTTGAGTATCTTTTCACGTGGGTAACTGGAAGGTGTCCCAGTATGTCTAAAATGAGTAAAGCTGACCTGATCAGGACATAATCCCCATAGCTACCCGTAAAAATACTTTGTGTTCAGCAGCATGTCATTCCCCAGCTGCAGGAACATCACTGGGACTCAACTAGTTCCAAGGCAGGAAGAAATCCAAAGCTACTTACTGTTCTTGTCCAAGTAGGATCACGTGCCATGCTGCTAACCCCTAGAAAACTAGCTGCGAAGTAATATTTATGTCAGCGTGTGTCTAGATCTTGAGATTATTCACAGTGTATTTTGGCATGATAGAAAATGCAACATTTCCATAGACTGGACTGTGTCTTGAACATGCTCACTCAACTAAGAGACCTTAATAAAAATCAGTTTTAAACAGTAGCTATCCTTTTCTGGTGGCCAAATACCTACATTGTCTGCTCCATGGCAGGCAAATGGGTAAAACCCAGGATTGCCTTTTCCCTACAATGTGCACAGATATATTGTATGCTATGATCTGTTGCTGATATAAATTTTATTGCACCCAGGACAGGATACAACTTTTATTTTAACACTTATTTTTTTGTTTAAATTTAAATTTTTTTCTTTTTTTTTTTTTTTTTTTTTTTTTTTTTTTTTTTTTGATAGGGGGCAGACTAATTCTACTTAAAATAAACAGAGGACAACTTCCATTTTTTTGTGTAATGTTGTTTTTGGCAAGTTATCTGACTATTTGCATTGAACTAAATAATTGAATGGATGAATTTGCAGCCTTTAGCAGTAGTGGAACTAGCTACAGGAGTAAAACTTGCCTAACTAAATGCTGATTTTGTGTGATAGGAGATATAAGGAAACAGATCAAGCATCCTGAAGTGAAGTCTACATCAAGACTGATGTAGAAGAAAAGAAGCAGTAGCTTAAAGCTACACATTTCTCCCAAAACAAACCACAGCTCTGTGTGCCTGTCATTGTGCCTGTAAGATCTGCCACCAAAAAAAACAAAACATTACCTGTCGTCCACTGAACAGTCCTGGTTTTGCAATAGGTGACGAGGATATCACACCATGGCCATAGCTGCAATAACAAAACAAGGTGGCAGGCTGAGTGATATCTACATATGATGGGGCAGTCTGCTGGAAATCATGGTGTTAATCAGAAAGCAGAGGACATGACTGTCTGTGAGACACAAGCAGAAAAAAGTGAATGCTTCTGAGAAGGAGAAAGGAATGGGTGGAGGACTCTGTCTTTGAAAGAGCAGGAGTCCAAAGCCCAGTTTCCTGTAAAGTTCCTTGTCATCCCACCTACTTGTTGTTAGACAATTAAGTATTCCTCAGGACAAACTGTGCACTTGTTTGTTCGTACTTTCTGTTCACACTAGTCCTTTAAAGGCTCTGTGGAATACACGGTGCTAACCACCACAGACTACTTGATCTGCAGTTCATCAGATTAGCATTAGGTTGAAATCTCCAAGACAATATAAATGAGATCAATAAATAGTGCAATCAATCTTAGCTAGTTTTTTTCAGAGAGAGATTTAAACAGGACTTCTGTAGGATAACATTATGTTACCAGTGGAGAGAACACCAAACATGTTGTATTGATGCTAACATGTGTGCTGATCCTTATGATCCTTCTTGTACTTAACAAAACCAACAGGACTTTCTGTTGATTTATGGATGCTTTAAAATAAGTATATAAAACATTGTTTGAATTTGCAGAGATAGAAAAACCCCCACCTCTATACAGTTCTCCTTTTCCTTTGGTTTCCCAGATGGGTTGAGATTTATCTGGTTTTACATATCTCCTTACAATTTTCCAGTATTCAAGCAGGGACTGAACAATCTTTTTTCACCTCTGAGAGCTTTGTCAGTGACTAAGGAATAGCATGTGCTTCCAGGATAAAACAATAACCCAAAATGCTCCAAATGAAGAAAATAAAAACAACAACAGGATTCCAATTATTTATAAGAATAGTAATAAAAAATCTTAAAAAGCCAAAGCAAAATATCACAGTCACAAGTTCTATAGATGTGAGGGATGGAATTACTTGAAATCCATATCTTGAAAAAAGTACAATACTGGGGTTGAAAAATCCAGTGCATGGTACAGATTTCATAGTTTTCTCCATCACTTCACCTTTACACTGAAATCAAAGCAATTACAGGAGTCTCAGTCTGGAATGATGACTCAAGGCAATTCACAACATTCCAGGTTTTGTTATTATTGAAGTTTCCCAGAATTGGCAACAACTGTTTGACTGGGTTAAAAAAATCTTCCTTTTCTTAACAAAAGTCATAAAGTAAGCTTGGTTTTTGAAAAGCAGGAAAGAAGGTAGGACATTTCTTGTACCTTATTTTCTTTTTACCTTTCTGTGACCCCTAAGAAGTCATAGTCCTCTCAGAGTCTAATCAGCATGGGGAATTGCAAAATGAATGGGCTGGAAAATTCCTTTGAAAGGCAATAATAATATTTTTTCATATATGAATTCCAGCTTAGTTCTTAGGAGCTCAACAAAGTGAAGTCACGGTTATTGTTCTTTTAATTTTTTTGCTCCTTCACAGAGCTTTTCAAAGGCACTTGCTTTTGCATAAGTTGTAAGTTTATGTTAAAGTCCTGTGCTAGTCTGTGTTACACGTTTTAGTGCGTTCTGTACTGCCCTGGGAGCTAACCCCCCTCCCCCAAAGAACTCTTTCTCAGCCCCTTCATCTGTAACCTTTCTGCAAGTAAATGCTAATTGAAAAAGAAAGAACACCACTAATCTTGGAATTTAAATGCATTTAACAAAACCAATCTCAATCTAAATTGTTGTTTCACCATTCCCTTTTCCCCAACAGATGTCGAGAAACTGCAATTCCTATTAAGAACACTTGACTGTTTACTCAGCAAGAGAACTTCAGGCTCAGGCTGCATCAATCTAAATGCGTTTCAGGACGTCAGTCTTTTGAAAAGTGCAGACTGTTAGTTGGTTATTTTTAAATGTAGTCTTCACATAAAAGAGTTGCTGCATTTTTTCTTTTCACTTTGTCATCCGTCTCTCCCTCCTTCCTCTTTTTATTTTTTTTTAATGATAACATCAAACATAGATGTCCTGATTTTTTATGTCCCATTCAATTTAAGTTTCCCTCTCTCCGTGGTGCTTTATTTCCTTTTTGCTCCCTTCTTTTCATTTTTGACCGATGGAATATCAGTGAAGAGTGTGAACACTATTTCAGAGAAAAAAAAATCCAGAAATGGTATGTGGTAAGAATGTTAGATATCAAAAAAATGAATGTGTTTTCCTACTGAGCCTTACAGTAAAGCCCCCGTAGGCTTTGCTCACAGACCCACATAAAGTTATCTGTCCAGATAAAGGTGACTCTGTATGGTTTTGGTTTTTTTGTACCCTGGGTGTTGCTTGTTAGCCATGATCAGGAAAGTACACATGTGTCTTGGGTGCTTTCCCCCCATTTTTTTTCTCTTATCTCTTCACATGATCATTCAGTTAGTAAATTCAATATTAGTATTTGGAACTACATCCTCAAGTGATAATCACTGAAATGGAGCTTAGTTCTTAATTCTGCAATTACAGTCTGGCTGCAAACGCACACAATTGCACAGGTATCAACCTGTAGCGTGGGTCCTTGAAGCATATTTTACCTTGGAATAAACTTCAATTGTTTTACTCATCAGGTTTTGAAACATGGTGGGTCAAGTCCTTCATTTGTTACAGGGGAGCTGCTAAGACTGAAGACCACAGGCTGTGTTTTGCAGATGCATTCCCACAGGCAGGTCTGTGGTGGCTGGAGCAGCCTCACCTCAAGCTGTGTGCTGCCTGAATGGGGATGTTGCTTTTCTAAGGTCTTTTGAATATCCTCCATTTTATCTGACAAAAGCAGGTAGGGATAATGCTCTGGACCATACTATGTCAGGCTGATACACATTATTTTAGCCCCATTGTTCTTAACCATTGCAGTGCAGAGAAAGTCAGCAAAAGCATGTCAGCTAAAGCAAGTCAGCAAGTGGCACGTAGGTGAAAAAAAAATAGTTTCAAATTTGAATGGTAACAAGCAATAGATAATTGAGTGAATGGCGGGGGGGTGTGAATGTCTGGAACTGAACTTTTGAACTCTCAAGCAGAAACCCGCTACTTGCTGGCTGCAGTCTGTATGGGCTGGCTGTAAATTTTAGTAACACCTGGACCAAATAAAAGTGACACATTTTGAATCCTCCAGTTAACAAAGAGGGGTTAAACACAACTAGCAATTACATAGCTGCTCATCTGTTTGGCTTCTGTATATAAACAATCTAGAGACTGAACAAGGGATTCCAGAAAGAAGGCTCAGTACCAAAACAAATGGTTCATACAAGGAAATGGACTCAGAAAGAAGGTAGGCCAGATAGAAGTAGGCTGGAGGAAAGGTCCTAGAAGATCTGAGGAATGAAGCAGGTGAAAACAAATCCCAAGGGATGACCAAGGGCAAGTACTTCTACCACTATGACTTCTGTCCAACCTCCCAGAAGGAAAATAAAAATGTAGCAAACATATTGGTGGGGAGCTTAATGTATAAGGGAGTGTGTGAGATCATCAAGTTGATCTGATCTTGTTGGTTCATAAATAAACCCAGTGTCCAGATCCACCATGGGCTATTGTTTGCTCCATCTTGTAGCACAAGAATGCTGAACCAAGTGTTAAAGAGTGATATTCATGTATTGTGAGCACAAAATATTGTTTTTAAAATAGAGCAAGCATTTCTTTAACATTTCTAGGAAAAATGCAAATATATAAGTAGAAAAATCAAATAAAAGATCACAGTACAAACTGAATAGTCCATGATAACATGAAAATGAAAATAATTATAAGGAAAAATTAATTTAGGTCAAATGAAATGCAACACACAAAGAAATATCTCACAATGACAGTCTAATGGATAATTTGCAGTCTTTACCCCAGCTGAATATCCAGAAATCCATTGGAATCAATTGCTAGTGGGCAGAGAAGGCAGGAAACTATTTTCTACCTGCAACATGTCAGAAATAATTCCATGATGTAGCATGAAAACAGAGGCAAATAAAACCTTGGGAAGTTTACCATATGGTTTTTGAGTCTTTTTTTGTGGAAGAATGTGCCCTTCTGAGAGGTGATTTGGTCTCTGAAAGCTCCAGAGCAAAGTCCAGAAAGTTGTAGTTTATTTTTTCCTGATGCTAATTTTAGTTGAAAGAATACATTATTTTATAATCCAGAAATCTAATATTTAAAAACTCATCACCATTGAAAGTCTTTTTAGAATTTAGGAAACTCTACAGGCATCATAAAATTAGCATGCTCTTGCTTGACTACCTTGACTTGAGTACCAAGTACCCACAAAAAAATCTCCCCGCATTTTAGAGAGCCATGAAAAGGAAGTAAAGAAATAATTTGGCAGGTATCTATTAAAAATTTTTTATCCCTTAATATCATGAACTCTTTATAGCAACTAGGTATTTCCATAGGCAGAAGGGATCTGAATTACATACACTGTTTCTCAGAACAGTCCCCACCATACAATAAGTTTTTTCAAGCAAATTTGAGGGTTCTCCAGTTTCTATGGGTGGCTTTCTAAATTATAGCAATACAGCTGATCACCCTAGCAGCCATGGCAAACAAAAATGCCTGGGCAATAAGGGCAATCTCTTTTTAGACACTACTTTTAGATAGAATAGTTTAAAATTAAAAAACGATGTAAAAAGTCACGAGCACATTCAGTATAGTTAAAAATGTTTCTGTAAATCAGATTTCTAATTTTGGTCCAAAAAGTAACCTTGGTAACAAAAGGCTTTTTTTGAAGAGACTGAATTGAACTGAACAATTTTTTTTTTTCCAAAATGTTACAACCAGAGGAGTTAAGGTTTGCGGTTATTTTGCTTTTCCTTAAATATCACAAATGCAGGTGTTTGCTCTCTGCTTGTATTTCATTCAGCAAACATATTCATTGTGGTCACTGCAAGGGAAATTGCCCTCTCTGTGTGTCTGTGTCTCACCTGCTTTCACTCTGACCATCTTTCATAGCATCGAGGTCTAGTGAGAGAGTAGAAAATCTTGTACGTTCCTGTTTTGCATGAAGAATTGTCATCCTCTTTCAAGACGTTAAAGTTCAACTCATAGTATTTAGTTTTCTTCTCCAATATGATTTTAGATTTGTGCTTTTTATGTGATCTGTGGTGGATTTCTTTCTTCATTCTGAAGTGAGAATATGCTTAAATTCCTGCTCTCCGGTCCAATATGGAGCTGAGGGAAAGAAACAGCATCTAAAGAGGGGAAATAACAGCAGAAGGGAATAAACATGCATGAGAGGCTGCACTCACAACTCTGCAAGGAAACATAGGAGTCTGTCTGACCTGTGTGGTAGCACATCAAAAGCTGGAGCATTTGATGCACACCTTGCAGAGGATAAGGAAGCTGGACTTCCAGCTCTGTAGGCAAAGCATCCAGCCTCATCCTCTGAAGAATGATGCCCCAGTGGCATTACAAACAAGTTTTTGTGTTGAGACAGAAATGCTGCACGTTGATCCTGCAGCCCATTCAGAACTGTGTTCTCCTGCCTCCTGGGACAATGGCCTCCCTTAGCACTCAGCCCAGCCATCCTAAAAGTAATTCAAATGCGCCCCAGCCCACCGAGAAACACATCTCTGCTCATAAGAAAGTACTCATTTCCTTCACTGTCAAAGGCCAAGCCTGAACTTTTTTTTGTCAGCTGCTATTTGCCATGTGAGTTATATGGCTACTTTGCTGTTTGGTCTTGACACTCACAAAAGGTCAGACGAATATTGTTATTGCTGTGCACAAACCAAGTCATCTCCCACTGATAAAGCACAAATAAGGTGCTACTCATACTTCTTCTCTACTGAAGTTTTCTACTGAAAGTAAACTGATGCTTTTTTTTCAAGATTAGTTTGTATTAGGTTTGCAAACTGCAATTAGAAGAAAAATTTCCTCCAACAATTAAATTTACACTGAGACACACCAGTAGAGATGATGGGTAATGGGTAAGATACTGAAATCTTTGGAAATTCACTTTTAAAGATTTGTTGCTTCAGTTAGGAGTAAAACTCTGTACCCTTGATAATTATTCCATCTACCCCAAATTCATCATGCTGCAAACTGTATTTGAGAATCTTTTGGGAACAGCCACTTTTGCATGACATTCTTCATACCATGTGCCATGAAAAGGTCAGAAAATTTGTAAAAATAACTTTACTTATCAAAGACAATTAGGTCTTTTACTTCTGGGCCTTGGTTTAATAATTGCGTATGTTTATATTTCACTTTTTTTTGCTTGCCTTTAAGTCTGTATTTAAATATTTGAAATAAGACTTTGAAAGGCAAAGTAGCGAAAACAAAAACATGCCCTTTGTAGAAGAACCAGAACAGTTTGGATCCTAACTGATATTTCCTCTTAGTGGTAGCACAAATGCAGTACAATGCAAATTTTAATTAATTCTAATTGTAGTTAATAAATTATAAAAAGTATTTTAAAAAGTTTTAAAACAAACTGTACAGTAATTTACTGATGACTTTTGCATGACACACATTTTAAGGTGACAGTGAGAAAAGCAGATGTTTGTCTGGTGTTACAGAATGAACCACTCCATATGGAATTAGAAATTGTGACTTGTGCTATGATTAAAATCCACAAGATGCTTTAAAGATAAGGAGCAGCAGACTGTCCAGTGTTATTCAATAGGTAAGTGATATTATTCTTGCCGTGGTCACTATTAGTCCAGAACTTTATGCAAAGTAATTTTAGATTGTTAAAGAAGTGTACTACTTTGGTGAAACAAAATAAGGTAAAAAAGAACTACAAATAAATAAGATGAGCTCTCACAAAAGGTGAACAATTTGTAAAAGTGAACATGCTTTCAAGATGCATTTGATTTCATTTCAATATCCATTCAAGTTTATATTCGTCTTATTTTAAAAAATATGTAACCAGATCTGCAAGGTATTTATGCTTTTTATTGCTCATCTTCCCTGGAAGTGTTGGTAATATGTAACCTGCACAGAAATACTGGCAAGCCCATCTTTTATGCCAAGTGAGAACCCTGTATTTCATGTTAGGGAGCTCTTACTTAAAAGAATGCCCACATTTTTTATGGATGAACTATTCATTCACTTGTGTGAATAAAATATTCAAGGGTTCGGAATTCATAACCTGTTTCTTTAAGATACTGCATAATTGTGGATAAAAGATGATATTGCAGTGAAAAACACTGCTAATTACCATTTATTATTATCCATTATTATTTCCATTTATATCTCACTATTTTTAAGTTGCTCATAAAAATTTCTCTTCCTATGACTTAGTCCAGATTGTATGATAATAAGTGAATAAATAATGCCAGTGCTTTCCTACCTTGTTTTCTTTTTTTTTTTTTTTCTCTCATGAAACCAGATTTCTAAATGTGAATCTTCACTTTGTATTCCCCACCCTACCCAAAAACACAGCTACAATTCTGTAGACATTGCTAAGTATCTGAGGTGAATGTTTGGTAGAATTCTGCTGGCATGTGACAAACAAACAAATACGTAAACAGAGTAAATACAAATACAATATATTTTGCAGGAACATTTTTTACTGACCTGAAAAAGTATTTTTTTTTCCTCATGTTGTGTCACCCAAAGCATATTCTGTACAATCTGTGAAGTCTCATGTTAGGCAGAGTGAAAGTTAAGTGAATTTTAGGGGGATTATTTATTATATTGCAAATCACAGACTGGCATAGTGCATTTCTTCTCTGAAATATGTTTTTAGCACTTTAGAAATCCTTTTGTATGCATCTGAGTCGATTAATTTCTCTGTGAGTATACATGCTACTCAATATACTTACATGTTTGTAGCTCTCAGTGTGTAATGAGACACTTTTGCTGTTGCTGATAATTCTGTAGATTCCACTGTACTCAGACATATGGTGTCAGTTGTTTGAAGGCTTTAGAAACCCTCGGATTGGCTGTGATGTAAAAATTCAATAATCCCCATAGAAAGCTTTGGGCTTCTCATACCAGAGTTTAAAATCTGCATGCTCACTTGCAGACTGGGGAGTTTTAAAAACAAACAGGCCCTTGTAGATAATTTAGCATTAATGGCCCAAGTCAATAAGAAATGCAAAGCATTCAGCCCCCAGGAAGAGCGACACGTAGCCTGAGTTGTGCTTCCACAGGGTATGTGCCAGATGGAATATATAACTAGAATTTTATCAGTATTCACTGTGTATTAAATTAATGTTATTAAAGGACAACTTTTCAATACTTTACTAAGGAAGAATGACGATCTGCCTTCTCTCTGTAGTCCTAATTCAATGCCAGCAGCAGCCAATTTAAAGACCCCATTGGTTTTGATGGGTTTTCTATTGAGCCTTATGTTTTTAAGCTGGATGAAAGGCAGCTGCAGAGAACTGGAGGGCCTTGGTTTAGCAGATGCTTCTGGCTTTCCCTAAATCCACATGACCTTCACATCCTGTGTATCTGGGGTGAAATCATAACTCCATCGCAGTCAGTAAGAGTCTTACCACTGACTACAGGTGGATTTCAAATTTTACTCCTGGTGTGAGTAGGCCGGTTTATTTTATTTGCTCTGGATATTAAATATCCTGGACAAGGGTGCTCTGCTTGGATTGACTCAGTGGATCTGTGAGCAGAAGAGTCTGACTGTTATGTGTCTATAGCTCTGTTTCCTGATTTAGGGCATAAATGCATACTTTCAATGCTCAGAACCTTGGTGCAAAGCATTTCTTATTGTAGCTGCCTAATAAAACAAATATTGGTCAAAGGCCAAAACATAAGTGAATAAGGACCATTTTCCCTTGCCATATCATGGCCTTAAACAGTGTTTCATGAAGGCAGCAATAGGATTTGTTAAACATGACTGACTACAGATAGCGCTTGAACAAAACAGAAATAATATTTTCTCCATCCTTCTAATTCATTTATTTTCATGCACTGTGGTAAAGTGTGGGGTTTTTAGGCAAAACAAGTACATTAGTCTTCCATACATTTTACTGAACCTCTGGGTCTTCGTTTACTATTATGCCTTACTTTTATAACTCTTGTGTTTAGGGCAGCAGTTCTCTGAAGTCCAGCTTGTAAATAGGTCCCATTGTTCTGGATGCAACAGAAACACAGAGTTAATCATTTCAACAATGTGCAAGATTTTGTAACTTCATGTTACACTCTAGATTAAAAGGTATAAGCTGCCCAGAGCAGTTACATTTTTATTTAAGACTTTTTAAAAGCCTTTTCATTCATTATAACCTCTAATTACCATCCGGAGAAAGAGTCACACACTTTTCTCTAAGAGTAATTCTTTTAATTTAGTGGGGAAAAAAAAAAATCGGCAAAAGGTTTTTCAAGAGTAAAATACAACCAAGAAAAAGCATCTCACTGAAACATTCAGCACAAAAAACCAATTCCACAGAAAACACCCACTACAAATAATCAATATATTAGCTTTTGTAAAACACAATTAATTGATTTTAAGTTACCCACAAGAGAAGGAAAGGAGTAACAGAAGAAAACAGATTATAAAGGGGTAAAGAAAGTTTGTTGAAGAAGGAAGGAGAGAGATAAATGAGAGGAGAATAGTTACTGACAAGATTCAATGATTCACATGATGCCTTATGGAGAGGAGAATAGTAGAAGAGAACAACTTACATGGAGTCTCGTGTATTTACAGAGCTCAGTTTTCCCTCCCAGGCAGGATATCTGGTCAGTGTCTTCCAGACCAGAGTGAGCTGTGCTACAGTGAACCAGAGGCTGCAGGGGGGTGTTGTGGGTGGGCTACCAGGCAGGTCTGCCTTGACTGACAGCCCAGCTGCAGGGCCTTCAGCTCTGCCATGTGCTCTGCATGGGCAGCAGGCCCTGTTCTCAGCACAGGTCTTATGTGCAGACCTTACCATGGATCTGCAGGTCCATGCCCAGCCCATCCCCACATGCACACACGCACACAGTGAGTTGGATCCGACCCATGTTAATAATTCAGTGAGATTTGGATCCGGAATCTCACGCTTCATTGCTGTTGTACTTTGCAGGAATACCACAATGGGTGAAGCCCAGCACCGTGTGACCAGCTAGAAATTTTTCCCATCTTTCCCTCTCTCAGAAAATCACTTAAAACCCCTTGCTGAGCACTGGCCAGCCACTGTCCAACAAACGGAAGTCAGATATGCAGCACACAAAGCAATATCAGTCTGACTGTAAAGCCTACAAGTAAAATGGGAAAGCAAGAACGATTTTGGTCCTTACAATCCCTTGAATTGCTGAAGGCTAAATGGATCTTTTAGATTATGCCAGGAATAATATATCTCTGGTGATGAACAGATAATTTTTCTTTGTAACACCTTTTCACCTGCAGTCCCTCCTAATGTTAATGCCAGGGGAATTTCCAGATGAGATGTTTGCAAGCTTTTTGGTTTTATGTGCTGCTGGATCAACACTAAGGGAAGTTACTTGTGCTGGAGGATTGAACTACATTCATATTGAATTTCTTCCCTTCTGACTTCATGGAAGATGTCCAAATGAGTAAACTCCACACAGAGTTTCCCAAAATGAGAATGCTCCCTCCTTTGAAGTTGGTGTGAAGGAAGAGGAACTGATCCTCTTCTGAAGATATCTCTATCTCAGCTAAAGTTCAAAGGATTAAGAATATCCAGGTAAAGCACACTGACAGACAAAAAATAGTTTGTTCAAGGTGAATTTTTTACCAAAAATTTATTTTACTCTCAAATAATTCCTTTTATATGACAAAAAAAAAAAAAAAAAAAGGCTAATTTCGGTGGAATTATCTAGGTAAGCAAATTTAATTCCATGATCCTCTCAGACACAGAGGCCAAAGTTGCTTGCAAGGGGCAATTCTCCCTTTCCGTGTTCTTTGGATCATCAGAAGAACCAGTTGCACCCTCACCTCGAGTTGCCACTGTTGAACTCTCTTATGTTTGTGTCACTATTGCTGCTAACTGCCAGGGACGAAAATGGCATGTTTGACAATGGAGAGCTGTGTCTCTGGAGCCCAAAACAACCTCATTTGGAGATATATCATTTACCTCACATATGTAGGCAAGAGACCATAGCTGATACAAGAAAAGTTGCACATGATGAGTTTTATTCTGTGAATAGGAAATATTGGGATTCAGAGTACTGGTTACTTTTTGCATGCTAATGCCCTGTTTCTCAAACATAAAGGGCACTATAAGTTGCAGATGAGTGTTTTGTGAATCAAGCCCTAAATCCTCTCTTTATTTCAACTGGAGACTTTTAGCCAGTGGATAAGCACCATCAGACATTATTCAAACATTTTACAGCTTGCAAAGGATTTTTTTTTTCCTAAAGAACACTTTAAATAAGAGAAAACAAACAAGTTCATTGGAAGAGGCCTGGTTATGGATATCTTCTTTCCACCCCAGTGGCTTGATGTGACTGTTAACCGGCATTTGGTTGTTTTATAACTGGTGCAATTATTTTGTCAAAGGTTGTAGGATTTTTCCTCCTTTTTAAAAAAAAAGTTAGTTTACAGTTTATTAACTTAGATTACTGCTAATAGCTCCCATGGGTCTTTCTAGTGAAACAAGGACCAGGATAACTGATTTCTTAAGACCAATCTGGAAGGCTTTAAAACGCATTAATAGCTATCACTGAAACAGCAGGAGGAAGAATAGTCTGTCATTTGGGTTTTTTCTTTCTTTTTTTCTCTCTTTTCTTGGCACAAACTTTCTCCCCAACTTTATCTATTTATCTATTATTGTGTCTCTCTCTCCCATTTTATCTTTTTCCTTCTTTTTACAGCTATTAACAGGCTAAGTTTTCAGTGAGTGCAAATAATCAGCAATGAGTCTCTTTGACTGTTCAGGAATCACATTAGCACATAAATAGGAAACAAAGAGTGATTAAGGGAAAAAGTAAAACGATACTTAAAAGTGCAGAGGCCTTAAGTCAAAACACCCCAATTTCTAAGAAGTCTAGATTCAGTGTAAAATGTTATTCATGCTAAACATCCTATTATTTTTAATTTTTTTACAATTTTCATGAATAAATAATTGTAAAATCAACACACCCAGGTTACACATTTAGGCATGCAAGTGTGTAGTTTACATGTCTTTGAAGAAGGCAATAATTTATTGCATGGTTTTATCAGAAGGAAAGGTATTTCCCTTCTTCACAGCTTTGGCATGGCTCCTCCAGTCATACCTTTCTGTCCTAATCCTCCGCTTTCTGGCCAAAAGTGGAGTGAGTGAATGAAGTCTGAGCAGAAGTGCTTATTCAGTGTGTCTGAACTAGTGTTTGGGATATCTTCTGAAGAGTATATAAAAACCCTTTTTCTTACTTTTATTCCCTGGTTGCAGTTGCTATAGTGAATAATGAAGAAAATTTAATTTGCTTTGGAAAGACTTCAAACAGTTAAAACAGCTGGGATGTTTTTTATCCAGGTACTAACACTGCAGTACTCAGTGCCAAATATCATGAGGAAGTGATAATATTAGTCCATATTTTCAGGAATAAGAGTGTAGATATAAACAAGGAAGTTATAATTTTCTGGTTGTTCTCATTTTTTCTATGACTTGAAGTTTTATTCTCAGGCAGTCTGGAGCATCAACCATCCAGCTGAGACACTGGGTGAAATTCCATCCCTTCCTGTGTTTCTTTCCTCAGTACTGGAATCATGCACTGGTTACATGTATTGATTTTCATGGGTTTGGTACACTGCTTGATCCAAGAAGGAAGCTTTACTATACTAGGAACTCGACAAACAAAAATATAATTGTCTTTTCCTGAAAGATTTTCTAATTAAAACATTCTTATTTCTATTATGTGAAATAAAGAGGAATTGGGCTGGGGATGGGAAGAAGAGATGCTCCTCTCATTCCATGTCTAATGGGAAGATGCAATAAATCAGAAATAGTGGCTTTGAGACCTGAAAAGATCAAGCAAGTTCAGCTTAGATGTTTCAGTATTGTTCTTCCCACGGCTTTGCAGGGGGTTTTTGATCAGATACAGCATTGCACACATGTGGGAAGTGAACTGAGACAGTTACTGAACTGCTCTGCCCCTGCCCTTCAAGACTAGGAACTGGTGTTTGTCGTAGCAACACCAAAGCTACTTCTTAAGAATCATTTTTGAAAATGTTGCTTGGGAAATAGAGCAAATTATGCAGTGTTCAGTTACTGGCATCATCAGCTGCTATAAATCAGCATAATTCCTTCAAAGTTGGTTTTATTATATTTACAGTATTTTGCTCTGGTCTGTAGTTTGCTTAGCTGAAAAGCTTTGCAGACATATATTTTCATAAAAAGTTTATGCTTTCAAGAGTTTATTTCAAACTTATTCATTGTTTTAGTAGAAAATATTTTATTTTCTCTCCTGGATGGGAGTCATACCATTGCTTTTCTATACAGCACTTTCTGGTTTTATTCTTTATTCATTCACAAATGTGTATTGAAAGAACCAGTGTTATCAGACATACATGTTACAGCATCATCCTATTTTGCTGGAATGAGTTTTGCATATAGTTCTGTAGTGTGCTAAAAAAAGGTCCACTTAGATGAGAAAATAAAACAGTTGGAAAAAAAAAGACCAGTGGATTTATTGGGAAAATACACATCATCTTCTACTACCTGTTCTTTTTGACACTCAGTTGTTGATGTTCAAGCAGCCCTGTAGTAAAAGTGGCTACAGTGTATGACAGATAGTATGGTAATGAAATGACATACTTTGCTGTTACACTGAAATTTCAATAAGGGTGGAATTTTTCCTGAAAAAGAGGGCAGTGATCTTCTCACAAACACTGTCCTTTGTCCTGAGGCACACAAAATCCCCAAATCCCTAAAATATTTTATCTAAGGATAATTTTGCACCAGCCCAGGCATGAAAAAGAAAAGTATATCAGATGCAGCTGGAAAGGTCCTGTTGCTCAGGGAGAAGGTAAATTAAAGGTTTCTATCTTATCTGTATTTCAATTACAATTTTATTTTTGGTCCCTGACAGTGCAGACTGTTGAAGTCTTGGAAAGTGGAAACACTCACAGGTGTATGAAAAAAGGAATCTTTAATGGTGGAGATGTATATATTTGAACTATGTGGCTTTTCATGTGGGGTATACATGACATTTAAATAAAAATGTGGACTCTTATGGGGACCCTATCTGTTTGAGCTTACTAGAAGATTTAGTTTTTTCTGCCTTTTTTTTTCTTAGCAATAATGACCTAGTTTAGGAGTCTGCAGCTCTGTATGACTCATTCTAGGGGTCAGCCTTAACAAAATCAGTTGTGCAAGGACCAAAAGAGTTAATCACAAAGGTGCTGGTCTGACTTCCTTTGGTGCCCATAGTGTATATTTGTATTCAGTTTTTGGGAACTGGATGGCAAAGTCTTGAGAGAAATACCTTTAGTTCTTGGACACCTCGGCCTATGGGTAAAGACCAGAGCAGTCTTCCACATCCTCTGTTGGACTGTTCAGTGATGACACAGGTCTAGTTCTTGCTGAAGGTGTTGCCAATTTAGTCAGGTATCTTTGTGGGTGGCCCCATGGTTTTGCTAAATGTCTTACCAAACATTTCCAAGACTAAGTTCTCAGGTATAACACCAATCTACATTGGTAACAAGAGTGCACAATGGTCAGTTGACGCAGCTGCTGCTGCTGAGTGCGCAAAGAGCTAAAGTCGCTCTTCAGTGACAAGGGATTTCTTTCTGTAAACAGAGAATAGGTGTATTCCAAAGCTGATTTATCAATATATTCTTGTGGCTCAGCAGGTAACAACCATAAACCTTGTTTCATGGGCCAGGATATGGAAGGGAATCTTGTTCTTGAAAAGGATCCTGGCCCAACAGGAGGATGACAAAGCATCTGCCCTTTGCCTACATTTCAGCCATGAACACCACAATGGGCAGTGGTTTTTTTTTTCTTTTTTTTTTCTTTTATTATTATCAGGAGACTCTGAGAGACTGAGAGGGACTGGTGGTGGGATAAGCACTATCTGCCACCAGATAACACTATCCAAGCACTGGAATTTAGGTCCTTCTGCTGAAGAAATGTTGACAAACCCCAACATACCACTGCCTTGGAAAAGTGGGAAAGTCCTTCATGTCAGTAAAGGAAGAAGACAGGTGTATGAGTTGGAGCTCACCTTTGTGGATTCAGAAAGATTAAGAAAGACTGTTAAAACTCCTTAGTAGATTTGGGGTAAATATGAATCTGATCTGGGCTATGATAACTAAAACTACAAGTTTCTACTTGTAGTTTTATTTTAGACAATTCTGGTCTTTTCTGTTTTCTCCTAGATAAGAAACGCTCTGAAAATGATCCTGCTGACTGAGATTTCAGTACTTTCTGATTTTAGCTCCAGCAATGCTATTTTAAAGTAGAGGGTTAACATCACTGAAAACTAGTGAGAGAAAGAGGCTAGAGAAGGTGAGAGGAGGTGAGAGGAAAAGGCTTGAGAAAAGTTATAATAAAAAAAGTCAAACACCAAAATCTTTTTTTGTCTCATCATTTCCACTTTTCTTAAAAAATTAGATGGGAAAAGATCCAAACCTTTTGAAATAAGAGTAAGTTTTTATTAGTGTTTTTTTTATTAGTACTTTTATTTATTTATTTAGTGAGTAAGTCTTGTATTGTCTGGATATGCATGCACACACATTTATACTCTATATAAATATAGAATATCTGTATATTTGTGCTTGTGTATATCAATATAGAGTCCACACATATGTAAAGTTTATTTGCTGACTTCTCATTTGGGAAGGAGAGACTGAGAAGAATTCTCTGTCTTCTACTTTTCCTCTTGAAAATATTTTCTTCTGTCTGTCTCAGATTCACACACAAATATTCACTGAGGCAATTTCCAATCAACATGAGATTTGAACAGTTCTATGACTCCTTGCATTCTATATTTCATTATCTTCAGTAAAATGTGTGTTTCCTCATTGGTATCATAGAAACACATCAGGGTTTTCATGTGACACAGTTAAAATTCACAGTGTGTTCTCAGAAAGTATACCAGGCAAACATTTTAGGGTCTGGTGGTATCCTATGGAGAAAGACCTGCAGAAATCACCAGGATAGAATGATGAATGGATTCTGGATTGTATTCCAGTTGAAAAGTATCAGAAAGCTATCTAATACATCTTCTACTGTTTAGTGAACAGGACTCACATTAGGTAATGGCAGCAGAAAACATTAAAGACAATTGTATATGATGTAGTATTCGGTCAGATTCATTCACAGTGTATAGTCATTTCCAAATGGCATTTTGCTGTTCTTTGTTCTGTAGCAGTGTCTAATATTTCTAAACATTTTTAGGCTCTGTGACACCTTAATGGTATACAATAACAGTATGCCGCCCTCTTAGAAAAATGGATACTCTCATTTTTCTAAACATTGTGCCTTTACCTTTAACCATTTCCATTTAAATGCAAATTTCAATCATGTCCACCTCTCTGTATTCCAACAGAAACCTGGCAGAAAGACTATGCCTTAAATCCTCATTTCTCCATAAAGGGAGCTGTTTCCTTCAGGTGTGTCACTCCATGTTATCTATCTTCCTTCTCATTTTACACGTAATCATTGTGGCAAGTTTAACTTGCAGAATTCACAAATGAAAACAGTTTTCTTTTTGCTGAAAACTCTGCTGGTTTTATGTGCTAAAAGAAAATGGGCTTTTGTAGTTATCTTTATTTCCTGTTAAATTTGTCTAACATAACTGACATGGAAATTTCCAATTCAAAAGCCTTTGAATTATTCCCAGCATTTACAACTGTTTATGCACTCAAAAGTTTATAATTTCCTAAACAACTGCAGACAAATTAAGTTAATTTGTATCATGGACTTGGATTAATCTTGCAATTATTGTTACAGTTTAAAGTAAATAATTGAATTTCAGGGTTAAGGATAAAACGTGATGCTATGAAACATATGTGATAGTGGTGTCAGTTTCCTGAATGTCTGTTCTTCGTGTGCAGCTTAGCAACACATTTGAGCAATTCATTAAGGTGTCTCTGCTTAGTGAGTCTCGGAGAAAAAGTTACATTTGAATCTGGTGTGTAAAAAACACTCAGAAAACAGCCAACCAAAACAAAACATCTCCCTCCCCTCTCACCCCTCACCAAAAAAATAAATCCCGCACCCTTTATCTGTTGTCAGTCCCTCTTGATTTACTTTTGACAAGAGAGGGCACTGTGATAACATTCTAAAGAGTGGACATATTTGTATACACTTGCTTCTGAAACAGAAAGGAAGCAAGGGATTAACCCCTGAACCAATTACTTTACAATATAACAACTACTTCCACACAAAGCAGGGCATGGGGAAGAGAAAATTTAACTAATTAGTGCAAGTCACAGTGTTCTTTATGGGAAGTACTCAGTTGGAAGAAAAATTGTTGAGCGGGCTCATAAGCAAAAGAATGTCTGATTTGGAGTCTATTTATTTATCCTCACTTTGAGACAGCTTTTACTGGCTGAAAAATTTAGCTGAAGATACTTAATGGCTGCAGTCCTTCAAGAGAATGATACATACCCTAAATGCTGCACAGGCATAATGTTTCAGAAAAGGTTTGTTTTTAAACGTATGTTAAATGCAGCCATGTGCATTTCTAACTCTCCAGCATATTTCCGGTATTGGGGCATTCTAAGTCCATTTTATGTAGGTCAGAAATATCCTGTGCCTGTCATTTTAAAGTTAACCACTAAATGGTCTACCCATGGTATATACCTTGCCTTGTAAATAACTTACTTTCTGTATTAATTGGGAGGAAAGTGATTTTGAGCACAATTTTAAATGTAGGTGGTAAATTAGGAGCAGTTCATTTCTGAGGTGGCCAGGCTTGGAGGAAGGAGGTAATTAAAGACTCTGAAGATCTGCACTTTGAAAATCATATTAGTTTTAATTGTCACAAGTTAGGTACCAGGAACTGCTTGTTATTTTTAGAAAGTCTCTCCTATGTGTGGTTTATGAATGTAAAGGTGTATTTTTGGTAGGAGCAGGATATGTTTATTCTACCTTGCTGCCATATGCCTAATGCATTCTTGGTGAGGTATCACTGTTGATGGGAATAAATGTCATCTGAAGAAAAGCAAAAATTAGAGGATGTTATTACCATTTTAAATTTTTAATTTTAATAATGTCTTGTGGACCCTTAATTCCTTTATTTTCCGAAACTGCAAACTACAACAGCTACTGCATTCAGACACATGTTTTCATAAATATTGCAGTTTATATGAAATATGTGCTTAATCAAAAAAAATATGTTTGTATTTCACTGTATTTTCAGATAGCAGAGGACAGACTCTTATGATGAGAAGGAAGAGATTAATTTGATTATATAGGCCTTTGGGCCTTTGACTTTATCCGTTCTGGGTTGACACCAGTGACTTGCAAGTGATACATGGGAATGATTATTCATTCTGTTAAAGAAATTTTACTAATTACTTGTAATACTGGGCTGGGGAAAAATCCTTCTGGAAGGCTGGGGAGTTTGGTGACTACCTTGGTTTGCTTCTTTGTATTTGTTTATGCAACCTTCACACCAGAAGTCCTGAAAATATGGGAAGTGCTCCTTTCCTTTTCGTAATAAAAACTCTGATGATCTTACACTTAAATGTTAGTTCTTTCTCCAAGCTGTGAATTCTCCTCCTGCTATAGAAAAGCTATGGGGGAAAAAAAAATATACTCTGAAAGCTTTAACTTCTAAGATTATTGGAATAAACAGGACTATTTTCTCTTCCTGCTTTATAGCTATGGTTGCTTCTTTCTAATTCATGCAGGCTGGAGCAGATGACTACATGATACTAGATGATTAGAAGAGACTGCTATCTCCCACAGAAAAGAGAAAACCTCTATTGAGTCTTTTTCTCCCTTCTGTTTTGTTCTTCTGCTTTTGAGCTTGAAGGATATATTAGCTAATGGGGAGTTCCCTGTTCTCTGTCTTGATCCAGAAACAGACAGAGAAAATTAACAGACATTGCTTGAAGATTATCTATCATTAAGTCAAGCTTTGACACATGTGGCTAATTGAAGGAATACCAGGTACAACAGAAAATGAAGAATAATGAGTAATACTTACTTAGAATAGACTTGTTTAGCCTTAAATCCAATAAAAGCATGGTAGTGCTTAAATAAACTTAAGGGAGTTAAGATCTTACAGACTCTTCACGCACCGATTACTGTTAAAAAGTCTATATCCCAGATGGTAATTCTTTGACAAATGTTTTTTCTAAGTGACAACTGATAGACCTTGCTGTTAACAAAATTATAATCCTTTTCTTTAGTCTGATGCAAAAACTTGTTTCTTGGATATTTTTTGTTTATTTTTGAATTTTGGCTTCCCTTGACTTACTTGAAAGGTAGACAACTGCAGATACAGACCTGAGTGTTTCAATAGTTCATGTTTCCACATGGGCCACTGTAAAAACAGGATGGAGTCATGGAGAGCTGAATTATTGTGAAGCTGAAGCAGAAAAGGTTTATAGATCCAAACTCTGCTTATGCCTCATCTGTGCTTTCACCTCTTCAACAGTCATTGCACAGGTGTGCACGAGAGATGAACCTATTTTCCCAAAGTGGAAAGCACACACATTGGTTTCTAGGACCTTGTGATGATTACAAAAGAAAAAGGGGATTATGGCATCACTGTGAAATCCAAAGATGTGCCATTCAACCTGGAATTTGGTCTGATATCTGCTATTTGTGCAACTTTCAGGAAAGTTTATTTAAGTTATCTAAGAAGATTTTAACTGAGAACAAGCAGAAACTTCAGAAAATATTTGGGCACTTAATTTGAAATACAGTGCAGAAAACTTATCAGGATATATTATTGGCTTATTATGAAATAAGCCCATTTTCTTCAGGTAAATACATATGGATTCATTCTCTTTTTCTACTTACCCCTATGGTGTGATAACGATGCATGGAGCAGTTTTGTGTGTGTGTGCATGTAGGTGTGAGTGTGGGGAGTGAGGGTATTTAAGCAAGTATCTTCTCTATTACATATTTATACTGAGAACATGTATATAGTTCTAGAGAGAAAAAACAAACAAACAAACAAATAAAAATAAACAACACAAAGAACCCCAAACCAAACAAAAATCCCAATAAAAACCTGCACAAGCCTAGGCTTATATTCTGTGGTATATGGTTGACTGGCAGGCTGAATTTTGTCATGAATAATGTTTAAAAGGCACTGGCTTTCTTCCATAAGCAATATGTAACTTTTTTGATCCACATCTAAGGAGGCAAAAATGTGAACTAGTCGCTTAAAACATGATAATCTTTGTGCAGTTATTTTCCTGCTTCTTTTTTCAGTTGTCTTTGTCTAAAAATGTGTCAGAGTTAGCAGTTACCTATGAAGATGCTATGATTTTGATGAGCTTTGGTTTGCTGCTTGCCCTGGTGGGTAAAAGAGGGCAAACTTATGACATGGTTAAAAGGTGAACAGCCAGGTCAGCAGCTATCCAGATTGGCACAGCCAGTGAGGCTCTTTGAGTTTATTCCAGTGGAGATACTGCACCACACAGAGTTCCACTGTAAATTATGTCACACATATCACAGCTTCTTATGATGTCTCGTACATCATAGAACAGAATTTGACTTTTCAAAATTAACCTGTTTTAAGATCATAAATTGTGCCAACCATTCATCTGCATGGGGGAATCACATCTGAAAATTAAATCCTGAAGTGTGATCCATCTGTTTTCACTGTCAGGCTCAGCCCCAGGAACTCCTAAGCAGTTGTTGTTGTTGTTGCTTTTTAATAGGGTAGGACAGTAATGCACAGTCCTCCAGATGTGTCCTGATCTTGTCTTGAGATTCACACACTTGACCTCAGGTTGACATTGAAAACCCATCTGAGGCCCAACAGAATTACAGTGCCCTTCATAAAGAGGAAAAAAACTTCTGAAGCTGATGTGCTGTAAAATGTTCAGTAATCAGTGGATGGCTCTGATATAAACTTTAGTAGCCTAGTGAGAGTTGAGAGGGAAAGGAGGGAGTTTTTTAACTTCTAATGTAGCACTGTACTTGTTCTTGTGTCCTGAAGTCTAGTTATTGAATGCTGAATCATGTGACGAGGAGCCCTGTGTTGCATTATATCAGAAATAGAAAGATAATTTCCTTTCCCCAAAAGTTTGGTAATTATTAACTCAATAAAAAGTAGGGCTTTTTTTTTTTTTTTTTTTTTTCCACCATCTATGGGTAGGAGTGAGCTGCAGATAATTCACAGTCAGAGCATTTCTAATTTTAACTGTATACTGTGGGTATTTCTCAGATAAGCAGAGAAAGGTAGTGAAAATGTGCATTGATACAACTCACTCAATGAGCCTCTGGACCTACTGTTACTGATAATAGAGACCCAATGCCATTCAATGTCTAAGTCATTTCAAACAACCATATTTAATGAGATTTGAGTCTACACTGCCCTGAGCAGAACACTAATATAACACGAAGCGCTGAACTACTCTCACATCCCATTCACATACAGAAAGCAATGTGAGGGTGACTCCAGATGACAAGTTGGCACTATGATTCCTCTTCTGTTCTTCAGAAATACTAGGTGCTTTGCTGAGAAGCAACCAGTGTTACCTTTTGGAAACCAGAATTTTGTTTTCTTGCTGGCTGCAGTGGACCTTTAGGGCTAATTTTGTGAAACATCCTAGTAAATCTGATTTTTATTGGAAATGTGCACAGAACAAATAAAGACAAATATTTCACATTGGAATATTTTAGTTAACTGCAACTTTAAGAAGAAAGTTGACAAGAAGGACTGTCTTCATCATTAAAGAACTACATGATACAAGCTGCCCTGCCTTAATCACAGCTGTCATGAGAAAAGGAAATAGATTTTTAGGGTCCAGATAGGATTTCTCCTTGGAAATGTCAGGAGTGATTGATGTAAGATACAAGTAAAAAGCTACTCACTAAACGTGTGTTGTCTACACTTCTGAATCCTGCCTCCCCCCACCCGATATGGTGTTGTCATGATTTTAACAAGTCACAGGAAGAGTTAAGCTGTGCTTTCTGAATAAATTAGTACAGTCACAAAATGACACTTCCCTGACCTTTGCAAAAGGTGGAGAGTATAACGGTAAGACATACAGGGCTGTTAAACAATGTGTTTTTTTTCTTTTTTTTTTTTTTAACCACTCTGACAAAAGGTGCAAGCTCTTTAAAACAGTTTCCTAATGCACTTCAGCAAGAGAGCTAACTGACTGTCATAAAATGACATGCGTAACACAGAGATCTTGCTACACATTTTGATGCAAAGGAACACACTGTTAGTTGAAAATCATTGCTAACTGGATTCAGATGTTAGAGATGAAGTACATGGAGCACAGTACATTTGGTAAAGCTTAAAAATGCTTTAAAAAAAAAGAACATAAATCTTTAGCTGTGGCCTTTTATCAGCTCTTAATTTGTCATGGTATCTTAATTACTGACAGTGTAAAAATTTTAATCCATATGTTAGGGGAGATGATGGTTATTCCTTCCTCCTTCTCTTGAAAAATACTTTTTAAAATTATCAGACCTGTAAGCACACGGGTGTTTTAAAAGCTTGCAGTGGGTCATTTCAAAGTTCCCAGCTTCATATTATGCACATTCAAAAAGTTTTACCCATTCTGACTTTGGAAGTTAGAAATTCAAACCTTAAAAATGACAGAAATTTGCTTGGGTGGTTCCAGTTTGATGGGACCTGATTTTCTGAGCGGTCCTGCTCAGCATTGCTGTAAGTTGCATTTTAATTCTTTCAAGAGAGGTATTCAAAAAGATAAGTATACTATTTGGGGCATTTGAAAATAAAGAGGAAACCTAATATCTTATGTGGTGAGAGGCTGCTTTCCTTCATTTTTCTTTTTTTTTCATGTTTTTTATTTTTGTGAGACTGTTGCCCTTTTAATCACCTTATTTTCAGGACTTACATGTGTGACTGCTGAGACATACACAAAATATGATCAAATTGGTACATGAAGCTAAGGGAAGCAATAAGGCATTCTCAGTACTGCATGACTGCAGTTAAGTCATTTTGAAATCAATAATCCTTTCGCAATTCACTGTGCCACTTGACTGGACATACAGATGCAGATGCCCTTGTAAATGAATTTACATCGCACTGTGCTTGTAGCCATATAATCTTTCTTCCCTTCTCAAGTCTGTCCCATTTTTCCTTGCTTCCGTTATGCATATGAAACTCAAATTAAGATTGCATATAAAGTTGACTAGCTATTCCAGGTTATTTATTGGAAATGAAACTATATAAGCATACAATATATGGTTTGTTTAAAATTGATTTACCTAACTCTTTCCATAGTCACAGGCAAATACAATTGCTATACAGCAGAGCATTGTATTGTGGGGGAAAAGAAACAGAAGAAAAAGAAAGCATCAATAGATAATTTGCAGCTAGTTTATGGGGGACTTCTGATGATAAAGAGCGTAATTCATCAAATAGAAAAATTAAACACAAGACACTAAATTTAAAATTCTCATTAGTTACAATAAGTAACAGTTTTAGGATGAAGACTATGTGTATTTCAAATGCTATCTCAGCATTGCTTGGACTCAAGCTTAGACTGAATTCCAGGAGGTGGGTAGAATTCCTTGGGTGGTTCTTGCTAGCACATACAACCTGAAAGGAGGTTGTAGCCAGGTGGGTGTTGGTCTCTTCTCCCAGGTAAGTATCAGTAAGACAAGAGGGCACGGTCTTAAGCTCTGCCAGGGGAGGTTTAGGTTAGATATTAGGAAGAAATTCTTTACAGAGAGCATTGGAGGCATTAGAATGGGCTGCCAAGGGAAGTGGTGGATTTTCCGTCCCTGGAGGTTTTTAAGATGAGACGGATGTGGCACTTAGTGCCATAGTCTGGTAATCACAGTGGTGTTGGATCAAGGGTTGGACTTGATGATCTCAGAAGTCTTTTCCAACCCGTCTGATTCTATGATTTTATGATTCTATGATTCTGTGATTTCATTGGTCCAGCCACGTCCCCTCTTCCCCCTGCACTGTCTATCTATCCCTACCCTGCCTGCCCAGGTGGTGCTCTGTATTAGTGAGAGAGAAATTTGTAGTATCTTAGATTCAGCTGCCCCAGAGTCACAGGCTGCAAGGGAAGATGGCATACAGAGAGCCTGATGTTCATCTGGGCTACAGAAGCTTGGCCCTGAGCTTTGTTCAAACTGTGGACTCTGTAGTGGAAGTGTGAATCATGAGCTATAAAGAATGGCATAGCTTAGCAGGCTTGGTGCTGTGATCACTTTCTTGAGGAGCCCATTCCAGTGCCCAACCACCTTCTGGGTCTTGTTTTCTTTTGCATTAAAAAAAGTTCCTCTTTCATTATTTATTTGACAGAAGATGAAGGGAATGAGATCTACTGTCTACATTGATAAGTTGCATGATTTTGTCAACCTGTGGAGATTCACCCATTCAAGGGTAAGAAAAAAACAAAGTGCTTCAGTTTTCTAGGGAGAAAAATTTAATTTTATGCCTGTATTTCAACATTCTGGAATTTATTTTTTCCTATCTCACCCATTTGCCCAAAAGTATGCCAACATTTGTTTTCCTACATGAATGTGCATATGCATCTTTTGTCCTCTGGTTTTCTACCCCTCCATCTGCCTTTCTCTTTTTCTCTCCCTAATCAGAATTAACAAGAGAGATCTCAAAAAATTTCTAGCCCAAGAAATTTAAAATTTCTCTGCTTCAATGAAATTACTTTAATGAAATAGCATTTTTTGGACAAAAATACTTTCTGTTACCCTGTTCCTATAAACTTCAGTAGAAAACATAATCATGAAAAACTCAAAGTGAAGTATAAAATTCAAATGATATCATCATCAGTGTCCTCTTAGAGAAAACTTATCCTAGATGTCACATGCCTGAAACTTTCAGCTTGTGTTTTTGTGCTGAAATACTACAAAACAATGAATTTGTTATAACTTCATGTATGTTACTGCTGATTTACTAAAGATGTACATGACACTGCTTTATTTTACTCTTCAGATAGTTTAAAATCTGTGTATCTATCTCTGTTGATTCATATGTGTCTGTCTGTATATACAAATGAAATGAGCCGATTTGCTTGACGTTATGAACTACATGCCAGACCACATCTGAAGAACTGCTGAGCTTGCAAACTGCAGTACCATGCTCCTCCTTCCATTCTCTCTCAGTCTCTCTCAGTGCTGATAGTTATTGCCCTTCAATATTTTTAACATTTCATGATTAAAAGCTGAGAGAACGGAAAGGATTTTCTTTATATGTAAGTAGCGTGTGCTCTGTGACTGGCATTTATTTACTGGACTCCAGAGCAGACTTTGCTCCAAAGCAGACCTTTCTCAACTGAGTAAGTTACATGATACATCAACATTTCAGAAATGTTCAGAGTGAGACTCAGGTCTGCAATTCTCAGCACTGGGGAAATAAAGATGTTTGGAAAATCTGATTATCCACAGAGCCAGAACAGAAGTTTTTGGATGCTTAAAATGCTTGAAAAAACTTATCCTTTTATCATTGCTTAAATGAGTTCCTGCAAAATATGGCCTTAACAGTACATGTTGAGAAATTTGAATGATGACCCTGCATACTCTTTGCCTACACCTCAGACACATTTATGCTGTCATTGGTGTTGCTGTCAGTTAGTTAGTGTTAGGATTTAGTTACCAAGATTAAAATTAGGATGTTCTTATTTTGGAAGTATTTTTCCTTGTATCTCACATAAGTGGTAAAAATCTTGATTTTTTCCAGATTTGCACAGCCCTTGTCAGTCTCTTCACTGCTGGCCAGGACAGCATCCTGATTTTCTGAGTGTGTCATCTGGCAATGCTGGTTGATGTCTTTGCGTGAATCTGACGAAAGAATGTGATTGTTCAAAGGAAGACTGTGACTCTGTCAGAAGCAGGCTGTGTGCTAAAGATTTGTTACTCCATAACAAAAGGGGGCCACCGATTTGCAGACACAGCTCACACTGATGTCAATGAAAGCTGCACATAGAGTTTAAGTGTGCAATGAGGCCCTTTGCTTTTAATTCATCTCAGGGCTTGCCTCATTTTAGTGCACAGCTTAGAGCTGAATGAGATTAGGATGTATTTTTAAAGATGTTGGCTGCAGATCTATGCTGATGAGAGGTGAGAAAATCCTTGCAGTTCCACGGACAAGTCGAAAACCTGCCTGAGCAAATTGCCAGTTCAACTGTTCGTAAAGCGGCCACAGACCAGGGAATTGCTGCACACAACTGAGTGTCAAATACTTGCCTGGCGTGTTTTGGCATAATTTCATTTGCTTCAGTGAAGACATGCTGATTTTTATCAGCTAAAGATCTGGTTTTAAAGTGAACAAATATATTTTGGAGCTCAATCCTCAAAGTTCACAAGTTTGGGTTTGGTTTTTTGTTGTTTTTTTGGTTTTGGTTTTGTGTTTGTTTGTTTTTGTTGGGTTTTTTTTCCCTGTTTTCTCTGGGGTAACAGTTTAATTTCACTGAGCTGATCCTATATTGGTTTACTTTTTCTTAAAGGATATAGGCATGATGAAAACTGTAGGGCTGGTGCAAAGAACACTATGTTAAGGTATAATTTCAGAAGCAAAGCAACACAATTCTGCACTGGGTAGTACAAACAAAATGGTTTTATTTTGTTTTGTTTTGTTTTGTTTTGTTTTTTTGTTGATTGGTTTTTTGTTTGGTTTGTTTTTGGTTTTGTGTTTTTGTTTGGTTGGTTTGGTTTTTTTTTAATAGAAATTTTACATACTAAAAAAACCCATTATCTTTTCTGTCTCTAAATTTGTTCCTTATAGCCTTTCTTAAACTGATAATGTGTTGTAGATGGGTAAACAGCAGTCACTGACTTGTATTGCTGTTAAACCAAAGAAGAAAAACTGGAAAAGTCCTCAAGCAGTAACATGTCAAGGAGAAGGGAGAAAAAGGTAAGCCAGAGTGCAAGCAACAACTCTTCAGGTCTTTAGACACCAGAGTAGAACTTGCCTTGAACTAAAAATAGTGTTAGTGTATCCTTCTACAATAGTCACAGAATCACAGAGTCACACAGAAGAGTTAGAGTTGGAAAGGACCTCAGGAGGTCATCTAGTCCAGCCTCCCTGCTCAGACAGTCACCTAGAGCAGGTTACACAGAAACGCATCCAGCATTTTTAATGTCTCCACAGAGGGAGACTCCACAACCTTCCTGGACAGTCTGTTCCAGTGCTCTGCCTCCTAGCCCCGTAGATAGGCAGGAATAAGTAGTCTGTGCAGTAGATAACATATACTATTTCCTTGGCCAATGAGGCACTGTAGGTGGAAAGCTAGAAACTTGCAGCTCTGTTTGGTTATTGTTATTTCTATCATCCTAGAACAAAGAATGAAGTAAGCAGGAATCCCGGGCTCATACAGCTCCTTGAGGAACTTCTGAATTTGAAGCTTCCTACAAAACTCCATTCTCACAAAATACTGATAGTCATGAGCTAGTCGTGTTCTCAGAGCTGACCAGTCTGAAGAGACACTTATCCATCATCTCATATTCAGAAAAGATTCATGTCAGTTCTGAACTCTAGCCAGTGTGGACACCATAGCTCTGGCAGGGCTACACAACCTCATTTTGGGGATAGAGACATCAATCACAGTGTCTTCACCACAGGGCTCTGTGAATATTAGCTGAGTGCTCAGCCAAGCCTCCTTGCCTGGGAGACTTGTTTCCTTACTGCAAGCTACTTATACAGTTCCCCTCAGATTTGCTTTCTAAAATATGCAGTATACCCTTGAAAAAAGATTTAGGTGTGTGGCTTGTATGGTCTGGAAAGCTGAAGTATTCTCCACTGTCAATCCAGCACTGCTCAGAAGCAGTGAGTTCTCACTCAAGATCATTACAGACTAGAACAGTCCCCATAACTGAAAACAGTACCAGTTCAGCATTCAGGCTGAGCTAAGAGTCTGTTTTCCATGCTAATCACTGCTAAATTAGTTATGCTGTTACTGAGTGTGGAATTAAGACTTAGGTTTTCAAAGTCTCCAGCATTAAGTTACCAGTCACTGTCCGGAACTGTCATTTTGGTTACGCAATTAAACAGTCTCCCTGAGAGCATTTAAACAGAAACCAGAGCGTGTGTTTCCACAGAGCATTTCACATCCATTCTTTTTCATAGAAGGCTGAAGAAAAGAGTAATTTTGGTGAAATGTTAGGTCAGAGCTTCAGATTGTATGATAACACAGAGCATGAGATAATTCATGTGGCCAGTAAGTCCACCTACATTAAAAACAAGCTCATTTAAGCTGTACAACAGGGTTTGAAATCATCAGCCATTGGCTTTGCAACTCATACTTGCAGGATGAATTCTGTTGTGAGCAATTCCCTTTTATCTTTAATTTTCCCTGGCTGTTGCAAATGGGAGGATCATTCACCTCCTTGACATTAACTGTTACGTTTTTGTATGTTTTTCAATAGCTGCCATATTAACAGAAATGGATGCATTCTTAGAGGAGGCGGAATTATTCAGCCACATACGTGTTCTGCTTTTGCTCATACATTATACTACATTCTAATTTATGTGATTGTCATTAATTTACTAACAAATTATTTTTCTTATTTCAGAGTAAGAGCAGAGATAGTGTTCTATAAGCACTAAAACCAGCCAGGCATCCTGAATATTTCCTTGACATATTTTGGTGTATTTCTTAGTTACTTTATCAGTCATTAAAGCTCAGCTTGCAGTACTTAACAATCTTGGCCTTGATCCTATAAGCATGCGTATGCCTTGCTTTATGCATATAAGCACTCTCATTGAAATCAATATTCATCCCCATTACATTAAGTACATACGTAAGTGTTTGCAGGATTCAGGCTGCCTTTATTTATTTTTTTTTTCTGTATTCATACTTTTTTCTGCCTGGTGTCTATTGTAGTCTTTTGAGTAAATGATTTGTAGGCTGAATAGGGCTCTTCAGATCGCATTCCTCACTGAATGATACAATTCCTCACGTAGTGCCAGGACCCACTCAAGGCTTTTCAGTTCTGAAGGCAGCATTAACTTCCACTTCCCCCAAGAGCAAAATTGCATTTTGTGATAATAACATACGATATTCAAGGAGTGCATGCAGGGAGGTGTTGAGGACTGAGGGAGGCCAGCAAGGGCGAGGGATGAGGATCCAGAAAGGCCAGGGCTGGTTATGGAGAACAGTGTGTGCATAGGAATGTTCCATAGGATCTTGGTAGAGCTCTGTGTTGTGGAGGGAGACAAATTATGGGGGAGGGAGGGAGGAAGGAAGGGAGGGAGTACTGCTGCTCTTGTTCTTAGTAGCTGTATATCTTGTCCCATCATAAGTTGGCTGTGGATCATCTATTTGCACAATAAGTTAAAAAAAGCTCTCAGGGAGGTTTCCTCCTGGAGATGTGCAATCTAATGCTCTCATGGTTCTCCATTCTTCTTTTACGAGGGGGAAGGAAGGATTATTGAGAGAATGAATCTTGGAAAGTTTCAATACAAATGCTCTTTTTAAAATGTTAGATACCTCCAGAACAAATTTCTTCTTATTAATATTTTGTATTAGGATAATTATGGATGACTTAAAATACTGAATGAAATAGAGGACATTATGATTTTTATTAGATCTTGTTTATCAGGCTATTTAATCTGCCATTTTTCAGGGGCTTTGATTTTTTTTAAGAAAGAATCTTATGTTAACTCATTGCAATTATTGAAATTCCTCACTTTACAAGAAAATCAGATTTGGTTTCTGCCAGTTGTTCTGTCTCTTTGTGTTTCCATCTACCACAGTGAAGGAAGGACCAATCATGTCTGATGTCGGCAGTCAATTTCTCTCTGAAGTGTGCATGTACCAGGACTGGAATCTTTGCCTTAAAATGGTGGTAAGACAGTTTTTCCTCTTATTTAACCTTTTATAGCTGCACTGAAAAGTAAAACATGGAAGAATTTTTTGTTTGTGGTGCTGAAATTATGTTTATAAAACAAGAATACTGTGTTTTACCTGAAAATGTTTCTTTAAATGTGAAGAGTTAGGACATTTTATGCTTGTTCATCCATTTAGGTCCTGGCCTATCATTCATTATATTTCCTTTTTTTTTTTTTTTTTTTTTTTTTTTTTTTTTTTTTAACAGCAGAAGAATCTGTAGTTATAGATTAAGTTTTAATTTGGTTCTCTAGTTTATTAAATACGTGACTGCACATATTCATCAATTACACCCTGCTTCATCTGTACATATTTCAGTACCTTGGAACTTAAAAACTGAAGAACTGTGCCTGAAAAGCATGTGCTTTTTCTGCCTGTATCATGTTTTTTAAAGGAAAGAAATTACTTGTCCCTAAAACTTTTTTTCTTTTAAGTCCTAGGCTTGTGTGACTATAACGAGGCTACTTTCTTAGACATGAAGGAGTTGATCATATCTGACAGATTTTTCCCTTCCATAATAAGCAACATTTCTCATAATAAGACATAAAAATAGGACATGAATTAACATGACACACCACAGAATATCAGTGAGTACAAACTTAGATTTAAATTTCCAACCCTTTAGGGGCTATGTTAATTTTTTGCACCATTAAGTAGTTTCCAGTTTCAATCCCCATTTGTTCTTAGGCAAAACCACAACAGAAGCATACAATGCATTACAGCCCGCACTGGCGGAAGGTTCCAGCAGCTCAGCCACGCTTTCGTCCTCCAGAGGGCAGTGGGTATTTCAGGCACCTCTCCAGCTCCTGAATTACTGCCACCAACATCTGGCCTTTCCAGAGATTCCCAACAATGGGGCAGTAGGGGTGAGGAATTTTTGCTGCTTGAAAGTGGAGTTTGGCTTCAATTAAAAAAAAAAAAAAAGAAATAAAGGAGAGAGAGAGAAGGGGATGTTTGGTTTATGAGTTACACATTCTTTAATTTACAAGCTTGTATAACATTCATGACCACTAAATGTCTGAAGTTAGCTCCAGCTCCAGGACTCTCTCTTTTCCACTCTCATGTAACCACCAATACTATTTTAGTTCAAGTGCAAATATACAGTATGAGAGGTTTTTTTCAGATTTCCTTAGGAGGTGAAAGAGAAGGGGGAGTGTGGTGGGAAAGTATTCATTTCTGCTGTGTAGTGGCCTCCAAATGCGTTATAAACTTTTATTGCCCTGGAAAGTGTTATGGAGTTAGATTGATTTGCATCTGCAAAAGATAGATAGATGGGAACTTCTAAGGGGAAGCTGTGATGGTCAGAAGACTCCATATGGTTAGAAGCAGCCTTCTCCCTTGTCTCAAGAAACCTGTTTTTCAGAGTAAATAACAGAATGGAAACAGATTTCTTGGAAAACTTCTGTAATATAATGCATGTAAACAAAAGCTTTTATAATAGTCTCAGTCACACTGGGATTTCTGAAAAAATTTCTTCAAACAAATATCAGTTTTTAACTGAGAGACACCCAAGAGGGTAGTGATGGTGTGGTCTTTTTTTTCTTTTACTATGTTTTTTTTTTTAAATTTTTCTTTCCTTTTTCCCCCTGAAGTGGAAAACATTGTAAAGTTCACAGTGCTTTCATTTAAAATTCCTGTCAGAGTTTTCTATCACTAAAACTCCCTAAAGGTTATCGCAGAATCACACTAGAGTTGAGATTGGAAAGAACCTCTGGAGATAATCTAGTCCAACCACTATTTTGAGCAAGATCAACCAGAAGAAGTTCCCCCATGGCTGTGTCCAGTCAAGTTTTGAGTATCTCCAAAAACGGAGACTCATTCTTCCTTGGAAACCTGTTTCTGTGTTCAATAGGACAAAAGCACTTTTCTTATGGTTAAACAGGATTTTCTGTATTCCAGTTTGTGCCCATATCCTTTGCCCATAGCCTTCTGTCCTTTCACTGGGATCCACTGAGAAGATTCTGTCTTTCCTCCTTACCCTAGGATTGCCCTCAAGCCTTTTTTATTTGAGCCCAAACAGTCCCAGCTCTCAGTCCTTTTACAAACAAAGGACACTCCAGACCACTAATAAACTTTGCATCCCTTCAAGTGAACTCACTCTGTTAAGTCATTGTTCTTCTTGCGTTAGGGAGCCCAGAAATGGACTCAAACATCAAATGTATCACATATGCTGAGCACAGGTTTCCTCTCTCTGCCTCAAAAATATCCTTCCTAATGCTGAAGGGCACAGGATTTGAGGTGTGGCCTCATCAGTGCTGAGTACAGAGGGACAATCACTCCACTGGTCCTGCTGGCCACGTTATTGCTGATACAAGCCATGATACCATTGGTCTTCTGGGCCACCTGCGTACACTGCTGGCTCATGTTTGTCTGCTGCTGACCAGCACTCCCAGATCCTTTTCCACTGGGCAGCTTTCCAGCCACTCTCCCTCCAGCCTGTAGTTCTGCCTTGTGTTGTTATGGTCTTTTTGAAACTCATACCGTTGGCCTTGGGCCATTAATCCTGCTTGGCCAGATTCCTCTGCAGAGACTTCCTACCTTCCAGCAGATCAACACTTCCACCCAGCTTGATGTCATCCGAAAACTGAATGTGAGTGCACTCAATCTCCTCGTTCAGGTCATTGATAAAGATATTTAGCAAAACTGGCCCTAACACTGAATCCTGGGGAGTCCCACTAGTAACCAATTGCATGTAGACCACTCCCCAACACTCTTTGGCCTTGGTCATCCAACCAGATTTTTACCCAACAAATAATGGGCCTGTCCAAGTCATGAGCAGTTTCTCCAGGAGAATGATGTAGGAATAAGTCACAGGTTTTACTGAAGTCTAGGTAGACAACATTCAAAGCATTTTCCTCATCCAGTGAGTCACCTTGTTGTAGAAGGAGATCAGGATATTCAAGCAAACTTCATTGTAGTTCATCTATGATGATGTTATTTGACTTGGAAGTCAAATAAGTCAGTGTTCTTGCCTCTTTCATCAAGTTAGTTATCAGATCATAGAAGGCTATCAGGTTGATCAGGCACTATTTCCCCGTTGTAAAAGCACACTGACTTCGCCTATCACCTCCTTCTTCTTAATATGTATTTCTTCTTCTTAATATGTTTGGAAATGGCTTCCAGATTTTTTGGGGGGCCAAAAGGCTGAGGTGAAGTTGACAGACTTGCAGATTTGCAGTTTCTTCTCCTTGTCTTTCTGCAAGTCGGGAATAACATTTGTTTTCTGTCAGTTTTCAAGAACCTTTCCTCATCACCTTGACCTTTCAAATACAATAGAAAGCAGCCTCACAACGACATCTGCCAGCTTTCTCAGTGCTCATGGCTATCAAATCCCACAGAGTCATATATGTCCAATTTCTTTAAAAATTGCCTAAACCTGAACCTCTTTCACTGAGGGTTGGTTTTCCCTGCTTCGAACTTTCTCATTGTTCTCAGGGCTCTGGGATTCATGAAGATATTTCTTCCTCATAGAATCATAGAACGGCTTAAGTTAAAAGGGGCCTTAAAGATCATCTCGTTCTACCACTCCTGCTATGAGTGGATGCCACCCACTAGATCAGGTTGCCTAGGGCTCTGTCCAGCCATTCCTTGAACACTTGCAAGGATGAGTCTTCCACAATTTCTCTGGGCAACCTGTTCCAGTGCCTCACCTCCTTGTGAGTAAAGAATTTCTTCCTAACACATAAATATCCGCTCTTTTAGTTTAACATCATTTGCCCTTGTCCTATCATCACATGTCCTTGTTTTTTATAAACCCCTTTAAGTACAGAAAAGATGCAATAAGGTCTTTCTAGAGCCTTGTCTTCTCTAGGCTGAACAACTCCAAATCTCTCAGACTATATTCATACAATAGACACTCCAGCCCTCTGATCATCTCTGTGGTCCTCCACTGGTCTCACTCCAACAGGTCCATCTTATATTATGGCCCAAAGAGCTGACTACAACACTCCAGATGGAATCTCACAAGAGCTGAATAGAGCGGGAAAATCACGTCCCTCGACCTACTGGTTACATCGCTTTTAATGAAGCCCAGGACACGGTTGACTTTCCAGTCTGCAAGCACACCTTACTCACTCATGTCCAGCTTTTTATCTACCAACACTCCCTAGTCCTTCTCTGCAGGTCTGATCTCAAAGAGTTCTTCTCCCAGTCTGTACTTGTGTCTGGGATTGCCCATACAGATGTGGCATCTTGCACTTGGAACTGTGGAACTTCACCAGGTTCTCATGGGTCTACTTCTCAAGCTTGTCTGGGTCCCTCTGGATAGTATCCTGTCCTTCTGTTGTGTCAGCTGGACCACTCAACTTCATGTCATCTGCAAACTTGCTGAGGGTGCACTCAATACCACTGTCTATGTCTTTGATGTTAATGAAAAAGAATACACTGAATGCCTTGGCTTTTATTGCGACTTTCTTCACCAAGTCCTTTGTCCTATTAAGCAGTGGAGTCACATTTTCTCTGTGCTGTCTTTTGATGATGATATATTTGCAGAAGTTATTCTTGTTGCCCCTCACATCCCTTACTAGATTCAACAGCAGGTGGCCTTTGATTCTCATAATCCTTTCCTTGCACACTTAGTGTCTCTAAATTCCTTATGGATCACTCCTTCCAACTTCCACTCCTTGTATGAGTTCTTTTTATGTCTGAAGTTTTGGGGTCTTTTTCAGGATCCTTCCATCCAGCTCCCTGTCACCTCCTATACATAGGGATAGACCATTCCTGAACATGGAGGCGGTGATTCTTGAAAATCAATGACAGCTACTTGATCTCTCTTCTCTCTAGGACTATAACTCATAGGAGTCTTCAAAGTAGGTCTCTGAGTAGGCTAAAATCTGTTCTCCTGAAGTCCAGAGCTGTGATTCTGCTTTTCTTTATTCTTTTCTCCCAAGATCCAGAAGTCCACAATCTCATGTCCGGTGTAGCCTTCAGTTTCCCATCTATTTTTCCTAGGAAAAAAGCAGTAACCAATTCCAGCAATATGCAGGTATGATGACGACAGCTGTCTTTGTTTGCTCTTTATGGCTCAGGAATTTAGACAAAGTAAACCAGAGATAACTAGTTCACACTCTGTATTCCCAGTACGCTTTCCTGGATTAATTCTCTGAAAAATTCCAGACCTTTTAAGATAGTTTCAAAGCAAGAGGTCCAAAATCGGACCAGTGTCTAAGGAAAATGGTAAAGTTCTTTGAAAATTACCATGGTTGTAATATAATGATTGTATAACACTAACTAGACACATAATGAGATGAAAATGAGGTGTTTATTTAGGCAAACAAATTCTTCTGTTTTGGAAGTAAGTAGTCCTGCATTAACCATGTGAGAGCTGAACTGCTTCTATAGGACGTAGTAAAAATAATGACATAAACAAGAAATTCTGATAACAAATAAGTTAAATAAAAATACAGTTTGTTCAGTGTATGTTAGCAAAAGAACCTTAATAAATATTTATTTACATAAATGTTTGCTTATCTTTCCTGCTCAATGAAGACAAATGTTTTGGAGGGCATGGATGGGTGCTGGGTCACACTTAGGAATTTCATGCTTTCCAGTCTAACTCAACAGGTAAATAAAAGGTCTCAACTAGTGCTGACCTTTCCATTCAAGAGTCACACATTCAGGGGCTATTTGGACTTTGTTTATATATCCTTAAGAGAAGAGTACAATCCTGAATAAAAACCTGATCCTCGGAAGAAGCAAGATTAAGGAGAGAGAAACAAATGCCATATTCCCCTCCTGCGTACTCAGAATTTGCAACCCATGTCAGACCAAGAAATGGGAGGTGCATTTTAGAAATTAGTATGTCTATATGACTATGGAAAAATGGATGTGTTTGATATTGTGGGGTGCTTCTACTTTTCTTAAACTAGTTTTCAGTGGAGGACAAGTGGATACTAAAATTAAAGACACATTTTTGAAAGCTTCAGATTTTTATTTCTTTTAACTGAGATAAGAAAGCCTCATATTTTTAAGGATTTTTATTAAAACGTGTCATGGTTTGATTTTATGTTAACAAACTAAAGTTTTCTAAAAGGGGAAAAATAATTTTCCAGGAAGTTCTTATTGAGATATTGATAAGGATGTATCACAGCACTGAGTGTACTCTATAAAATGATAGAACTGCTGGGTAGTAAGTGAAAGAATCTGCATCTAAATAACACATACACTTTCTGATATGACACTAAAAGTAGATTAAAAAAACATGATTCAAAATGGTGGTGTGTGAACGTATGGGAATCAAATGATGATTTGATCTCCCCAAAATTTATGCATCACAGCAAAAAAAAAAAAAAAAGGGCTTGAAATTCAAATGAAAATAATTTACATTTTCATTTTATTCAGTTTTTTAAAGTAATAATTTCAGCACTTAAAGGTGAAGAATCTTACAACAGAGTGAAAGGTTAAGGAATTTGAAAGCAATAAATGATAAAACATGAAAGCTTTTCATCTCTTCTTCTTCCTCCATATTTGTAACCACTTTCAGATTGTGAGGTATTCAGTTTGACTATGTGTGAGGCCCAGGTGGCACCACTACTCTTGCTTAAGAAATTATGAAATGTAATTTGTCCAGCTACTGGTCTGTGGTTTGCTACAGGTTCAGGAAATGGCATACTGAATAATGCCATGATCTTCACTTGAGTTGTGGGTAACATTGACAAGAGATAAGATTTAAAAACATATTGGCAAGAGACTTATGGGTAGGTCCTTCAAGTTATGGTTCTAGAATAATTTTGTATTGTGTACTTCATCAATAGGTTTCTATGTGATAGACTAGCCAAGACTATATGTGTTGGGTAGGATCCATTCCATTTTTTGAACTAGCATTTAAGTGGGCCTGGAAAAGGGTAGAGTCCTTGGCCTCCAGGCCAGTGTAGTTGACCTTCTTCACTATTGGAGTGCAACCCTGTAGCCAGGTTGCAGGCTTTTACAATCAGACTCTCTCGGGGACAAAATGTGTCCTTACATCCATCCTGACCTTCATGAAAAAAATTATTGGATCTCCCCAACCCAACCCCTATCCTTCAAAACTTCTGCAAAATTTTTTGACAGGGATTATTTTGTAGAAATGGTCTAAGTACAAGCTCTCTGCATGCTTCACTATCGAAGTTATGTAAAGGTTCATGAGATCACTGAAGAGTAAGGAAGGAGCATGACTCCACTGCTGGAAGATGGGAACACATTCCTAGGACAGAGACAGACCTTCTGCAAGGCTTACATGTTCTATGGAAACCAGCCCAGAGATTGCAGTTTAAAACAAAACATGGCAAAGGCATTATGTAATAATCACAAACAGAACCTTTACTGAGAGAAAGCATTAGGAGACAGATATGTTTGACAACAGAGACAAGGATGCCTACAAAATTTAGCCAATGGTAAATTTAAAGACTGTGATATCACCATCTTGGTTACTATGAGTATAGTGAAAATGAAATATAAATAGGTGAACACTAGGATGTCTATATATTATTTGGATGCAAAGGTTATTCATACATATTGTTTGATGTCTGGAAGAAAGCTCAGTAATACAGTTTTGGCCATTATTTTGTAAAGAAAGGACTCTTGATATTTATAGGAGATAATGTCCTGAAGAAAAGGACATTTCTTTGGATCTTCCATGCATGTCAGAAGGAGTAATTTAGGCCATAGAAAGAACAAAAAACTTAAAGGAAAAGTTAGTCTGATTTGGGCTTAGTTTCATAGAAGGAAAATATACTAAGTGGTTGCCTCTTTACAGTGATAAGCTTTCTTGATCCCTCTTGCGTTATGGAAAACAGAAATAGTCTCTGTATATCTTCCTAACTTAGCCAAAAGACAATGAGAAACCCCACAGCAAATTGCCATAAAAGGAGAAAAAAAAGAAAGCCCAAAAGAAAAATTCTTTGTTTAAGACAGCCACTAATTCTGTAATTGAAAGCCACCATGAACTTAATACAGGGTAAGAATACTAAAACAATTGAGATGACTTTTCCTGAGCACCTAAAGTGAACTTGCAATGCCAGCTATGGCATGAACTGATGATATTGCTGTCTCTTATGTTTACCAGGAACTGACAGAAGGAATGAAGATAATTTTCTTGGTCCCTTTACACCATAAACTCCTGACTGGGTCCCCTCTGAGGTTAATGTTACAATGTGCAGTTGATTTGGCTGCCTGGCTGTTGAGTTTGCTATCTCTTGATTTGCTGTCCTCCTGAAGAGGTTTTTTAATCTCTGTTGGAGAGTAATGTTCTGCAGAAATCTGACATAGGATCCAAATATTAAACTCTTGCTTGCTGCCTAATGACAGCATAATATTTATCTGCTATATAAATCTATATATAGCCTTTATGGCTCATTGACATCCAGTATGTACTGTTGGTTGCTTTTAGTTTCCAAAGATTTTATTCTTGTGGCTTAGGAATGCACAATAACATTGCCAGTTCAACTGGAAAATGTAACTTGAGTAACATTATGTTCCTTGCTTACTTTAATAAAGGGAGACTTGGATCTCAGTAGCATTACAAGCAGAGTAGTAAAATCCTCATTATTATACTTAAAATGTTTGAATTTTCAGTCAGATATAATCAGAAAATAACCCCATGGCTACTATTTAATCATATCTGAAAGCACATGAATAAAATGACTTTGTAGATTTGTTCCAGAATGCAGTTAATAATCCCCTCTTATTTGGTCATATTCTCTTGTGCTGTCATACACAGCCTCATCCGAGATGCAATGAACTTTCTTGTTTGAAAATTTATATGACCTTGTGGTCTGTAAAATGATGAGAGAAGTTTGCCTGCTTATTCTTAAATATCCTTTTCTTTTTAGCAGTTGTATTTATTAGATACTTACTAGATAGTTGTAGCTTCATTCGTAATTTTATGAGTTTAGCATTTTAGCAGGTGGTGGACTCATAATCCCTGGAGGTGCTTAAGAAACAACTGGATGTGGCACTTAGTGCTACAGTATAGTTGATAGGCTGGAGATCAGTTGAAGGTCTATTCTAATCTAAACAATTCTGTGATTCTGTGATTTAGTTCCTTTCTGGAAGCCTATTTGGACAAACTGGTTCATATCTGAGGATAATCTCCGTTGGTTCATTTAAATCGAACATAGCGTGTACATATTTGTTTACAGACCTGCTTGTAGACCTGGATAATAAAGCATTTTCGAGGTACTATCACCTCAAGGTAAATTAAAATATTGTCCTCACATAATTATATCTACTAAAAGTTAGGCAACAAATCTAAGTCCCATCAGGCGTCTTCCAGTGGCTGTTTATCCACTCGTGTTAGAGACACAGCAGGCAGAGATGTCATATTCTCTGGAGGTTCCTATCTCTAGATTAGGTTAGATATTTGGTCCTGTGCAGGGCCAGGAGTTGGACTCGATGATCTTGTGGGTCCCATCCAACTCAGCATATTCTGTGATCTGGTAATTCTGAGACTGTCCTGGGAGAGGCAAATGTTGAACAGCACATCTACACCAACAATGAAGAATGCAAGCAAACAAACACCCTGCTTCTGTAATCTGTACAGCATTGCTTGTCAGAAACAGTGAACTCACACCTGCAAGAAACAAATGGCTGACACAGTAGGCTCTGTGATATATAGTTATATATTGGTATTTTCCAACTCTGTTTCTCCTTTCATGGTGAGATTTTGCTAACTTCTCCTTAGCAGCCAAGAAGCTAGCAGCGCTTGAAGAAATTATTATTTTAATAGTAACAACCTTTTCCTTGCAGGCTATCTAAGGACATCACTTTGTACAGATATTTGTATTGGTAGGGGTCTCAAACCTGCACAATCATAATTTCATTAACATTCAGGCATTCAGGCACAGCTTTATCTCTGTCTTTTAGATGGGAAGTAATAGGGATTCCTGTATAGGAATGAAATGTAAGTGAGAGTCTGGAGACAAATGTGTGTGTCCTGACTTCCACAGTCATGCTGGAACCTCAGCCACAGGAGGGGCTTAAATCATAATGCCAGCCACAAGGGACCATTGGGCTCCCTTGCTATCTTAATCAAGACACCAAGCAGAGGAGCCTGAGGACTCTGAGGAAGAGAATCTGAATTGGCTTAAAGCTGAAATATAATGAGCAGGCATAGCCTCTGTAATTCTTTTAGCTGAAAACCTCACTGTCTTAGTGAATCAGACTGGTGTATTACATTCTATTAAAACTAATTGTCTACAAGACTCGTAGGGTAACATAATATTATTTTAACATTTTTGGCTCTAAGACTGTCCTTATACCTTTAAATATAAAGATTATTTCTTGGAAAAGTGATTAGAATATTAAAACTCTATAAAAGTAGGCATTAGCTGATGATCCTGTCATTATGTTGAGTACCCATGGATTCACCTCAGCACACCTAGTGATTTCACAAAGGCTATTATCTCGTGGCTATATCCCCTTCTTCTGAGCTTATTACTTTAAATAAAAAATGTTAATGGTTTCTGAGAAACTCATGATGAGAAATGGAGAATTTCTTAACAAAGAAGCGTGCTTTCCAAATTTCAAAGCTTGCATTAAACTTTCCAGCAAATGCCTGAAATTCTCAGTTGACCAATAAAGTTGCAAGATGAATTCAGCCTTCTTTTATACAGAGGTGCCATTTGGATATGCTTTATTATTATTTATTAAATTACACAGCACTGCATGTTATACATAGCAATTGCATGTGAATGTACATTATGATTTCGCATACAAGGAGAATGGGATATAATTACAAATTCTGAATCATAAACAAGGTCAGACTGAATGATCTGAAAGCTCCTTCTGACCCCACAATCTGAGGTCACACACTGAACTCAGAATAACGAATACACAGGGAGAGGTAACGATGGACATTTTTAAATCTGGAGAACAGGCAGAATGACATTAAAATAAATACTATTAAAGTAAATATTTTTCTATATTTCATGTATGACCCTGCACTGGGGAGTGAAGAGAGCTAAATGCTTTTGAGTGATTTGAAAGACATAAGCAAAGTAAAAGGTTGCTGTCGGAGCAGCAGGTGTTTAGACGCAATTTAGGCCTTTGCAATAGGAACTCAGTCTGTGCAGACTATTGGCACCCATAATAAAGGCTTTGGGTGACAAGGAAAACCAGTTTCTAGTAGTAACCATCATCTTAGCAACCAGAGATACTACAAGACCCTCCTCTCTTTAATCCCTGAGTTCAGTGGAAGTTCGGACTCTTTACTCTCAGACCATATCCTTTTCACTTTCACCTTTCTTCTCTGTTTCCAAATCCCTTCAGGGCTACAGGACTAGTGTCTTCTGGCCCTTTGCACATAATGCAAGCTACAGGGAACCCGTAAGATGATTTGGGAATATGTTTTGCTTAGTGAAAAGCCATGCCAAACACTTTCACAATCCAGAACCATCACAGCAACTGGGAACCAGGTGACCCAGAAGGTATGAGCACTAGAAATATGCTCAGATAGTCCAGGGAATAACCAGCCTTGAAGAAATCATGCACAGACTTCTTGGCAATTAATTAAAACATTTTGAGGAGAGGAGTAATCAGACTGTAACTTTTGCTGGAAGGCAGAGAAAGGATAAACTGGTGGAGATGAGGAGACCACACTGTTGACAGCATGGCAAATTTTGACATAATCTGTGTATTTTGTTCTTCTTACAAAACATAAAGACAAACAAACAAAAAAATCAAACTAAATGAAAACAACTTACCTGGATGCATGGAGATGAAATGTCAATGCAAATTTTACTACTGCACCCTAAAAAATAAAGTTCCCAGGGGAGCTCATGGGTGCTGAGACATTATTATTTACTAGGGTTAATAAAGGATGGAGAGAAGGCATAGATATTATATTTTGAAGGTGATAAGCCTATTCAGTCAAGCAAGTGTATCAGCCAGGCAGTGGAGGAGAACTGGCTCACATGGTGCAATAAGAACGATGCTGGCAAAGGCCTAACTGAGTAAAAGCCAGAGGGATTCATTGTGCTGGATTTCTGTTGCTCCAAATAAAAATTCTGTTAAAAAAAGGCATTAGAGAACTTCAGGGAATTTGTCAATAAGATTTCCTGCTAGAATATTGAAGGATAATTATGTTTCACTGAAGAAAGAAGAATTTAATAGCATTCATTATGCATAAGGAAAATAGATCTTAGCATTAAGAAATGTTTCACATCTCTGAGCAACAGTTCTTGGTTTTGTACTTCTGAGAAGTTCTCTTTCTCTGGACATGAAGGTGAGCTGAGGATAACATACCTTCCTAAGCAACACCACCTTTTACCAGCTGAACTCTTTACAAAACCTTTGTCAATTTCTCTCCATTTACCTTACCAACATCATCCTAGATATATAAGAAATATGGATTATGCTGACTAATCTTTTGTCTAGTCTCCTCAAACAGAGAATCAAGAAATTAATAAAATGGGGGGGGGGGGGGGGGGAAAAAAAAAAAATTG
>JAWWES010000168.1:50106123-50119895 GCA_035583135.1 Lophotriccus pileatus
CCCCCCCCCCCCCACAAACAAAACTTGTCTTCAGCAAACACTTATTTAGGCAGCATTTAATAAAACACAAAGATTTTTAGCACAGTAATTGAATGATCCCTGCACTATAGTGTGACCCCTCCCCCTGCATGTGTGGGTGGAATAACACTCCTCTCCATTTCAACACAGATCTGTCTAGTCTTGGGATGCAATCACAACATCATAGCCTGCAGTTTATGGACATTCAAGACTTAACTCTGGCAATGAAATAATTGCAACATCTAGTTCCCCTCTGTGGGTTTCTCCATCCTTATTTCCCCTCTTTGTATCCAGAGATCATGTTGTGGCATGTCGTTTGACACTCCAGCAGGTCTTCCCATACATAGACTACTCACCAAGCAGGAACTGAAATGTAGTTTTCCATTTTTTTGATAAGCTGATCTGGGAAGGATGACGATGTCTTAGTCAATTGAAAGAACAGCCTGGAACAAGGACAGGTACTTTCACCAGAAATGATGGGCACTACAATACCAGTGCATCACAGAAGAATTGGACTGGGAATACTGTTTCATCTGTTTCTGCCACTTTTCTCTAAGTTGTCAAATCCTACTGGTGCAAATGTGTAGCCAGTCAGGACAAACTCTAGAAGGTTAGGATATGATGACATATTTGATCTCTCATTCACTTCTGAAAAATGAAGTAGCTGGACAGCAGCACATGGCAGACTTGCTTTGGATTCATTAGTAAAGAGGTTTTTGACAAATTGTTTGTGATCATTACCCACTATAAGCACATTAAAGGCATATCAGCATGCTATAACACTGTACCCTAAAGCAATACTCTAGGCATCTATTCACAGAGCTCTAGTATTAAGTTTTACAGCTAAAACTGTAAAACTCAGGAGGGAGTTGTATTGTAGAGCAATAGGCTTGCAATCCCTGCAGCATTCGCTGCAGTATTTTGGAGTGTCGGTCTAAAAATATGAAGATACAATGGGAAGAAAGTGTTAGGGACACTCAGTAAATTCATCCAGTTCTTGGAAAGGTATGACCTGCACTGGTTTTCTGTTCAGGAAAGTTTAAACCAAGGGCATACTTAACACACTAACAAAGATAAAGTGGCAGATGCTGTTTAAACACTGAACAATGTTTAAAGGGGAGTGTAGACAATATTTTCACATAAAGGCCCATAGCTTGCATGTCATATGAAGTACTAACCCAGATCCAGAAACATGTCAATAAATCACAGATGGAGTAGACATAGGAACATTATTTGTCCATCCTCTCCCCTCAACCAGGAGAGAATTTCTTTTGCCATTCTTATCTGAATGTGGGGTGTCAAGCCTGAGTCCTGTGCAAAATTTCTTGCATTCATATTCTGATGGAGAGACAACAGAACACTCAAGAATATTTTCTGCTGAAGTTTTTTCAATGTCTGTCTGCATCAAAGACTTCTCAAAACAGCACCAATAAGGTCTGTACTACAGACTTGCTGAGAATACATGCAAACATGCTGTCCTAAAATGAAGTGTTGCCACAAGACTTCATCGCATGCTTATGTAAGCCTATAAGTTTCTGCTCTGAAGGAGAGGGTGTTGTAGGGTCAGAAAAGGTCAGGAAGGGCTGGTTACTAGTGAGAAACTGTGTCATGGCTGAGCTAATATTTCAAAGAAGTTCAGACTTCCCTGTAGAGGGTTAATTTTGCAACTTCAAGTTGCTCAGTCCATCCATTAATACTTTTTTTGTGTTCACATGACACATCAATAGCTGAAACTCTTGCTGTACCCAGACTCAGAAAAAGGATCTGGCAAAACTGTAGGCACTGCAGTAAACTGTTCACAACATTCTCTGCTTGGGTCAGGGGAGGAAAGGACTTGCACTTCAGTTCTGTAAATTCAAACTCTCCATTTAGGTTTCTGTTGGGACTTCACAGCGTACTTGGTTTCTTTCATGCTAGATTTATTTGAACGACCTTATGGAAAATGGGATTTTATATCTCAATGCCCGTTACATTTTTTTTATTTTATTTGTTACAATGAAAACATTTCATTAAAGCCCTTATTGAATAGCTAAGTGTGAATCTTGGGAGTGAATAAAAGTCATTTACTTAATCAGCCCACAATGGAACTAAGAAAGCATGTAGAGCTGAAGAACTATGAAATACTCAGTGCATTTGGAGTTTCAGACCAAAATACTACAAAACCCAGATCAAGTTCACTTCTGAAATAAATAAAGAAGGGCCCCAAATTATTCCATTTCAGGGCCAGTGTTCATCCCTCTTTTGGGGAAAAATATTACTTCCTAGATGGAGGGGAAGTGAAGTCACTGCTATGTCCTGCCTGTGACTATTAGTTGTCATCCTCATTTTGCCAGTCCTGCTTGAAAGGCCGAAGGGAGTGAACTGTTCAACTCCTGGACCTGGTTTGTCCTTGAGGGGAGATAGGGAGTCATCAGGATCTATTTCCCCCAGAAGGGAGGATAGAGCCACTGGGACTTGTGCTGTCTGTACCACAGAAACTCAAAGCGTAATCTCCCTCTGCCCTCCAATTAATTAGATTATTAAAATCATTCTGAAGCTTTAACTTAAACCATAATTCAGTTCTTTCCTCTTTTTAAATTATTTAAAGCCAAAATGCAGATGTAGGAAATTCAAATGTACTTAAAGATCAGGCATTTTAATTTGGGGTCATTATTGGTGTACACTGTGGTTGTATTTCAGCAGCTAAAGAGAGGGGAACAGATTCTGCTCCTTGCTATCCCACTGTAAATCAAGAAAAACTCAACTGATTTCAGCGGCACTTATTCTTGAATTACCATGGCTTAGTTGACAGCAGAGTGTGGCTGACTGTGACTCCATAGAGATATATACTGTTTATATGTTGAGTGTATTGTTGATTAAATATGCACACAAATGCAACAAGCCATCAGTCAAAGAAATCACATTTGCTCTGCTGCCAGGATATAAACTAAAATCATGAAAAGAGAATGCATTCCTCTGATATATTGAATGATACAATTTCAATAGAAAGCATTGCTCCACATTATTTTAATGTGATTAGTGCCTGTGAAACGCACTGAATTAACAGATTGGAAATGGGTGTTCTCTGCTCACCGATTAAAAACCAAAAAAAAACTCAACAGCTGATATCTTCTGCCCTCTTCTACCATTTTCTCTTGAGCCTGATCTGAAGGGTCTCCTGTGACAAATATAAGATTTCTCTTGCCATTGCTGCTTATTCTGAAGAATGTACAAACAAGAAAACAGCTTTATTTACAACGGCTTTCCTGAGACATGAATGTTGGCCTGTTACATTTCTTATGATCTGGTCTTGCTGCAGCAGCACTCAGGGGCTCTCAGCTTGTTTCAGATCTGATCTTGGGATCAAAAACTAGAAGTTCAGCCAAGTCCAGCATGTAAATACCCAGTTACCACCTATGCATCACAAATCTGCTTCTTATTGGTGGGAGTAAATTTTTTGGGTGTCCATATGCTTTCAGCCAATGCTTTAAATATCTTACATGAGACATATTGCACAGAATTTATAGGCAGATATGGTTAGATAGTTCCTATCTCCTCTGCCCAGTTCTTATTACTAGATTCACAGATTCTCCTGTGCATTTTTGACACCGTATAGCGTTTTGGTGTTAAGGATGTTGCTGTAAAACCAAACTAAACATATTCATAATAAAGAGATGAGATGAATAGTCAAATCTTTCCAGCCCTGAGCATCATAGTAATCCATATTTTTTGAGAACAGTTGAATATATTGCATTTAACCGTATATTAATAATGACAATGATGTAGCACTGGTATGCAGTACTGATTTAAGGTGTGTTTCTTGGTTATTTACAGATGTCTTGATTCTCCATTATTTTGAGCACTCACACAAGGTATTTGGAACTCATATTCAGCTGAGTCTTTCAGATTGTGAAAATCTGATCTTTTGTGGGGTTGGGTACAAAGAGCAACATGTTCTTATATAAAATTTTGGTGAAGAAAAAAGACAAATATTTCACAGATACTCTCCTAAAGATTTGTCTCTTTTTTTTTTTTTCCTTGATTGATACCTTGATTTTATTGGTTAATTCTTCTGTTCTTAGTGACACGTAATATTTATGAATAACTGCATTGACTCAGTAGAACTCTTTGGAGAATGAGATATCACATGCAATTTTTAAAGATGATAAAATCCAGTCACACACTAGGTTTAATACTCCTACTGTCAGCTAATGAACACCAGTGCAGTCCTTGGCATCCTCAGGTCTTAGACATCATTTTTTTGCATGGAGACAAAATATGTTGCTATTGAGTGCCTTAATAATAATATAAAGTATTAATTTGGGGTGGGGATGTTAAAAAAAAAAAAAAGAAAAAAAGAAAAAGGACAGAAAAGAAATCTGCCTGAGATTTACTCTCATACGGGTGCATTCCCTGGACTGCTGGCACACAAAGGTTAATGAAATCTGTAAATGAAGTAGTAAGTGATGTCAGCAGTTAGCACATTATCATTTTCTCTCATCTGTTCATCTGAAGTGCCAAACAGATAACTTTAACTATTATCTTCAGCACAAAAAAAGAAAATAATTTTTAAAAAAGAGAGTTCAAGGCATTGTCAAGGAGTCATTCAGCTTTGGCTCTTAATTAAAGTAAACATAGTAAAAAACATTTCCATTAAAAGAGAAAGCTTTAACCTCTCATAACATTCTGACCACATTCAAATCAGGGTGGAATGCATGCCACCTCATGGGGAGAGCTTGTAGTATAAAATTTTACCAGTATAGCCACTGCCAATAAAAAATATTGTGATTTTCATTTTACTGTGCTCATTTGTCATTGGAAAAATGCAAGAATGAGATCTTCCATACAAGTTCAAACATATGCCCTTGAGAGTTACAGAATTAGTTTCAATGCAATTCCAAATGTTAATATCCCCACAGGTCCAACTGAGTAACCTACTATTCTACATAGACATCATATTCACCTCAGTGAGTGAACATCGTGCATCAGTGTGGTTTACTGTGGGATACTGTGATTAGCTACTTTGGGGCTGTGCTGAATAATCAGCAGCATCAACAGTTCCTCCTTAGGCCTCTCTCTAATTAGATTTGACATAGGAAGACTCTCCTTCATTTTTTTTTTAACATATATATATATATATGTTATATATATATATATATATATATATATATATATACACACACCACAAAACAAGCTAACATAGATCCAACAATATTTTATTGATTTGTTTTCAAGCAATTTATAATTTACGTTGTAATAATGATCAAGTGAAAGAGTAAAAAAGAGAGAGAGTGGAGGGGACTCCGTTGCCACAGAATAGTAAGTGGAAGTGTGAGCAGAAACATGTTCTCCTTACACAGCTCTTGCATGTCACATCCAAATTACTGGGCTTGCTTCTGGTGAACTTCTTACCAGATAGGTATTGGCAACTTTGGAAGAACTTTTGCTTCAAGATAGTATTGCTCTCTTCAAGAGTGCAATCGTACTGGAGAGAACACCAGTTAAAAATAATTTATGGGATGAAAGAATAGAGGAATTAAAATTTCAAGATCTGTCTTGAGTTTAAGAGGCATTAACATCCTATAGACTTTCTGAAAGCAGTTTGTTTGAGACAATGATACTTAGTACTTTTATTTTAAAAAACAATATAGAAATGGAGAGTCAAGAAAAAACAAATACAAATCAACCTTGCTTGACCTGAGACAGAAGTTTTTAATTTAAAGGCAGCTACCTAAAGTATTGCTAGTACATGAAACATGAGGTAAGACAGCTGCTGAGTCCCTGCAGAGGCATCTTAAAGTTTTATGATAAATGATCAGATAAGGACAAAGGTATTCAAAGAAATTGGGTGATATTCATATTTACTTCATTTGCCTTGCTTTCAACAAAAAAGCAATAAAATTTAATAAAAAAGAAGTGCTAAGCACAAGAAAGGTGTATAGAAATAGAACTGGATGGGATCCGAGATATTGTTCGTCAGTAAGTGGGACCCCAGTCACAGACCAAAGGCTATTATTTCAGGTGTCTATAATTCAGAGGAAGAAGTCCGCTTTTAACCTTAAAGCTGGGAAAGGCATTTACAGAAATGACTGAGGGGATGTGATAGTGCTGAGAGACTGCTGCAGATTTTCAGTAGGCCTTAAGATGCTGTATAACTTCAACTTTTATGCTAAGGCCAAAAAGAAATGTCAAAACAAGATGAATTAAAGGCAATGGTCATGGGCAAAAGACTACAGAAAGAATTAACTTTTCACCTCCACAGCTAGAACTGACCGCAGACCAAGAGCTGACTGGTTTAGGTAACCACAGGATGTACAACTCAGGCTAAAGGTTAGACCTAATCTGCCCAAAGACAGAATGACAAATTAAGTGCATCCACTTGCCATAATTAGATAAGAAGGCTTTGCTCCAGACTGACATTTGCCTTGCTTTGAATCTGTGTTCTTACGGAGGTTCTCACCTGCAGTGGTGAGGAGATCTGTGCTGCCTTTAAATGCAACAGATGAGACCTGGGCAAAATTTGGCTCTAACGAATAATCTTTCCTAGAAGGTTGAGAAATGGTGCTAAGTTTGTAAATGTCACTAGTTTGTTTTAAAATGTATTTACATTTATAGAATCATGTTCTATGTGTACTTATTCATAAAATGTTTACACTAAGTTTTTAAATAATTCACTGTATTATTTGATCAATAGTTTCAGTATTTAAAATAAATTCTTTGAAATACTTCAGCTTTTACTTTAACACTCCTTTGAAGTCTTCTGGTTCCTATATCATGCTGGGGCATTAACATCACTCTCAAAGCAGAGTAAATCACACCTATGTCATTCTTGGGACATGTTTGTCTAACTCACTGTAGAACTCTTACTGCTGTTCAGTGAACTTCTCTGATCATCAAAAGGTGCTTTCTCCACCTCAGTTGTATCACAGCTTATGTTTCATCTATTCACACTCACACACATTAAACCCTTCTCAATTTAGGACAATTTCCAAAGTTCACTGAGGTCAATGGAATCCCTTGCAGTTACTTTAATAGAATCAGGCCCTCAGAGACGAAAAACTTATTTTATACATTTTCAGTCATCATTGCAAGGTCATCTCATTTAAAAAAGGAACTTTCTTAAGCAAACATCACAATCTTTGCGTGGGCAATGATGTTTATCTTAAAATGGAAACTTTTTTTCCCCACAGGTAGAATCTCTACATGGTAAGATGCAGAATATGGCTGAAACTGTAGCAGTTCTACTGGAAATAAAGAAAATTAACTTGCTTTATAAACAAAGGAGGAACAGTAAAAATAATGTGGTTTTTGTGAATATTAAAGATTCATGTAAGCATAAACCAGACCTGAATGTATTTTAACAAATTGCTCACTGGATGAGTTTTGTCTCTGTGAATTGTTTGGGATTAAACTGTGATTTTCTCAAATGAATTTGCTCTTATTGCTTTATTGACAATACATTATGAAGAAGTCTTCATCTGTAGCTCATTTTTGAGCTCTGTTTGTTGGAAATATAATTACATACTACATTTCTTTTGCCTGATTGGGAGAGTGGTGTAACTGTTAGACACAGGTTTCCAGTGTCAGTACTATGATTAGGATTTTAAATTCATTGGGGATGAGTTGCTGTATCATTCAAATCACACTGAAAAGCCATTGACTGCAGGAGCCCTGGCTTGCAATCACATTGCTGAGTGGTAACCCAGAATTTGCTACTTGTTCATAAATATATTCTGTGGGCTGAAAGTACTGAAATAACAAGCAAAGCTGTGCAGTCCCTAGTTATTGACTTATGTTCTGGATTAGTTACTTTTTTGTTTTGTTTTGTTCATAAGGAGGACTATAGGCACAATCTAAACCCTTTTTCCAGGGAAACAAATATTTAGATCCTTGTTAATAAAAACCATTATTTTATTTATTATCAATTAAACATTACATTAATAATGCTATTATCTTACCATCAGGATCGAAGTTGTGAAGCTAAGAATTTAAAGATATTAATCTCTTTTTATTATTTATGTTTCATGTTATTTTAATAAGGTTTCCCCTTCACCTTACCTTACATAATTGCCATATATTTACAACATTAATTCAAAATTAATGGACATTATTTATAGGAATTAATTTTGTTTCTATATTAAAGCTGCTAATGAAACATATTGGTAGGTTCATACTGTGGAACCAATTATTTCCTATCATATCTGTAAGTAACATTACAAACCAGCTTGCAGTTATGTTCCTGAATATAATTGTCAGTAAATGTTGTGCAAGTTTCCTTAAAACTGTATCTAAATACCAGCAGCCTTTAGTCTAAGTAGTTCACCTAGAAACTTTAAAAAATCATTAAGGATGCCTTTTTGACCTCTGAGGAATAGCTTTTGGACATTAAAGCGTTCACGTTGAAACCTGTGTATTGAAATTATTCACGGGACCTTCTCAAAAATACTGCAAAATGAGACATTTCATGGATGAAAGATATAGTGAAGAAAGTCTATTTTTAAAATTGGTTTGCTAAATCATGTTTAGGTGACTAAAATTAATTATCCCGCTGCTTTACCAGTTATCTCAACTGTCAAATAGTTTTGTGGCACTCAGCAGTGAAAAGCACATTTTAAGAAGCCTGATGTGATCATAAGGACAGAATAATCAAATAGCAACTTATTGTTCATAGAAGCACACATTATGGTGGTCTATTCAGATCACTATCATCACATGATTCATAGCATTTCATTCTTTAGTTCTCATATCAGAGGAAATTACTTCTCCTTGCACTCTAAGTAAGCAACACAATGTGCAATCACCTCCAGCTCAACAGAATATTTACTTTCGGAAGTTGTCTATCTGCTGCAGTGACTCTACATGGAATTTTCTGTACACCACACAGATTTCAGTGGTAGACCTTCTCAGCTGATGTGAACCTGAGCTACACCTGCTCCATGGTATCTTTGAATTGTAGCAGTATAGTACCTGGTTTATGATGCACTCAGAAGTCCAGATTTCATATCTCTGTGCTAAAGTGGATAATATCCCTCTCTAGGGATGACCTTCAACTTAAGCCTCAAACAATAGCGATCGAATCAGAAAATATCCTTTAACAGCTGTGCCACGTGAGACAAGTCTGGGGTGGATAGTGAGAGAGGTACAATGAATTCCTTCCTGGTAATGGTCTTATGCCTGGCCATGTGAATTTTAATGATCTCTATTTTAGCAAACATAAATACCGTTGTTCATAAAATTATCATCTTGGTCATAAAATTACCTTCCCCTTTTTAAAATTCAGCTGAAGTATTTGACTCAGTGACCTTCCATGACAGAAATCCCACAGGCTGATTACATGCTGTGTGAAGTATTATTCTCTCTCTTTTGTTTTACATCTACCTATCATTAACTTCAAGTGACCCTCCTGTTGTTCTGGTGCTCTGAGACAATGTTAAAAAGATGGACTGGCTAGTTTTTGACTCCACCCTCCATAATCCTAAATGCTTTAATTAAATGCCTTCTAGTGTTTCTTTTTCACCATTAAATCACCCTAGCTCTTGCAACCTTCATATGCAAACCTTTCTGTATTCCTACCTCTATTTTCCAGACTTCCACAATTTCGATATTCTTTAACGTTCACATCTGTCCTAATTTTGGCCAAGTACAGGGTATATTTTTTGCAGCAGCCAAGAGGTGATGGAGTCTGGAGCCATACAGGTGTGTTGAGGTTTTATTCCATACCACCCACATCATTGCTCAAATCAGTCACGGATATACTGAATAAGGGTTATATGGGAAACCAGACATGGCTTTCCTCCTCTGAGGATCTGTGTGGTTACATCTTCTAGAAAGCTGAGCAGGAACTGTCTTGATCTGCTGTCCACTGGGGGAATGGTCTCATGTTTAGTATCTGAGAATGGTCCACTTTCTCTTCCCCACTGTCATTTGCTATGTGGGTGCAATTAAGGAAATACTATACTTTCACTTCCTGAAATGTCGGGAGGGATTACTCTGGGTCCCTTGCTCTCACACTTTGTTTTTCAAACCCCCCAGTACTCTGCCTGAGTCACTGAGCTGTAGACTGTGACAAAAACAGAAACTCAGTATGACCACTAATTTTTAGTCTTAGAATCTCTGCCTTTGACTAGAAACTAAATGGATTTTAAGAGCAAGACCAGATTTTCAGAGGCATTAAAATACCTCAGAAGACGTATAAACAAATAGTAAGAGTCAGTTTCAAATTCAAAAAACCCCCACAAATGCACAGCTATTATTCACAATTTCTGTTGATATGTAACTTCATGATAACACAGTTCTGTGGCAGTAACATATTTTTTAAGTGTGTAATAAACATTGAAAATATGCCAAAATTATGCCTACCACAGGATTTAAAAGCAATTGTTTATGTTTTTCCACTTGCTTTTGGATTTTTTTCTTCAAGCTTTGTTTTATGTCTACAGCAAATCCTCTGGAGCTTACAGAGCAAAATGGCTGTGATCTTTCTTGCAGGGAGCTAACATGCTGAACTGCACACCTGTAGCATGTGGAAAGCTCTTACCCATCAGGTAGTTCATTCCCACCCCAGTGGTGAAAGCTCTCCGATCTCTTGGCATTCAAGCAAAATGTGGGGCAGACATTCACCCAGTGCAGCAACAGAACTTATGCATCCAGATAGCTAAAATCAGGAGCACTATATGTGCACTGACACCACATTGTAGGGAACAGCGGGACATTTTCTCCCTTTACTCTTCAAGCACGCCAAATGTAAACTCTCTGAACCACAGCAGTCGTCTTTGTGTAGATGAAATAGCACAGCAAAGACAGACCCTATGAAATAGCTGTGGTTAATGGCTTGTTGAGGGGGGCAAGGCAAGAAACTCGCTTTTAATCAACGTGATAATCAATGACATATGGCATCATAATCTTGCCTGATTCCGTTCTTTCCCTGCACACTACAGGTCTCATTGGCTTCCCCAATTTTTCTCCCAACCGGTGTCCTTAGCAGGCCAACTGGAAATCTGCCTATTGTTTTTTTAAAACTCTATATTTGAAAACCAAACGTAAGTCTTTAAAAAAGCCTGCAATTTAACTGGGGAAGGATTGCTTAACAGCCACAGTTTGTTGAGGAGGCTGCGATAACATACACATGCCCTTGTTGTGTTTTCCCATACCAGTCTGACTCCATGCATGGCCCCGTGATGCCACTGGCTAAAGGTAACAAAAAGCTGAGTCAGGGAATTGTATGCTATGATTCTATATTAATATTTTCATGAACTGCAATGCAAGCAGTATGAATGAAAATCATAGTGTGTTCTTCTGATCCTATGCTCCTTTTTCATGTATTAACTTTGGATTCATAAAGCAAAGGCTGTGCTGGATATCCTTTGAGTGGCATTTGTGTTCTAAGAACAGCTTTTACATCTCGTATTTTGGCTTTTATTGGTGGCACAGACGACACAAGGTGTTTGCTCACAAGGCTAGTTTAAAGCCTTACATTTTATGCAGAAAGTCCTGCAGATCTGTGACTTTGTTGGTATTTTTTGAAATTAGTACTGAAAGCCACTGATACAACTCTTTTTCGGCTTCACACTTAACTGTCTGGTTTTAGAATCTCTTTGTACTCACCCAACATAATTTCGGGGAAACTTCTCTGTAAATTAAATGTACAGTCTGTGAAGTTACAGGGAACCTTAGAGTTTTTCTTTTAAGTTTGTATTTTCATGACCAAAGAAAACCAATTCTCTCATATTCTCATTTTTCATTGTTCATTGCTAATGTTCATTGTTCACAGCAATGTTTCATTGCTAATTGTTCACAGCAATGCCATCTATATTTCACCTTTATCTTATTTCATATTTAAGGATAATCTTCCTTTCACATTCTGCTAACAGCAACTTGATTCCTTTAGTCGATTGTATTTGCATATATTTGGTACCTACTACTACCCCAAACAGCTTTTTAGGACTGTGTCTGGACCAGACATGTAAATTTATAATCCTTTGTATGTAACAATTTCTCTATGTAGGATGCCCAGTGACGTAAGACTTCCCAAACTGAACCTGTGCTACTTTTCAGAAGTCTCTTTCCTTCCTGTTCTTTCCACTTACCACCGAGATTTTGCCTTGACAAGCATTCAGTTTACCACCTGCAGTCAGGTCTTCTTTATTTGGAGCTGATGTCTATGTGTAGGTAAATTGAGATGTTTAATTCAATAATACAACTACTTTGAAAAACTGTATGTAGACCATGGAAGGTTTTATGATACTGAAATTCAATTAAATGTTGTTATCATGTTTAAACTAAAACTCTAACGTACTTATATGCTCTCCTCATGTTCATAAAATATGTCAACTGTTTCTATACGTCATCAGCCTTTAAGTAATTCAGGCCCTGGATAGTTTCCCTGCTAATGCTCCCTAGGAATCGGGCTGTCAAAGTTGGAGGTGTTGAAGAGTAGAAATCCAATGACATATAGTCAAAAATCTGTATTCAGTAAAGTAGGCAATTATAAAACCATACCAGGTAACCACATCCAGAAAAGGGCTGATCTTCTTCTGATTGGATAGCATGAGTATGACTGACACTCTAAAAAATAGTTCTTTTTTTAGATGACACATAATGATTGAACTTCTTATAAACATTGGACTGCTCTTGCCTATAATTCAAGATAAGTTTTTTGAGAAAACCCAAATAGAAACAAACATGTTCAAATAGAGATTATCTTAATCTTTACATCATGTTTTTTGAGAAAACCCAAATAGAAACAAACATGTTCAAATAGAGATTATCTTAATCTTTACATCATTTTTTTAGCCCTTCACACCAAGGGGTTATGAATATTTATTTACTATTGACCACATAATGAGGTATTTAGAGAGGTAACTGTTGTTATCCTAGTGTCTTGCCTCTAAAAAGACCGATTTCTCACGTTTGTAATGCTGAAACCAGAGGTTTGGAATTTGACAGTGACTTGCTGAACTCATTGAGCTTTTCTTTCTTTCTTTCAATTTAAACCCTCCAAGGTATGTGCAACAGTCACCAGCTGTAAGGTTTAAGCATCGATATAGCACGTATGTATTTTTCATGTTTAATAATAAAAATTATATGTGATAACAGCAAGCCAATCTATTGTATGCCATTACTACAAATAATCTCCACTACAGAGAAAGTAGTTCATAAGTCATGAAAGTTAAAATCTCAAGTGAGTCAGGAAGGTAATTTGCTTTTATTTATTATCACTTTGTTCAACAGGTTTTTGATACACTGAACCCTTTAGGATTTTAATTTAATAGCCTTTGGCAAGGAGCTTCAAGTCTATGGCACTCTTCTCAAGACTCAGCCTGTCAAGGGTTAATCTGAATTTCAGTATGTTAAGGATTGCATGAAGTTTGAATGGAAGTTTTCTATGTTCAGGCAATAAGCCTGACTTTGCTAACAGGGATAGAAATGTTGAGTCTTGGAGTTCACACCACTGCAAATAAAGATGGGAAGCTAAAATTGCTTTGGAAAGCAATGAAGTCATATTGAGGAAACACAGACGCAAGGGAAGAATTGTAATAATTTTATTGTATTTTTTTCAACAAAAGCATTTCTATCTGTCCAGCTCTTGCAACACACAAACAATAATTCACGACAGTGAGTGACATTTTTAATAATAAAATATCAAGTACACCTCTGGCCAGTATTAAGTTAAATGAGTCTTGCTATACACAAGCACGGGGCATGAGTTTGTTGGGGTAACAAGCCATAAAGACTGGACAAGGCAGCATAGGGTCAAGACACTGTGTTGGAATTAT
>JAWWES010000168.1:50119995-50134832 GCA_035583135.1 Lophotriccus pileatus
GGCATGAGTTTGTTGGGGTAACAAGCCATAAAGACTGGACAAGGCAGCATAGGGTCAAGACACTGTGTTGGAATTATTATGCAAGTTGAAGTGGACTGCATGCTTTCAGACTTGTTTTTTATACCAAAAACTCACACATACACTAAAATAACACAAAATAAATGTTAAGGAAACACAAACACTAAACCTTTAATAAATATTAATTGCCTTTTATGGTCACGGCCTCGTGTGCTGTCGAGATGACACACAATCTTATTAAAGGCAATTTTTAAACAGGTATGAAAAAGTTTACTGGGGTACTTTTTAGGGAATGTGGGAATAAGTATCACAAAAATGTTATGTCACCTAACAGGGAAATTCTATAGTAAATGACTCTGTATTAATTCTCGTGACAAGTGCATTTTTTGCAGAAACCATTGTATTACAACAGTGGCATACACAAAGGAAGTGGGTTACTGCTGGTCTGGCAGTGATAGCTACCCCTTAGGTGGTATTACCATAAAGTCATTCTGACAGTTTTCTTAATAATAATTTTATTTGAAAATGATGTGTGGCTTTTTTCCCAAGAACTTGTATTGTGTTTAATAAGATAACTTTCTCTTCATCCATTGAACATATAGAATTATACTGTTTGAACATTTCTCAAAATCCCACTCTATATCAAAAGTAAATTTTCTGACTTTAGTTCAGTATCAATCATACTTCATCATGTATCCTGCTCTAGTTTTAATTCAATTTCAGTGTGTGCCTATTCGCACAGGGTAGCTTTACTTTCTGACATTCTCACCTGTATTAATGAGTAATTGATTTTAAACCAAGTCCACAATACATTCAGACTCACAGGAAATCTTTCCTTTTGACTTGTAAAGATTTCATATCACACTAAATCCATCAGATAATTTTTAACATTTTTTTGACATTATTATGTTAGTAGACAAGCTACTTCCAAGCAATTTGTTTGAGAAGACTGTGATAGGTCATTTAACAGCACTCTTCATCTTGCGTTCTGGGTCAGCCACGTCATGGCACAGAAAGACAACCAGTTGGCCTATTTCTGTGGCTATCTGGCACATCATTACTTCTTTTAAATAAATGTGACGCCTTTGATCTTCTGTATTCTTGAATATAACCCAAAGGATTGATGTGAAAAGGAATAACTGATGATTAAAAAAAAAAGACATTATAGAACTTTTAAAACAGCCTAAATTAGGAAATTACTTGTCTGCCAGATGGTTTTTTTGGTAGGAAAGATTTGGTACATACATTTTGTGTGTAATTCAGAAGACATTTGGATAGACTTCACAGCCTTCTTCCACTTTTAAGACCTGTCTGAACTTCTGAAGAGAGGTGACTAGATTGCAGATTTCAGCCCTATCCACTCAGAATATAATTTTTTCTTTAGATTCTGGTATGACTCCACATCTGTTCCAGAGGTCAGTGCTAAGATCAAGCCTTGGAGACAAACTCTGCATACCTGAATCTAAGACTATTCTCCCTGCCCACTGGGACACAAAACATATAAATGTCTTATCAAGCAGTACACAACTTTTGGCAGTGTGAAGGATTTTAGGTGATTTTTGATCTTTGTTTTCATTTAATCTAGTTGCTCACATTCTCACTACATTGTTAACAAAGCTGGGTTGAAGCTGTGTTTTTATCTCTACACTTCAATTTAAGCAGCCTTTCTGCTTTGTTACGTCAGCATTCCAGCATGACTTTTTACTTACATTATCAAACAACATTTGCTTTTCTCTTTCTCTTCCTAACCACTTCCTTCCCTTCATTTAACTACTCTTCTCTTGAATCTCAGGAAGGCAGGTTAGATTAGCACAGGTAACACTATCATGGCTATAGAGCTTCTGGGTGGAGAGTGCTCCACATCCAGCAGTTCTGAACGTGGATGAATGCAGATAAATGTTCAGAGGTTCTGCATCTGATCTTGTTGCTTAGCCTACTAGAAGTGCCATGAAAGAAAATTAGGATTTTGTATAGAACTTTTGTCTTTTGAGGAGAAAAGGTATGAATTTTGTTGTCCCTGGGGCGATTTGTGGTAAAGCGAGTACGAAGGTTAGGGCTATGCCTGCTATTATAATGAAAAGACACAGGGTTCTGAAGTAATTATTAAAACAGTAAACACCTCAGGTCTCAATTTAGTCTTGGAAAGTTAAAAAAAAATATTTCAAGAGAAGTGTAAGAATAAAGTGTAGCTATATTCTTCTGATATGGAAATTTATCACCATTATGTTCATCTTCTAGAGTGTGACATCTGGAATTCTGTCTTTATGGTGTGATTTCTCCCAATAATGTAGTGATTTGCATTTTCTGTTTGTGCCGTCTCACTGAAAAACAACTAAAGTGTACAAACAATCAAAAGGTATTTTCATTTAGCTACATCTACCCATATTGACATCAGAAAGATGTTCTGTCTGTACACAGTAGGTTTTTTTCTCCACTTGGCATTCAGGTTTGAAGTTAAACAAGTGTAGTTCTGACTTTATTATTTCCAAGTGAAACCCAGAGATTACCCAAGGATCCCTAGGGCCACTCATGATCCAGACTTCCTGAACTGCTCCCTCAGGCCTGAAAAGCAACCCAGCAGAACTGGTTATCATTGTGGTCAGCTAAGCTGGAGTATGGCCATGCTATGTTTTTATCATACTGAGCAGATGGTTGTAATGCAGGCTGTTCATACCTGGTGAAATGCCTCAGTCTTTTCACTTTGCCTTCTCAGCTCAGCTTCCTTCCTTCCCTTCAAAGTGGCTCAGCTCTACACAGAGACACATTCTTCTCACACTGTTTCTGCTAGATCACGACTAAAACCAATGAAAGTAAAATCTTTGAATCTTGTAGAAAAAGACAGAGAAACAATATAAATTATTTTACAATTTCACAAGCATTATTTGAACACAGCATGCATTTTTAACTCACTTGGCCCAGGGCATGTCCCATTGAAAGATTTACCATTGAGTTCAATGGAAGAGAAAGCAGTCTCTACTATTTAAAGCCATCATCCTATTAAGATAAATGAGAAACACAATCAAAGCAGTGCTGCTGCCATCGTTTCACTGTCTTTGAACAGAGCCTCAGCATGGCATTGTTTTAACAGTGAAGGCCACTTTCAGGCGGTTTTATTTTTCATATAAAAGAGAATAGTATGGAGAATATTAATTAAAAAATGCAAGAAAAATATAATCCTAAACTTTGTTGTCTCTTAGATTTTTTTCTGGTCATTAGATTCCCTCAGTAGCCCCAGCTAATAATAACAGTAATAATAATAAGGCTTAGAAACCTGTACTACAGAGATTAAAAACCCCAAGAAACTATGTGATACTTTCTAAAAGCATTTGAGTTTTTAAAATATGTAAGGAGGAGCCAGGCCAAGATACTTCTATCTGAAATTTCCCCTATTACACACTGGGGTTTCAGAATAATATTTGACCTTGAGCTTATAAAGCACTTGGAAGCCTTTTCTGAGAGCAGGTGCTTTAGGATAATGCTTTTTGTTTAGCATGTTAAATTAAGACAAGTCAGATATGACTTTTTTCCCCCATTGAAACCCAAAATCTACATAATTCAGTAGATACATTAAATTAAGACAAGTCAGATATGACTTTTTTCCCCCACTGAAACCCAAAATCTACATAATTCAGTAGACACCTGTACACTTACTTTTACTAATCTTGCATGATTCTTCCATTTGTCTTAATCTTTCAAGCAAAATACAGTCTCATTCAAACTTTCTCCAATGTTTCCTCCCACTAGATAATGCAAGCAAACCTCTGACCTGGGGATTCTGCTTTTAGGAAAGTTTTTGAACTACAGATTAAAAAAGTGCATAGTAGAATGCATAAAAGGTTCTTGGAGCACCGCACAACTTTTATTCCACAGATAATTGTCCTAGACTACTGGGCTATAGCTGTGCTTCTCTTTCCAGGGAATCTAGACGTGGGTTGCTGGATCCAAAAGAAAGCTGAGAATGAGGAAGCAAGGGGTTACTCGGCCATGCCTGGATGGATACAGGTTTGGAGGGCTGAGCAGCAGGACAGAGCTCTTCTGATTTGGGCAAAATCCCTACATTTTTAAGGGAGCAATTTTGATCTGTAACTTTGTTCAGGGCTCCAGGAAACAGAAGTCTATGTGGAGAAATGTGACTTACACAAATCTTGACCAAGTGAGTCAATTCATAGGGTTGTGAGACAGTTAAAATGCAGAAAGCTTAAGTCAAATATACTGGAGGGTATTTATGGCAAAGAAATTGAGAAGACCTAAGATCAGTGCTCTGGAGTCAACACAGTATTTTGAAGACTAATCAGAAGTCAAGTCTTGAAAAAGGCAGACTGAGACCTTACAGTTCTCACTGAAGCTAGCATGGAGTCAGAGGTGTTCAAGAACTCCTGGGACCAGACCCATTGCTTAAGTTACTCTTCCCATGCTTTTCATTTAAAACAAGATCTGGAATAAATTAAGGTTCAGTGAGTTTTGAAAAAAAATAGATTGGCAAGCTGGTAGTGCATTAAAATTGGGAGGGGAGTCTACAATGAGACAAAGAGCTGCAGTCTGGCACTACAGGGAGATGAAGGATATGAAGAAGAGGTCCAGTAAAAAGAATCAACTCCAATATGTACATTTTCAACAGAGAATGTGTATTCTAATGAATAGAAGAATATCTATAGGGATTTCTCTGATCTGTGGTTCATTACTCATATTCCCTCCTCAGATTTCACCCATATTGACAATAAATTTAGTAAGAAGAGCAAAGAATCTTGTATTTGTTAAAGTTTCATGCCGTCATCAACATATTCTGCTCTAAGACTTAAGTTACTTCTCCCCACTGCAAATAATAGTTTCCATACTTGCAATACCTCAAGGGAGTTTGAAAATGACTAATTGATGGTTTTTCCCTGCTTTAAATCATTACTGCATTTCAGACTTAGAAATGTGTGGCAAAGTCAGCCAGTTGTTGAGTGAGGAATTAGTCTCCCCAGTGCCAACAATAAATTCTCCAGTTTGCTCAGCAACCAGTTGAACAAGCTCCTCAATATTTAACCACGTCAACTGTAAACAGGCAGATTCTTTGCCTATGTTGTTTTCTCATGAGAATTTAAACCTTCCTTGTCAAAATATGTGTGTTACGATGGACATTCATCTGCCTCCCTTCTAATGATGAAGTTTTTCACATTGTGTAAGACAATGCCTGCTGCTGTCATGCATCCATTAAAACCCCATCCACAGAGCCACGTATAGAACAGAGGGGCTGACTAGGATCTGCAAAATTCCAAGAAACTTGTTTGTTGTGATGTGTTTTTTTTTTTTTTTTCCACTCTAGAGTGTTGGATGCATATTTTCAGGTAACTCTGACTACTGTGTGATATTTAATCACATCCACTGCCTCTCAGTAATCACTTTTATTGCATTATGCTAGTCAGCATATTCTGGGAACTTTAATATACATGAGGGTGAGGGAGGAATATTTTTCACTGAAGGCTTTATGGAAAATTTTGCATTTATTGATTTCTGTTAAAAAACCCCCTCCCTGTTATTCTTAGAAAATCGATGAAAATGATTGCTGTGGCCATATTTGTTCAAACAAACAAATAATACAGTATAATGACAACGCTATCTCTCATTTCCACATTTCACCTGGAGAAGGAAAACATTTGATCTGGAAAGCCTGTGTACTACATCAGTCTGCAGGAATATCTTTTATTCATGTGTATTAAAAAAAATATGCAAAGAGTTTGTACAAGTTGGATGGGGGAAAAAAATACAAAGTTTGACAAAAATAAAACAAATTCATCCAAACAAGCATTGCAGATTTGGGACTTCTGGGGCAAACCTGGCAGAGGCAGTCTTGCTATCCTTCTTTCGAAATATGCTGGAAATTTTATCTGTATAATATTTCACAAGTAAATTTTTGCATTCCAGACAAAGCTTTCCATGGGAAAACTATGCCATGCATATAGAGCAAGCCTCACAGAGCTGATGATTGCAAATCATCCATTCTTAGTGTTTACCTATTAAAAAGTATGGGAAAGAAAGGAACTTATGAATTCAAATCAGGTAGCTCCTCTAGCTTCCTATAACACTGTACATGCTTTTTCAGAGCTTAGTGAACACAGGAATTGCTCATTCAAAACTATGTTCACGAAATGAAAATCGTAATCAAAATGCAATTATTGATATAAGAACAAGAATCTGCTTCATTGAAACACATTATTTTTTATCTGAGAATGTACATGTCTCACAATGCATTGCATCACAGCACAACTTGCTCAACGTGTCACTGTTACATGGCCACCAATTAAGAAGGATTCTTGGCATGAACGATGTTCTGCCCGAGGCCAGGTCACTGTCTGATGTAAAAGATTGGAGCTTCGGGGCACTGGCAGTTGTGATCCTCTGTTCTGTACAAACTGAATGAGCTGATCATTACAGAAACCTTGTGAGCCAAGGCACTGTTATCATCTTCATTTTACATATGGGGATTGAGGTGCAGTCAAAAGATGTCTTTGAATGTTCACAATGAAAAATCTAGAGTCTGATTCTTTTCCAAAGGCTTAAAGTTTTTCACTACTTTACATATTCCCAGCACAGCTCTCACTGACTTTAACTTGGTTTACCTGCTGTTACAATCAAAATTACCAGCAAACCCATTTGGGGTGTCAACAGAGTGTTATAACAGCAACACACCCATGATCATAAATCAAAGGTGAAGGAATAAGCTTACTTTCTCCTTGGAGGAAAAAAAGTCTTCTATTTTTCAACAATAGAATGATTTTGATGCATCTTTTAACTAACCAAAAGTAACATCTTGACAATTTTAATGGACTAATTATACACTGATGGTCATCTAGAAATGTGCTCACTTTCAGGTCTTTATGTCCTGACAGCTCTAAGAGTTATCAGCTGGAAAATTGGCATGCAAACACAGAATTTCAATCACTAAAACCCTGCAGGACTGGATTTGACTATCCTGTGGTTCTACCTGACGTGTCAAGGGAGATAAAAGATTTTTGATTCTCTAGGTATAGGATCCAGTCAGTGTCCTGATTAGTTCTGCTAAAGCAAAAACCTTTCCAATATATTAAAATGCAGAGTTGGAGCCCTGAGAATCTCAGAGATTAACAGTAGTTCACAAGGGTTCACACTGACCTTTGTTTCAGTCTCAATTTGCATGAGTTTGCAACGTCTGCATTTTGCTCTGTGTTTCTGGTTGGAAACCTTGAATCCCCTTGCCAGAGCCTGGAGATGGTGAGAGCGCTTGTCTTAACCCCAGTGTGGCATTCACAGCGTAGCTGCCAGTATCACTTATGCATGAAACCAGTCCTGACAAACAATATTGCTTTAAGCCTCTTGATGGTGTTCTTCCCATGAAACACTGTACCTGTGAGGACTCAAGACAATCCTCCTGGTTTTGTGTCTGCCTGTTAAGTGTGGTGCAGGCATGGCTCCTAACAGATTCAAAAGCAGCTCCTGGTCTGTAACACATTTATGGTCCTATCCACAGTGTCCCAAGCTACTCCACCACCCTGTCTCTATCATTTTCAGGTTGAAAAATGAGTTTGCAGTGATAACCCTTGTGAGGGACTGACATATTCACTCGTGTTCTTCTATGAAGTACCTGCCTGCAGGTGACAGTTTCTTTCCAGTTTACTATAGCAAATACAGAAAGCAGTGAGGGCTCCTGTATATACTGACCACTGGGGGACTTTGCATCGCTGTCTCCTCAATCTGCCAGTGTGCAGTGTTATTTCATGACCCACTCAGGCAGTGCCATGGAGCTTGGCAGCCTGCGTATTTGATATACCCTGCGAACCACGATGATTTTGCCAGAGGGGAAATAGGACATAAGGGAAAGTCCCAGCAAGCGTCCACAGTGAGTCTGGGGCTCCCAAGACTGTCCTGTCTGAGCCTCTCTTAGTAGCTTGTTCTGTGACTTGCAAATGCCCATGACCTTTGTCTCACATGAAGACCTGCAGGGCAGCAAATGCCATCAAGTACAGGGGTCACAGAGGAAGAGAGAGATTGTGGCAGTTGCTGGGAGCTGTCTTGTTATGTGGCATCCTTTTCAGCAAAGTCTTGAGAAGACAGGGAGAAAGGGGAACAGGTTGAGAAAAAAAGGCAGTAAAGGAAAGAAACCTCACCGATAAGCAATACATAGGATTGCACAGATCAGAAGGGAGAAGATAAAGGAAGGTCATGAGAAGTGTGGGCAGCAGGCCCTTCATTTCTAGTTGTGTTAGGTCCCTTTTTTCTCCTAGTAACTGCCTGTCTCCATAGAGTGGCAAGGTAGGGTCACTTCAAAGATGACTAGTACCACTAATTGACTGTAAATATATAATATAGATTACAGTAACCAGAAATAAAATGCTGATTTAGATGTTTGCAAAATAAAACATTTGGGCTTTTTTAATCCACAACTCTTAGAATGAACTTCAATACTATTGCTCCAGTTAAGTCACCTCATGTATTCCAGTTCACTCTTGATCACATTATGAAACCACTACTTGTGTTGGCATCACTCAGCAAAAACAACCTCCTCTATGAGGTGGAGTGGTAATGGGGAGCAGCGTGTGTAGGTCTGTGAGGGGGAGAACAGGACGTGGTGGCAGAACCTTAAGAGATGCCTTTTCAGTTCCTGACTACAGTATCCTTGGCCCCTAGCAGTTCCCTGATTCCCATACACATTAAAATTCACCCACAATTTTGGAAAAGGGAAAAATAAAAGGAATGGAAAAAGTAATCTAATACAGTCCAATATTCTTTTTCATGTTACATTATCCTGCCAACAGATGCCATCAATCACAGCTTTTAAGAAGCATGATGACATTCTAAATGGTCTATGAATATTACTTTGAAATTGAGACTAATTCCGTGGATGAATTTTAACTTTGCTTTCCGCCTCCCCCACTTTTCCTTTTAGAGAGCTCTGCTTCTCCTTCTTCCACCCCCCCCCCACCGCCACACTTACTCAGGATTTCCATGGCCACTGACATCTCAGGCTGCTGCAATTAAACTACTGAAATAGTAGGTAGAAGTACTATAAGAAAGTTTCTGTATGGTATTTTAAAGCTTAATTGGAAAATATTTTGGGCTGAATGAAAGACATTAGTGACCACAAAGCTACTTGGCAATACTTTCAAAAATTCATCAGTAATTTTGAATCATCAATTTACACAATGATTCTGAATGCAAGATTTTAATTGAACTACGTGAAAGGAACAAGACTTATGCTTGAGATATGACACCACTCCAAAAAACAATCAAATCCAAACAGCCCAAATCCAGGATGAAGGACTTGCCTGTCAGCTTTTCCAAGTCCTGTGTCCCCCCATAAACCGCACATAGTTGCTGAGATGGTTTGGGCATGCACATCTGTCTATACATATGTGCAAGATAGACATATGTTTATAAGGTATGATTTTAAGAAGGGTGGACTCTTTCAATAATCAGTCTTTGATTTTGAATGCCTTGAAGTTGACTCACTAGCCGAATAGGCTTTTCATATCAGCAAGGAATGACAGAACAGAGTTTACAAATTTTGTGTCCAAGATCTGCAAACTGTTTGAACCACAAAGGATCTTACTGAGCATGGAGTGTAATGACTATGTTGCTTTCTAAGGGCAAATATGCAGGAGGAATTTTGCTCTTTTAACAATGAGCAAATATAGAACTATAGCTTATTGAAAACCACAGCAAGGGAGGATTTTATAGTACTTACAGTCTACCAGGGTGAGTGATAAGCTAACCCATTTCATAATTTCAAGCCTCACCTTACTGCAGTGTTGGAGTGTGATCCATCCTTCTCTCCCGAGGCAGGCTGCCAGGCAGAATCATTTTTCAGACATGAACTCTGTAGGTATACATTCCTACATCAGTCCCACTTTGCCCTATATCACTCTTCTTTGCATGGGGAGTCTTCTCTTTTGATGGAGGGCAGCATTTCGTCCTATGGATGCTGATGGACAGTCCATGCACTTGCATGCATTTTTTTCAGACAAATATTTGAAATATGCTGTCCTTCCCAGTTACTAGTCAATTTTTAAAGATGCCTATCTATTTTAAAACTAAATCTATTTTACCTGAGTGTACGCTCAGATACCAATTGTTTGAGACTAATGGCCATTTGTTAACATTTAATTTTGTGTTGACTTTTGTAACCTGTGCTTAGACATCTTAAGCTGATGAATTTAAATTTGTAAATACTTATTTGGGAACAATAAAGAGTATATTATTTCGGGCTTCAAAACTGTGGTAATTATTTGTACTGCCTGAAGGACTGAGTGAAGTTTTTATTTGGAGATCAGGGTGTATAATTAGAGAGTACATGATCCTTCTGGCCTTCGCTATCCCTTAAGAGGGTCCAGACTGACATAGATCTGCTGAAAGCCTTGAATTGTTATTATTTATCTAGTCCCAAGTGAAATTGAAACCTAGCTTTATTATAGACTAAGTGTTATGAGGCAGTTGCTCTCCAAAGAATGTTCCTGCTAAAATATGAATAATAAAAAGGAGAGGAACAGACAGGCAAAGAAGGTATAAGAACCTTTTTCAGGTGATGCCTGAATTTTCTGAGGTTTGACACAATGTCTTAATCTCTGGGCAATGCTGCCTCTCCAGTGGTTGTTTGCCACTTTACACCAGTGCAAGACCTGATCTCATGAATCTGTTTCTATTCATATCAATACTGAGAAACTGAAGTTCACAATGAAGTTGGTGGAGTAGAGAAAACTAAATGTCTGGACAGGACTCTGGGGTCACAGGATAATCCAGGCTGGCACAGACTTAAAGAGGTCTCTAGTTCAACCTGCTGCTCAGAGTAGAGTGATTGTTTAGTACTTTGTCCAGTTGTATCTTGAAAACCTCCCAGGATGACAACTGCACAACCTGTCCAGGCAGCTGTTTCCACTGCCTGACTGTCCTCGCAGAGAAGTTTATTCCAGTATTAACCCGGAGCTGGTGTTAGCATATAAATTTCATTTATGTATTTGGTAACAGAGAAAAAAGATTAAAGAATGAGAAACATGGAAAGCAATTTTCTTAAGTATTTCAGGATTTTAATCTTTTTAAGGCTAACTCCATGAGGGAACAGAAGACATGACCTGGGACAGACCTGATTGCAGTGGGAAGGGAGATTATATGTGTTCATGCACATGCGCCTGGAGAAAGTGAGGACAGGCCTAATGCTTAACTACTGCACTTCCTAACTACTATATACCAAACGCAACTCAGCATGGTACAGAAGTGCCAGAGCTATGTGAGACTAAATTAGCTATGGGACCAGAAGAGTTTCAGATGAGCTGACCCAACACTCCACCTGGAAAGCAGAGCTTAATAGCTCGGATGCATCCTGAAGGTACTGTGACCGTGTTGCTTTCAGATCCTGAGAAAGCATCTCTGAATTTAGGATTGTACCTGCCCAAATACAAGCTGTCACTGGGTTCTGCTTCACTGTGCAAAATACTCCTTTTACAGTGCACGTAAATAGCAAAAATCAGTAACATAAGCGTCTGTAAGAGATGAGCATGGAAAATACCTATCCAAAGGTGGCTTAAGGAATATTTAAATCAGACAGAAGTAACATCTGAAATACTCAAGAACCCAAATCCTGTGCTGAATCATGGAAATGAAGGTCTGAAACCTTTCCACACCACAGAATAACCCTTCAGAAGAGGTCTACTTGGCAGAAGGTTAGTCCCTTCTAGGTCTTGTGGTTAGCACTTGAATCTCATTATGAGGGTACTCTTTTATTTCCTAAGTTCTTTTTATTTAATTAAAAATGAAAGAAATTTAACAAAAAATTTTTGTTCCAGGCTGAAGATACCTTTTGTTTCAGCCAGAAATGCTGTTGTGCAAACCAAGAGGAATCTGGAAAAATGAAAATTTCAGGATGATCCAAAACAGCACAGCAGGTACATGTGAGTCATGATCAATTTTTGGCCTCTGTCTCCTTGCAACATAAATTAACTGTAGATCAAAGGACAACGTTGAAAAGTATTAGTCCCAAAATAAGCTTTCAGGAATATATGACTATGGCAAAAACATCAGCTATAGTGGGCACTACTTAGCTCACACTGCAAATGAAATATATGCAGGTACACCAGATAATAGTAAAATATAGAAACATGGAGACTGTATTAGTATTAATGAGGGGTCCAACCTTTTAATTCTTTATTTCTCTAGTTAGCCACTCTGTGCATTAATGAGAATGGAATATTTTATGACTCATCTTCTACTATCTATGTTCACTTAATGCACTCATCATTCTTTCATCTAAAGGTAATTGTTTTCATACACATGTGGTTGGCTGTGTGTTGAAATAGCAGTCAAGCAACACTGATTTCCCTCTCCTTGATTTTATTCCCCTTTGTGAGATTAGAAACAGGAAACTCAGTTGTTGTTTCAGGGCAAATCAAAAGCATTACATTTTCTGACAGCTTGTATCACATCACATGACTCTCACACCAGGGCCCATAGAGCCTATACAGCCCCACGAGGTGTCTGATGGGGAACTAGAGTTGCTGTTTGGTTGGTGGCACTTTGCATGCAAGAACAGGGACAGAGTTCGACATCTTCCCTCTTAGAAGAGGGAGAGGATTTTTTAGGACTCATGGTTTGAATAGCAGCCACGAGTTTTTGACTTTTCTGGACAGTATTCAGAATCTCTTCCCTCTTCCTCATTTTCTCATTGACTAAATGAGAGGCTTGCACTGGCCCCTTCTAACCGGTCTCCAGCCCCCTGAACAATGTCTGCATCTGGCTTTGTGTATTGCACCAGGAGACACAGGTCTGTTATGAAAGAAATAATGCCAAACTTGTGACAAATTATTTTAAATGCTATTTATTAGAGTTAATATTACAAGGTGAGAGTAGCACTGGTAATCACAGAGCCATTCAGATGCTGGAAGCCTTAAGCAGTGTAAGATTGAACAGGACTTTGTTCCGTGTGCAGCATGCCGTGTAGATCCAGAGAAGCTGTGGATGAGCCATCTGTGGAAGTGTTTAAGGCCAGCTTGAATGGAGCTCTGCTCAACCTGATCTAGTGCAACATGTCTCTGTCCACAGCAGAGTGGTTGGAACTAGCTGATCTTTAAGGTCCTTTCCAATCCAAAACATTCTATGACTCTATGATGTCACAGTTTCTCAGTTTTTGGTCTTTCCAGTTATTATGGGATTTCCTTAGAAGAAAACAACTCTATTTGTCATTTCTACAGTCAAAAAGAAAGGATGTTCTCATGAGAACTTCTTGCTGCACTTTTAGATAAAGGCAAGGCCAGGCAGGTGGTGAGGGGGCCTGTACCCAGCGGAGCCGCCCACGGGTTCCTGTGGCACAGCGTTCTGGCTGAGCCTGTCCTGCACCTGGGGATTTGGGCAGCACAGGCAGGCCTGACTGCATGTGCCTGGACCCACTCAGGCCATCTGTGCTGTGGATCTCTGACTCCTCGATGTGCAGTCGTCCTCTCAGGATCACTATTTCTTGCTATCTGCGTCCCTCAGACTGGGGAAACCTTCAGTGCTCAAATGCTATTCCCTGTATAACTCAATTTTCTGCTTCCATTTTTGGTTGTTGTGTTTTGATGGTGTTTTCTGGGTTTCTTTTTTTCTGTTTGTTTGTTTGTTTTTCTAATACACTGAAATCAGCCCTTCAATGCACCCCTTTGCTTTAAATCATAATATCTCCCCCCTCCCTCACTGCTTTCATTCCAAGGCAGTACTGAAAGAGGCAGTGCCACTTTCACAAGTGTTGGGTGACTTTTTCTCTCCACTGCATTTAGAAAAAGCTGCAAGCACTCTGGCCTTGCTACTGCAAACCCCAGAAGGACTCTTAGTAGCAGCATAGAGCTGCTCAACAAACTGCAGATTAAGAGACTTAATGCTGCAGGGCATTTACCAGGGCCCTCCTATTCTTCATGAAAACAATTTATAATAAACTGAGAAGTAAGGAATAGTGGACTTTATGATTACTAAGTATCGCTGCCTGGTAATACAGATGTTAACTGCTGCACTGGTCTCTGGTTCTAACCACTCTGTAATACCCTAGAAGTGCCTCACAATAGCGCTTCTAGCAGTTTGTCCTACTTTTGAGGTTAACGACCAGTGAGATGATAGGAAGTGATAAAAGTACAAGTATGTAAGCACAGCAGCAGTGAATATCCTTCCTTTACCAGACTATATGCAAACCTCCTCATGCCTTTCCCACGAACCTCTTGAGAAGAGTTTGTTATGCAAACCTGCAAGATGTGGTTCACACAGTAATGGACAAAGTCAGTTAAACTAGAGGCTGTCTTTTATTTTTGCAGTTACTTACAAAGAATATCCTTTTTTTTTTTTTTAATAGTACAACACACACAGAGGAGTCACCAATTAAAGTGCAGCAGAAAAAACAAAGAAGGGTAAATTGCAGAAAAATTTCACAGTACAGCTACCCTAGGTTTTGCATCCTAGGCCAAAAAAATTTAACAATTTACTATTTTACCAGTAGAGCTTGGACTCTGAAATGAACTGCTAACATTACCCTAAAACAAGTGGAAATGACTGTTAAAGAACTGTTTTTTAGTACTACATAGTTAACAGTGCACAAATACTTGACAGGTATATTTGATATAGAGGTTTGATGAAAGGTCTGATAAAGATTGGGAAAAAAAAATAGAAAAAAAAAGAAGGGTAAACAAGGAAGAAAGAGTGCAAGAAAGAAAGAAAGAAAGGTTATATTTAAGGTCCCACCAACAAAAATATCTGCTTGCTATCTTCAGAGGTATTTATAATGGCCCGCCTTCGCGAACGAAGAGCCGGGGAAGGTCCTTACCCGCATATGCAGATAAGGCCTTCGAGCCTGC